>VXAC01000095.1:359307-502858 GCA_013399225.1 Rhipidura dahli
TTTCCTTTCCTTTTCTCTTAGGTCTGTTAATAAACTTTATCATAGCATATAAGTTGTGTGCCTGCTTTGCTGTCTCCTAATGGTTTATCTCACAGAAGAGAAATCAGGGAACAGTGCATAAATTGACCATAAAACCACTACAGCAGGTCTGTTGCTCCCCTGAAATTGCACAGCGACATAATTTTCATTTTCTCCAGACCTATTTTCTTTTTGTTTTCTCCCTCCATTTGTTTCTGTCCTGTGAGTAGGGGAAGTCTGGAGGTTTGTTTATCTTCAGCTGTCTCCTCTGAAAGTTGTTCAGCTATTTCCTTGGCCTCTCTGTTTACCATAACCCTCAACCACAGGATTCAGTTGTTCTCTTTTCTTAAAAAAAAAAAAAAAGTGTACGAGTTCCAATAAAAACCAGCATTCCACCCACAGTTATTTCTGTTCCTCTTCTTGCCTACCCTCTCCTCAGATTTCCTACATTTTATTTTGGTTCTTCTGTCATAATCTTCTTTCCTTTTTTAGTATGTTTTCTTCATCTCCAACAGATCATTCTTTCTCATGCATAAAAGTATACAAAGCTTTTCTTTCTGCTGAGCACAAGGGAACTATAGGTGCTGTTGAAATTAAGGATTTTTATTCATTTGTTGGTTTAATATCATGTTACTGGGCTTTGTCTGTAAATGACTCTGTA
This sequence comes from Rhipidura dahli, assembly GCA_013399225.1. Classification (NCBI taxonomy): domain Eukaryota; kingdom Metazoa; phylum Chordata; class Aves; order Passeriformes; family Rhipiduridae; genus Rhipidura; species Rhipidura dahli. The sequence goes on from VXAC01000095.1 coordinate 359,987, forward strand.
GAGCTTGTCAGAAATGAATTCAGCACTAAGAACAAGAATCTGAGAAGTCTGGATTTGGGATTTGGCTTTTGACTCATTCATCCCTGTCCTTCTCTCAGCTCACAGCAGAACTCAACTTCCTTTTTAAATGTTCTTCACTAGTGTAGAAGCTGTTTGATTGACTGTGAAAAATCCTTCAATTGGATCACATCTGGTTTGTAAAATTAATGAAAGGCTGACCTGATTGTCTTGTGAAAGTAATTCAGAGAGACATGCTAGTGCTCCTGACCCTCCTGGAGTGGAATACAAACAAGGACATTTCCTTTCAGCAACCGTGTTTATGGACCTCTCCTTATCACCACCCCATACCCCCAAACCTGGCTGGCTTCTCGAGCCAAGCTAAAGGCTTCTTTTCCTCTGTGCTTGATTGTTCCAGCATTTCATGTGGTCAGCTGGGTGTGCAAAGTCAGAGGATGCTGGGTGTACAGATGCTGTCTCTGTGACCCCTGCTCTGTCAATATTATCACAGTGAGTCACTGTTTCCATCACAGTTTAAATAGCCCAGAGATGCAGTTTAAAAAGAAATGAATAATCAAAGCCTTTCCTCTAACTCTGTTTAACATCGCAAAAGTGGAGAGTAAGGATCAGAGGATCACTCTCTGCTGATGATGAAATAAAGCCTGAAAACAGGGATGTTACTGTTGACTTTAGGAGCACAGGTTTCAAAACGTGAGCGTGCTTCACGGGTGCTGCTGTGCATGAGAGCACCTTCCTTCTCCTTTCACCGCTGATCCATCATACCTGCCCTGCCCTCCAGTGGCCCAGCGCAGCCACAGGGCTCGGTGCTGCTGCTCTGCAGAGATCCATCCCCTGCTGCTGCAGGCTGAAGGGAGAAGTGCTGCAGGTGTGGGTGTCTGCAGCACAGCCGTGAGTGGCACAGGTGGTGGACTGAGTGCAATAAACACCCACTGTGTGTGTGAGGCTTTGGCAAATGATGTGGGTGAAAGCACTATTGTGTAAGCAGGGATCAGATCTCCCAAACTGCTTCTCTGCTCCTGCCTCTGGAATCCACATCACTCGGGAAAATGGAGTACTAAAGATCCCAAATATCTGTCTGAGTAGGGAGAGCGACGAAAATGTGGTTAACAGCGTTTTTTCCTTACTGTAACAATATGTTTGAATCTTTAACCTTTCCATACAAGACAGAGGTGGAAACCAGTAGCATTCAAAAGAGAAATGCTAAGCAAGGAAAGGATGTTCTGTGTAGAGATCTGGGCAGTCCCAAAATTACATCCCTATGAAGACCCCACCATAATAGCATAGCCCATGTAAGTGGAAAAAGAACAAGGATGGCAGAGATTTGCAGTCTGACAGTCTCAAATTTAGTAGGAGTTCCTGAATGGCACAGCTGAAATTCTTTTGATGTCACACCATTGCTCAAGGGCTATTCCTTGGCACCTTGTGGCTTGAGGCTGGATTCAGGCACTAGGTCCAGCACGTGTCATGGCAAAACAAATATTCATAAATGTAACAAACTTGACAGGCTCAATAACTTGTTGCACCGAAGGACGTAAAAATACAGTAGATGATTTGGTGTAAATCCCAGTTCACAAAATGCAGGTAATTTCTTTCATGGCATCTGCGCAATAGTTAAGACTCACTGGAGTGAAAAAGTAGGTGTTTCTTAGGAAACAAAGGTATAACCCCTACAGGAAGAATAATCCATGATACAGAGCAGTAAGTACCAATATAGGGCTCAGGAATTCTTTGCTAATTGTACAGGAGGAAGCTCACTCATTTCTAATCTAATGAAAATTAGTAGGAAACCTAAAAATATCTTACATTTTTCAATAGATAATACATGTTCATGGTTTGGAGATTACTCTTACTGAATTTCTGCTCTTATTCCAAGGTAGAAATGGATTTATTGGAAAGAATGGGTTCATGGTTGACTTGCCCTATTGATGAGACAAAACAAAAGAATAGACTGGCATCCTTTATACAAGAAAATTCCAGTTCTGAGAGGCAAAGGTGGGCTGGGTGGAAGGCAGCTGCAGAGTAGAAATCTGTACCATAGTTACACACACTGTGTAATCTTTGCAGCCAATGGAGACAAACCAGCATTGCAAGAAAACTGCCCACCTCATCCCAAAGGAGAACAGCTCCAGACAGATTCATGTAACCTGTGTGAGATCTTGATGCAGAGACAAAGTTGCAGAAGCACCTCTTTCTCTGTTGATTGTACCGGGAGACTGAGCAACAAACTGAGATGCAGAGCATGACAGTACAGAAGTCTGTACTGAACAGTGAACTCTGTTTCCTTGTAATAGTCATTGTAATAGTGCTGGATTGTTGGTTCTGCTGTTTTGCCACCCCAAATACAAACCTGAGAAATGGGAAGTGGTGCTAGATCTTCTCAACCATACCCATAACTATCCTTCATCATCTTACAAAGAAAACCCTTTGCTTTGCTGTTTAGAGACACAAGAACTACTGACCTAATAGGAGTTTGTTTTTCATACAAGCTCATACATCACAGTGTGCCTGTGAATACAGCAGGAACTGCAAGTCTGCTTTACACTGTCAAAAATATTAGCAATTATCATATATTTAATGGGTATGTCTTAAAATATGCAGCATTTTCTGTGCCTGTTTGTCCTGTGGCTTGCACAGAAGTACAGGTTACATGGTTTCTGCACATAGGACAGTCAACTCACTGTACAGGTGATTTTGTCTTGGCCTCATTTCTCTCTGTGCTGTTTTTGGCTGGGGTAGAGTTAATTTTCTTCACAGTGGCTAGTGTGGGGTTATGCTTTGGATTTGTGCTGGAAACAGGGTTGATAATTTAAGGATGTTTTCATTGTCAAGGAGCAGTGCTTACACAGCATCAAGGCCTTTTCTGCTTTTCAGTCCATCCCATCAGCAAGAGGGCTGGCTATACACAGGGAGATGGGATGGGACACAGCCAAGACTGCTGACCTCAACTGACCCCAGGGATACCCTGGACTATATGCTCATGCTCAGCATGTAAAAGTGGGAGAAGAAGCAGGGGGGGGCATTCTGAGTGCTTTCCTGGGGATGCCTGAACACCTGCCTGACGATGAGGAGCGAATTCCTTGTTTTGCTTTGCTTGTGTGCATGGCTTTTGCTCTACCTAATAAACTGTCTTTATCCCAGCCTAAGAGTTTTCTAACTTTTGCTCTTGTGTTTTTATTCCCCACCTAGCTGGGGGGAAATTGAGCAAGTGTCTGTGTGGTCCTTAACTGCTAGCTGGGATTAAATCACTCTCTAAAATTTTTCCCAGTGACAGCTGCTTAAAAAGAAGAGCTATTACATATGAAAGGGCAACTTTAAACAACATTCAAGTTCTCCAAATCAAAAATGTCTAGACATGGCAGCAGAATCATGCTTCTAAAAGTACAGCAACCTCTGAAAATGGAAATCAGATAAATTGAGCAAAAGATATTTTTGTTAATTAGGAATCCTATCTTACAAAAATCAAAGTATTAGCTACAATGGGAAAAACCTCATATTTTCAGTTAAAAAAGGTTTTTTGATATTAATGAATTATGTTTTTCTCTGGTGATCTCATTCCATAAGCCTTCAGGTGATGGGTGTGTGTCTCTCCATAAAGCCAGAACACAAACTATTACTGCAGATGAGTTCACGAGTATGGTTTGCATAGGTTTGCCTAGGGTGCAACAAAGAAATACTTAACACACCAAAAAAATGGTGGTGCAGTGGAGTGACAAAATATATAAAGTTCTTTAAAGACAGTGACATGGAGATATGTCAGTGCTTTTCACTCACATGAAAATAGTGAGTGCTCTCCTGAATCAGCATATTTCTGTACTGACCCTTTCCAGATAGGGAAAATTAAAAAATAAAATTCAGCATCTGCTCTCAGAACTCTCTGCATTGCCAAACACAACAGAGATCTTCCTAACATATAAAATTAGAGAATTAGGATTCATCTCCTGGGACCCAAAAGAGCAGGAGTTTAAAAAATGTGCTGAAACACCATTGTTCATTGCGTTTACTTTATTGGCTACCTGATACCTTTTGAAGACAAACATTAAGAAACGCCATCCCAAAACTTACATATGTTTAAGAATGTACAGAGCCGTTGCCACACTGTAATTGTAGTTATTTTTTAATTATTACTCCATTTTTAAAAGGAATTTTCCAATTCTTGTAGGAAAAGTCTTTTCAAAGAGAAATTTCAAGAACAATTTTATGTAGGAAACCAAATATAATGCTTATTGGTTACTGTTGTTTCATGCTGCCTCCTGATAAGTTGATTGTGGATTGATTGCTGGACCCAGAAGGCACTGCTGGTGGGGGCAGCAAGATCATTTTCATTTGCTTTTATCTACAGAGAAGAAAAAGACAATATGATACCATCTTTCAAAAGAAAATCTCTTCTTTGCAATTTTTCACTCAGAGGTAATAATGGAGAAGGACTGCTAGGAGCTAGAAAGAATGATTATTGCTCCCTCACTCTGCTGAAGCTTTAGCCTTTAGTCCTCTCTATAAGAAAAGCTTTTCCCTTATGGCAGAGAAAAACAAATGGGATACTGTGCTCTGCTGCTGCTACTGATGCCCTGGATGAGGTTCACTGTAAGGCAGCTTTAAAGGAATTGTGGAAAAGCTAATTTCACCCTTCTACCATTGCAGGTTTGCTCCTGTCCCATATGAATTAGCACTAAGAACAGATGTATTTTAAATGAGCTGCAAACTGGGGCTTTCTGTTAATCTACTGGGAAATCATTTCTCAAACTAGCTGATCTCATTGTTGGTACACAAACACACCCAAAACTCCAGCCTGGATTTTGTCATGCTCCGTGTCGCTCACTGTTGCCCCAACCCATAATATCAACTCCCCTGCTGTAGCACACATCATTTCAGCTGCAGCTGGCACACAGCAGCATCATGGCTCGACTCTGTTTGCTGAAGAACTTACCTAGTTTTGGCCTTTTCCTGAAGCATGTCTTCTGCTTGTTACACAGGTAGGGAGTGAGGTGCTGTCACTAGTCCTTGTCCCCAGCTGCCTCACCCCACCCATATGCTGCACTGCATTGATCTTTGCTAGGTTCTTCTAAGAAACACTTCAACTCACCAAGGCAACAGAAAATTAACCCAGAAAACAAGGCTAATTGATTTCTGCTGGCTTAGCAAGGAAATCAGCTCACAGAAAGATCTGCCAAGCACCAGGGCATATACAAGGACTGTCAATAACCAAGTTACACACTGTGAACACGGGAGAGGAAGGGAGGGGAGATGCTGGGTGTTACTCCTCTGTTAGCAGTGATGAACTCACACTAATTCAAACACTACTGGCACTGACTGCAGCAATTCATGGAATCACAGAATGGCTTGAGTTGGAAGGAGCTTTAAAAATCATCTAGTTCCAACCCTTCTGCCTGGGGCAGGGATACCTTCCATTAGACCAGGCTGCTCAGAGCCCCATCCATCCAACTTGGCCTTGAACTCTTCCAGGGATGGGGCATCCACAAATTCTCTGGGTAACCTGTTCCAGTTCCTTACCAGCTTCACAGTAAAGAATTTCTTCCTAATATCTAATCTGAACCGATTCTCTCTTTGAATGTCAGGCCATTCTACCTTGTCCTACTACTTCATGCCCTTGTAAAATTCCCTCTCCAGCTCTCTTACAGGCTCTCCTTAGGTACTGAAAGGCTGCTCTAAAGTCTCCCTGGAGCCTTCTCTTTTTGTGAAGACAGCTTTTGTTTTTGCAAAACAAATCTGTCAGCTTAACCCAAACAACACATTTGTTGGGGGGTTAGTGTCCTTGTAACACAGGGACACTAACAAATTTAGTTTTTCACATCAAGCTGGTTTTATTCATGATTTTTTTTTTTTTCTGTAAAGTTGCAAGTCAAATATTCATCCTTCATTTTGTTCTCCTGTTGCTAACCAAATTCAGGTTTTGGATGGGCCTTCATGCCCATGTCTCAGTTTAGCAGTAAGACTCCATCAGTTTCTTTCAACTGCACTTTGTAAATGAATCAATCAATCAAAATGAAGTTCTCCATACCTGGGCTGCCACACTTTTTCATCAAACTTACAGATTTGACCAAGACAACTCAGCTTCTGAGAGGGTTTATTTCAGACAAGCCTGTCACCAGATAGACAACCTGCTACGCTTTTGTTTTCTTGCAGTTTCAGAGAAGCATTAAGTAGTTTTCATTAACCAAAAGAGATGGTTACCTGCAGCCAAAACTGGGGAATGAGCCTGTTATTTTCGCGTGACGGATGTTCCTGAGACCGTGCCTGTGTACGGTGCCCTCTCGACAGGAACAGGTTGACATACCTGCAATAAAATATTTTAAATCTTTTGTTATTTTGTCTTTTCTTGCAATTGTTAATTGGACAAAATTGAGAGAGAAGTCCTATGATAACCCATCTTTCCATGTAATGCACTGGGATTAAACTGTCCAGTTCTCAGCTTTCATCAGGAGCTGAGTGGCTAAATCTGTTCAACACTGTAACAATCCAATTCTAAATCCATTTTTTTAAAGAAGCAACTTAACATGTTTCAACTCATTTCACAGATTCTTCTATTTGTGAGAGTATTCACATTTTCCAGTGATGTTTTTAATACATCAGGTAAGAGAGGTTAATAAATGTCAGAGAAACAAAGCAAATTCTGCCTTGTTTGGATATCTATCACCCACTATTCCAGCTGCTGGCTACAGGAGGCAGAGCTGGTTGAAAAATCACTTCTGAAGATATGCTGCAATTGATATTTGGGTTAAGAGAAAATTCTATCTAGATTTGAAGGGAAATGAAAACCACTATGCTCATGGAATTCTGTCAGAATTGTGTAATTATCAAATTTCTTATGAATTTCAGTTTGGTTTAGTTTTGGTACTGTATTATGTGTATGAACTTGCAGGCAGCTCACTACCTCCTGTGAAACAGTCTTTGGAGGAAAAGCATCATTCAGCCACTTCTGCATGCCCTTCTCAGTCCGTCAATACAACAGCAGAAAGAAATATACAGAATTATCTTGGGGGCATTTCACTGGGCCTTATTTCACATGGATGCTAGTCTGATTCAACTTTTAGATCCTGCAGTGAATCCCACTAATTCAGGTGGTGATTTTAAAATGTGCTTACTTAGCATGCTTCTGAAAATCCCATTCATGATACACAAAGGATGCAAAAGCATCATGAATGCTTGCACAGTAAATAGGCACTGAAAATTCAATCTTTATGTATTTGAAATATTTTTCTTTAAAAAATAGAAGAAAACAAAAGCTTGAACAGAGTTATATTGCTTGGCCCAGCAGTGCCCTTTGCACGTATTCTGCCAGAAGACTGCAAATTGTTCAACACTCTGCAGGGTTTAGCTCAAAATATTTGATCCATGCAAGAGTTAGAACATTTTTAATTTCTTTCTTGGTGCAAGATTTCTTCCTGCGAATGATATTTAGGCTCTCTGATTTTCAGTGAAATCAGTGTTGAAATGTAGCAGTTAGATTACTCAGAAGCAAAACTTTGTCCACTTTTATTGAAAGTAGGACATGTTTATTTTTAAAAGTACTGAGGCTTAGATCACAAGCTGTACAGACCATTGTAAGAGCAGGAACTAGTCTATGATATTTTTCTGTAAGATAAAGAGCAATAAAAATTGAGTTCTTCCTTTCCCTTCCTCCCACCTTGGCATATTTTGATTAGTATGGAAAATTACCATTGAATCCCCAAACTTCTCTTCCCAAGAGCTAGTTATCCTCGTGTTGTACAAGGCATTTCAGAGATTTATTAGTTTAATTAACCTGTTCCCGCTGCCTGACTCGTTTGTAGACATATGGAGGGAATGGTGGACGGGAGACATATTTGCCTTCTCCTGCTGTGACATTGAAAACTCCGCCTTCATAAACCACTTTGCCTCTTGAAACTGTCACCACTGGAACTCCATGGCAGACCATTCCTTCAAATATATTGAAGTTATTTGCCTGGTGATGTGTTTTTGCAGATATCGTCCTGTGTTTACAAAACAACACACAAAATTACTATGATCCTTGCATTTTACTTCATTATAAATATTTGAAAAATTGATATAAGAAAAAAATTTAGCAACGTTATTTAACTACAACACTGTACAGTACATCATAGAGCAGCTGTAAAAATAGGATAGCACAATAACATTTCATTGAACAGTAATTGCATTTCAAAAGAATGAAGGGGGAGTCAAAAGGACGGAACTCAGCAGCCTTGAAATGCAAAATTTTCCACTACAAAAGAGATTAGTGGGAAAAAAAATCAGGTTGTAATATTTTCTTTGGATAACATGATTTCATTTTGCCTTGTCAAGCAAATATCTATGCACAATTCGATCAGAAAAAGCTCTGACCTTTTAGCTGGAATGACTTGCAATTTCAAGTTTGAAAAGCACAGCTGCAATGTTTCAAATATTGAGTCTCACAAATAACACGAAGACCATTTCATTGGGAAGTCAGTAGATGGTAATGATTTTTGGTAATGCTTAGTGTGAGTTGGATTGATTCAATGACTGACGGCCCAAATACCTCAGTGCTGCTAAAAAATAATGACATCACATTGCTACATACCTTTCCTCCAAGGGTATTAAGTAAATTACAATTTCAGACTTCAACAATACTCACTTGAATGATGGTATTATTGCTTTGTGTATATGTAGACTTCATTCTATATGATTTCCATTTTTCCAGACAATTTTTCCAACCCTAACTGGCTACTTTAAAGGCAGAGCCAATGCTAGAGCTGACATTACTATCTGGAAGTGCAGGCTGTGTATACTTCCTTTATTGTCTGTTTTCCCTACTGAGCTGCTTACTACGTACTGTAACTACAGCTGGTCAGAAGAATTTTGAATTTCAGTTAATTATTTTATTGACTTACTGTATCCAATCTACAGATTATATATATTATCTGGAGAGTTTATATTTTTATTGTCATTCACAGTTTCTGAAAAGAAGGAATCTTCATGCTTTTGGCTGCCAGTCGGGCTTTTTCCAGTATGGGTGCTCACACAATCAAAAATCTATCATGCATATATTATAATTAATATACATGCATTTGTATTTTTCCAGAGACTACATCTTTTTGCAAAGGGATTATCAAAGTAAAAAGCAATATGAAATATTAATAGATTAAAATATTGAATAATTTGGAGAAGAATTTTCTAAAACTTTATTCAATATCCTTATCAAAATGAGAAAACCACAAAAAATCTGTATCTTACTTGAAATACAGCCATTTTCAAAATTAATCATATTAAATATTTGACATGATTACTTATACAGAGGAAAAAAGAATTCATGGAAAGATACTTAGTTTTCCTTTCATATCATTCTGTTGAATTAAGAGAAATTGGTTCTGCTAAGGGCTACATTTAAATCTTGCTGATAACTGACATTTCAAAGGCTGTATATATGTAAATACTGTCAATGACCAATCTACCCATAGGAATAAAACCTTTGCCTTATACAGCACACCTTGGACAGAAAACTTATGCATGCCTGCTCACCAATATCAGCATCACCTTGTAGATTCACGCTGGGAAAAGTCAAACCTCTCTTGTTTTCACTGGTCCTATTGAATACTGTCAAACAAATTTATCCATGGGTGCTATAATAGCCCTATATGGAGTTTGTGAACACACTCCTTTAGCTTATTGCATTGCCCTTATGGGTTCAATTGCTAGAAGAGTAAATAAGAACAACTGCAATATAATTATCTTTAGCATTCTCTGATTATATATCCTATCTGTGATCTGGCACATCAGTACCAGGACATGAACAGAAAAATGGAGAAGGTAATTTGAGGAAACACAGAAAACTAAACAAGATCCTTCATCAACATGTGAGCTGTTTAAATGTGCTAGAGCAGGATCACCAGAGGTAACCATGCCTCAGAGGAAAGTACGTCCTTCGTTTAAAGATACAAAATGAATGGAAGTTGGCACATTTAAAAGTCACATCCATTTGTACAGCTAAACCTTGCAATACGACAAAACACATTTCCAGAGCTTGTCTCAACTACAAACCTCTATAGAACTCATTTATAACTCTTCTGTTGAAACAAGCTGTCGATCATGCTGCCCTTTCTGAAGGTGAAGTGCATTTTCTCTGATGGAAATCAAAAATTTGCCTGTGACTTAACTCTCTGACATTGTCAACATCAGTGAAAGTTTCAGGTAGCAAGCAAGCAACCAAATAAGACAGAACTAGAAGGTCTGTTTGGGTCTGAACATCACAATTCAGCAATCTTATGCAACAGACTGTTTACAGCTGCATCACTAATTTGAGTAGCAGGCAGCTTAGCATATTCTGATGTTTGTTCTAAGCTAATGGCAAAACCAGTTGTAACCTACTAATAATCCAAGAAACCAAGACTATCACCATAGTAGAGCACAACTTAATAGCTGTCTCCAGCATCCTAAGTGATACCTGACATAAGGGATTACTCATCATGAGAACAGATTCTGAATCCAGGTTTCAAAAAATTGTATTGCATTTTTTAAATAAAATTTGTAAAATTCTCAAATTCTGCTTGTAAGTTACAGTGGCTCTTGTTTCAGACAACCTTTCTTAAATGGAGACTGAGATCAGAACAATTACTTCAACATGTAAAAGAACATTCTCCTCTACAAAGAGGATACTGTAAAGACTGTATCTGCTCCTGTATTGCTCCTATTCACATCAGTGCAGTTCACTTCAGCTGCTTTTGATACACCTGGCTTGCAAAGAAATTTAAAGCTATTAATATAAACACTGCCATTCCTCTAGTACCAAAGAGGAAGACATGCTTCTGAAATTGTTGTTTTCCAACACCATATCTCTGTCCAACTAGTTTGGAGTCAAAGAGTAATTTAGTGCAAAAAAACCTGACAGATTTCCTCTAACTGTGTGAAGATTCAGTGACTAGTAGAACAGTATTTATTTATGCTTTATGTGAGAATGGACTTTACAGCCACTCCTAGAATATTTTAACTAAATAAACTACAAACTGCAGCTTGAAACTTAGAAAAGAGCAGCAGATAAGATAATGCAGCAACATGTAGGGTGAAAGTCAAGACTATACAAGGAGTCAGCTCAAATTATGACCTAAAGCTTTGTTAAGGAGTTAGAGGTATCAGTCTTCATCTCAACAAACATATCTATGCCTCAGTCAGAGATTGAAACAGTAAATAGTGAGTTACAGGCAGGCAGGAGGGGGATATGCATGAAGAGAAACCATCAAAAATTAGAGTGATCTTCTACCTTTTATAATGCATAGGACATGAAGATGCATCACCCCTAGAACCAAAACTTTGACCACCATGAGTATTATCCCTTTAATTTTCAAGGTTACATAAGGAAGCAAATGAAGAATGTAATTACAATCAGTGGAAATGGATACACACCTCACCCAGATTTCTTTAAAATGTTCAGGTACAGGAATATGAAGGAACGCTGTACATGACAGCCCTCAGGCAAGAATAGCTGCTCAACATCTCACCTATTATATAATCAATTAACTACTTAATTTAAAAAATAGCAATAATGTCTGTCATTGAAAACAACTGCTTTGTTGACAAGGGCCCGAAGAAAACCAATTTATGGAGTGAGTATCTGAGCTGTAAGCAACTTCTCTCAGTGCTTAACAGTGCATATCTCTGAGCTTTTCAGAGGTGGGGGTAGGTGAGAAATGCCACTTTGCTGAGGACAGTAGCAGCCTTTGTGAGTTGCCTCTTCTCAACACTTTCAGATGCTTTTGAACTCTACATATTGTTAACCTGCTTTTCTAAAATCTAGAGAAAATAAATTTTTCACCTTTCTGTGCTTTCTGAGTCACCACTCATTTATAATGATAATTAAGAGTTTTATTAAAAAGAAAAGCAAAGAACAGGAAAAAGAAAAGAGAGGAAAAATAAGAAAATACAATCCACATGTAAAAATGCTAGCTATAAGCCTATAATGTGTATTGAAACCCCCATGGTCTACTTTATATTGAGGAATTGCAATAATTGCCTATACAAATATGTTTGGGCAACTATTTATAAAGCTGTGTTCCTAGCCTCTTAGAAAACAACTTCAATAAACATTACTTTTGAGTAGCCATAAGAATTGAGAAGATTTGTAGACAAAAACAGATGCAAGAAGAGGCAGGAAGTTAATGTTTGGGAGCATCAGATCAAAGTGACTTATCTGAAGGAATGGGATCTTTATTTCACACAATCAAATCTCTTAAAATTCATCATTTTAAGGGGGGGCAGAGAATTACAACAAGATAATTTTTTTATTATGGTAAGTAGCTCATTTGTCAACAGTATTATCCAGTCTGGTCCTACCAATTGCTCCAAGCTGTTACAGGATGGAAGTGAACATTTGTGAAAAACTGTGGGCAGGAGAGAAGCAGTAGCAAGAAATTAGCTCACAGAAAAGCATATAAAAAGAGGAAAACACAAATTATTCTATTCAATGACTAGAGAAGGTCTCAAAGTGTTTATAAAGGAGAAAAGTCAAAGTTATGTAAGGGGAAAATAAAGAAAGATTTAATTTTTTGGGGTAACATTTCTGAGATTCACTTCTCTAAAGAGACCAAGTGCCATTCTGGAGACAGCAAGTTACTAGGGAAACACACATCATGCACTCTCAGAAGCTTATCCTGTTACAGTTCACAGAACCAGAGTGTCACTGAGGTTGGAAAGCAGCTCTAGAGATCATCTATTCCAAGCCCTCTGTTCTGATCAGGGTTGGCCAAAGTAGGTTTCTCAGGGCCATGTTAAATTGGGTTTTAAGTGCTTCCAAAGAGGGAAATCCACAAGCTCTATGGGCAACCTTGATCACAAAAAAAAAAAAAAAAAAAAAAAAATTTTTTCCCCCATTGAAATGGAATTTCCTATATTTTAATTTGTGCTATTGCTTCTTTCTCCCTATTTTCTTAATTTGAGATAAGAGGTCTTGGGCAGGATTCTGGTGAATTAGTTACATTCATGCATCCACACACTTTAACTTGAGCAAAAGAACATGGGGCTACTGAAAATGCCAGAACATACTTGTCCTATGCATAGATATTTGTATGCCACATTATTTCATTTTGTCTCATTGTGACTCGATGCAGTTATCCATACACTCAGTATTCAAAATCATGCTCATTCATCAGAAGAGTAAGACTGTTGCAGCATTATTTATTCTAATCTTCTGCTAACATCTTGGTTTCTTCCTCTCTTTTGTTACTAAAAATTACAGGCAGTTACTTGGCAGAGTGCTTTAACGTTGTAATGTCCCCACTTAAGCCTCTGAGGCTGAAGACTTGACTACAAATAAGACAGAAATAGGCTGCAGATTTTGGCTCTAACAAATGCAGAAGATTTAGCCATGAACATATCTACATGCAAGCAAAGGCATTGAGGGAACGTATGCCAGCAGATAGGAGAACTCTGACTTCTTGCTGATTCACATTCAGTCACTGCTTCCCTTAAAATGCAAAATTACTGCAAGCAAACTAGAAAACACATCTTCCTGTGTCATGTCAGGCAGGCAGATTACAGAGCAACCTGTCTTTTTCCTCCCTGCCATCCTCACCTCCAGCTTCCCCCTTCCTCTGCTGGTCAGGGGCCCCAGTCCAGCAGCTGAACACCAGGGCTGCAGCCACCACTGCCCTGCTCAGAGCTTGAGCCCAGCTCCACCAGCACCCATGGGGCACATGCTGGGCCTGCCAAAGAAGGCTGTTCCAGCAGAGCCCATGGAGGATGGTGCTGCCTGCACACCCAGCTCTGCCTCTGCAATCAGAAGTATCTAACTTTTCAGCTATTTTTAATGAGGGAAAAACCCTGGGGAGTGAGGCTTCCCAATTTGCATGCTGTTATAATGAAGTGGCTGGACTTAGAAAGTTAAACTCTATTTGAGACAGGATTTTTATCCTTATGGGTGTTTGATCTTGCATTTGGGACCTGATCCAGAGTTTACTTGCAAGGCTCCAACAGGCTACAGTGAATTAAGTGAGCCCTTATATCTGCTGGGAGCTGGATGTCTCTTTATGAGCTCTTTAGGACCTTCTGTCCCTCCTTTACAAGGGATGCTCAGCTCTTTTCACTGCCTAAACTGGGTACTGCAGTATTTAGATTCCTTGCTGAAACAAACCCTAGAGATTTTGTACTCTTGCTTGCTTTCAAATAGCTAAAGGCATCAGCTATAGAGGACACTGACTTGCTGACAGGTGAAATTCCCTTTCCCTTACTTCGCTCTCTCCTCCTGAAAAAGTCTTTACAGTTGCTTTTGTTCCACAGACTTTAGGCTTTTATATTATTTGTGTGCAGCTGAAAGAAGTCAGTGAACAGTCTTGATCAAAGCACAGATTAAAATAAGATGGTACAGTGAGTACACATTTGCTGCCTACATGCATTTTCCCAAGGAGCTTTCACAGAACAATCCTGTTTGCACAGACTGTACTTGGGATGCTTAGGGTGTTGAGGTCTGCAATATGATATGTGGTAGCACATGGCCTGCAATAAACCAACAGATCCCTTTCATATTTATGTGGTCTTTAATGAATGGAATAAGTATGAGGAAGCTAACAAAAAGATCTGCTTTGGCAGGACTCTCAACACATCCTTTGTAATGCAGTTTCTAACCAATTTGTACATTTAATGTTTCTTCCCAGTAATGCTTGCTGTCATGCAGCTCTGCAAAAACCAGTATTCAGATGCTTTTAAACACAGTAGAAAATGTGATAATTAGTGATTTAGTATTTTCTGTAGAAATTACCAGAAAATGCTACAGAAATAGGCCAGTCAGTGAAACTGACCCTTAAAAGGAAAGCCTCAGCAAGAGCAGCAGAGTGATGGGAGCAGAACCTTAAATTGCAATTGCTTCCAGCTTGCAGAGCTGTCACGTTGAATTCACCAGGGTTTTGTAACCTAGAAAGAAAAAATCCTGAATGCTCAGATAGTACCCAACATGTTGTTATTGTGCAATGACGTGGGCAGGGAAATGCAGCTGATTTTGCAGGGATACAAGTTTTTTGTACTGAAGAGCTGCACTGCCTTTCTGAATGACTCTAGAATCTTCCATACAGGCTGCCTCTGACAGTTTGTGATAATACCAATTCCTCACAGCAATATTCAGCAATTGTCTAACTCTTTAGGCTGGTATCAGTCAGTATCTCAAGACTACAGCAAAACAACCTCAAACCAGAACTGGAAAATTGCATTTTCCTCTTACAAGACTTAGAGTTGCAAACAAGAAAAAAAAAGTCATGCATAAAAGAGGAAGAACTTAGCCAGAAAGAGGAACAAGCCTATTGTGAAATTGAAAATCACTCCCCAGAATCAACAAAGCACACAAGGCTGTGCCTTGTGTAATTTTGTAAATGGATGCTAAATCCATTAGCTAGATTCCTTGTTTCTGCTGGGCTGTTTATGCCCTCTTCAGGATCTGTAGTGAAATTAATAGACAAGTTCCAGTGAGATTTATTTATACTTACTCATATAGTTCACACACTTGTACCTGCAGAGAGACAGCAAAGCCAAACTGATAAACAATGGGAACAGTACCGGATTACAAAGAAAAAATATTGGCTGAACTTAAAATAAGTGTGCTCAGAAAGAAAATGCAGTTTAAATGTTTAAAAAAATACCTAAAGAAAAACTGCACCTTCAGAGCTGCAGTGGGTGAAAAGGCAATTAGAGCACTCAGGAGAGTGTGAAGGGAAGCAGAAGCAATGTTTGAGAGGCAAAAAAGATAAATAATTACAGGAGCTGACAAAGCACCTTGAGAACATTGTCAGAACTCTACTATCCTTCTAGATTAATTTGTCCACAGGCAGAGCAGAAGAGAGTTCAGAAAACAATCCTTCAGGGTTTTTTTTAAATCAGAGTTCGTAACTTCACTGTCCTGAAAGAGCTCAGTGCTGGTATCTCAAAATATGCTTGCTCAACATGCCAGAAGGCATAATACACATGGAAATCTCCCTGACCCAGCACTGGGCAGGCCCCTATATTTATCTGGGTTTTTAACACTCCTGAAACTTCTTTTGCTGGTGCTGCCAGATTTTTTGCGGGACATCTAAATAGCAACCTCCATATCCTCAAATACAGTAGCTTAATGCACAGAAGACTTTTCCACAATTTCACATGTTTTTGGTACTCATTAATATACTGAAATGAGTGAGATACTGTATTTACATTACCAAAAATTAAAAACACCAGAAGATTGGTCAAAAGACTTTTGTTTGTGTAAGGTAAATCTAGGATTGGGCAGGGGTGGGGGCAGGGAACGTTATCCATTTGGCTGCCAAAATCAGACATGTCCCGTTACGTTTCAGAACTTTCCTACACCATAAACAGAGTCTTCAACTTTTTTCTTTTCAAAAATCAGAGGTGAAAGCAAGTTGTACAGTCACACTGCTCACTAGAGCTGAGCCCATGAAGAAAACCATCACCCCAGAACACTTCCTGACCCGCTGCTGCTGCTGCTGTGTGCACAGGTGGTCAGAGGTAAGACTTGGTTGTTAAATCTGCAAATTTCCATTACCCTGCTCAGCACTGGAACAGTGGAGATGCACTCACAGAGCTCAGTGGCATCTCAGCTAAGAGGCAACTCCCCAGGTGAGCTGGCTCTGTGACAGACAGCTGCCAGACTATTTCCAGGCAGCTTAAACAAGACCAGGATGGGCACAAGAGCCAGAACGATACTCAAGACATGATTCCTGAAATATTTATAGAGTCCTGACTATGAGGTTGGCTGATGGTGTGAATATACCTGAGGACAGGAATCAGCTGTAATGCACAGTACACTGTGTGGGTTGAGGCAACTAGAAGGACACTTCATGCTATTTCTAGCAAAAATGTGCCATCAAGTCCTGAGACGCCAGGATACTGTTTGTGCATCTGTTGGTGTGACCAGCTTTATTCTAGCAGAATTTCTGTGCACACAATCAGAAAAGCCCTTAAATAAGAGCACAAGCATGAACAGATTGAGCTTCAGAAGTAAGTTTAAGCCACCTTTGAGCAGGTTTTAGGTGGCTGTAAGTTCAAAACACAAGTTTGTAATGGGTCATGCTGCAGCAGGCTCTTCTCCCTGCACTTTGCAGTGGAAGGAATTCAAACATACTCCAGCACTAAAAAGAGTTGCTCTGAAATCCCAAAGGGGTTATTTTTACTCCTAGGATATCCACCCCTGGTTGCATAATGTACAGACTTTTTAATTTTTGCACTTGGTCAGCAATCAGAGAGAATGCTTTTTAATCTGTCTAGAGATCAAAGATTTCTCCTTACATACAGTATTGTGTGAGACAAAATCTTGTAATTAATTCACACGAGGTGCTATTTGAAACCACCACAATCTCACTCAAAGGCTGATTGTTATACAAAGGCTTTGTGATGCTTTTTTCCTGAAGAAAGGCTGGATGAGGCAGGGAGGGTGAGAAATAATTTCCTGTATATACCTTGTAGCTTTAGGATCCCAAATGACAATGTCAGCATCAGAGCCCACAGCAATTCTCCCCTTCTTTGGGTAAAGGTTAAAGATTTTTGCTGCATTTGTGCTGGTAACAGCTACAAATCTGTTTTCATCCATTTTTCCACTGTGCTGCAAAGGAGTACACAAAAGAAAACTCATTACTTTTTTAAACAAGGAATGAAAACAATGTTCTTCTTGTTGAAAAAGCTGGGATGAGTGACATCACATCAGTTTTTTTAAATGTCATACTGAAGACTTTAGAAGTAAAAATAACTGCTTGTCTCAGATGCCCATAATGCAATGTGTACTTTCACTAAATACAGTAACTTTATCTTACTTTATCCTTTGTAAAGAGGAAAAAAAAGACAACTTTAAACCAAACACCTTGTGAATCCAGACTCAAGTCAAATGAAATCAAATGTTTTAGCTGGCTTTAAATCTGTAGCCCTGCTCAGCAATTTCCCCGGGAAACATGACATCTCTCAAGCATCTAGGTTTTGGAAAATGGTGAGGCAGTTTTATGGAGAGTCTAGAAGGTGGTAACAGTGAGGTGAGGCACAATGTGTAGTACAGGAAAACTGATGTGCAAATTTCTTTAGCAGTAACACAGAGTATAGTAATGCTCAGTAGATGCTGAAATCAAGTAGTAGAGAAAACTGATTTGCTGATGTGACACTTCAGCAAAACAGCAAATAACAATGGATATACTTGTGTCTTGTGGCTGTCCATTGCTGTGTAACTTATTTAATCCAGCTTCCATGACTGTTGTTTGTTTGGAAAGCCAGCTACACTGGCAGTAATATTGTGCATAGGTCAGTCTAGGAATAAGAATGTCATAAAAACATGTTAATGGTGGCCTGTGAGCAGTCATCTGAGAAGAAAAGTAAATTGCAAATGGTGAACACTTCTCTTCTAAGTAATGGCATGGGAAGGAAGGGAAGCTGTTCAGACAAACTCACACAGCTATGTAATATTTTTAAGTGAAAAAAGGGAGGATATTATCAATTGACAAACTTTTAAAAAATTGTCTTGTGCAACAGGATGCACTGCTCAAAAGCAGCACTGATGAACACATTCACATCTCAGTTTGATACAAACCACAGGCTAGATTTCAGTTTACACCATAAAAAAATCTCCCTAGAGCTGTGCCACAGGTGAATATAGGCACAAGTGTGCATGTTTTGTACATACAGTGAGAATCTGAAGTCAGTGGGACGTGAGGGTGCCCATTTCATCCTATTACATGGCTAAGCCACACATTAGAGAAGCATTTCTTAAAACATAAATTAAAAGTTGACAGGTACACCAGTGGAGAAACACCTCCAATGGCTAAGTTTGAGAGAGATCAGAGAGGAAAGAATACACAGCTGATAGAGTTGAAACTGTAGGCACCTCTTTTCTTTTACTTTCATTTCATGAATTGAAAAAATGCTTCAAGGAAATATACTTGCAGTACCACTGAAACAATAGCAATCCCTTACTGCTAAACAATAGAAATGATTCTTTAGTGAAAAATTTTAAGAACCAAGAATCTTCTTCCATCTTCCAGCACCATAAAGTGAGAGCTAAGAAGGACTGCTACAGTTTTCAATTGAATGAGTTATCCTATGATAAACACACTTGATGAAACAGGAGAGTTAATAACTGCTGAGAGATTATGTTTTATTGGAGAAATCAATTGCCTCTGTGTT
Source organism: Rhipidura dahli (assembly GCA_013399225.1). NCBI lineage: Eukaryota > Metazoa > Chordata > Aves > Passeriformes > Rhipiduridae > Rhipidura > Rhipidura dahli. The sequence goes on from VXAC01000095.1 coordinate 379,106, forward strand.
TGGACATTTTGAAATACTTACAACGCCTTTTTCCCATATGACTGACATCCTGTCTTCCACACCATTCACTCCATTAGGGATTTTTGTGAAGTCGTCTTTGCCCAGAGCTTTCTGGCATATGTCAAAGGTGCAGTTGTCAGTCCCAGTCACAGACAGGTCACCACTGCAGAGAAACAAAGTCCATTATGAGTCAGAGCATGTACCAGAGAGCACCAACAGGAAAACCTGCTGTAAGGCTGTGTAGATCAAGTCATCCGTCCTTCAAGATAAAAACTGATGTGCCCTGCCAGCCTACCTTCAGTTCCATCCTCCAGGACTGGCTCCACAGTAACAGCCAGTTGCCCTATGAAGCAGTTCCCTCTTCAGAAACCCCTCAGAAGAAAACAAGCACCAAGACTGACACTTTTGCTTTGGATATGTCAAAGGTGTCCCACAAATGGAGGACTGTCCTCTTTGCCTAGAGCAAGCAGCTTGGTTTTATCCTCACTTTGGGCAATTTTAGTCTGTGTCACTGCATATGACCTCTGAAATTACTATAGATCTGCACAACAGTTAGCCAGTGTTCAGGCTTACCTTTACAGGCTCTTCAGTCACATTCAACCCTTTTGTGGAGTTAACATTTACTGGTCATGAAATACAAGCAAACCACACATCTTGTTAACTGCAGGTATCTGAAAGATACTTCTTTTTCCACTTTGTTCTGAAGTAGACGTGATGAAGTGGATAACTTAATGTACCTTCAGAAGTTAGCAGGCTTAGCTTTCATGCAACATTTGAATTTCAAGTGAGAAAGGCAGCTAACAACAAACCCCAGAAAATCTAGCTGTGACCTCACATTTTACACATCTCCCACTGACTTACAGCCTTACTGTCTTCCTGGTCATGTTGCAATTTTTCCTGCTGTATGAGCAAGGCAAGACATATTGAATAAAATCAAGTGTGGACAGAAGGCCATAAGGGTTCAGAGAAACAAAATATGAAAACAGAAATGTTTTTCATCTGCGATTTCCATTTCTCCTTTCTGATAATGTAACATTCTGTACTTAGAAAATCTCCAGAGTATAAGCCTGCTATTATGTACTCCTGACAAAATTTGCTGTGCATTTGGGTATCAGCTGTCACTGTTCATCTGCTTACTTGGCCAGCAAGTTCATGAGGAAACCAGGAGTAGATGGATCTGGTCTCAGTGGGGGTCCCATCACATATGCTGCAGCATGAGCCCAGTCTTTATTCCAGTAGTTGGTGCCATCAGTGCCAAGACTGGCAGCAATAGGTTCCCCATAAACCACCTTTCCTGAAAAATGTAAAGCAAAGGTATCATCATCAAACAACATAAAAATGCATAACTTGTATTTTCTCTGTTGAGGATATTTTTGGTGGCAATGAATTTAAATTTTAATGAGTGTTTCAAATTAAACACCAACATATGGAAGGACATAATAAACTAAGCTATAACACAGCATCTTTGTTCTGAATATTCTGCTAGTGATTTCCCAATATATTTCCTCTTAAGAACATTGCTTGGGCAAGTTTTTTAATTAAATTGTTGACAGATATACTATAATGGGTTTTACACTTTGTTTACTAGGAATGTGATTGAGATTTCAAAAGGAATGCAGTCCTCAGTTGCATTAATTATGTTTAAGAGTCATATACTTGGTTGTGCCTTTTCAGTGCTCTGAAATTACTGACTACATAACAGTGTAAGTTAATATATACAGCACACAGACTTTGCAAGGTGCTACTTTTAATCGTCAGGCTATGATTGTGCCAGGAAGAACAATATGGCAGGAGACATAAACTAAGAAGTATAGAAACATTTCTCAAATCAAAAACTATAAATAATTTAATTTTTAAAGTTATCTCCGGAATTTTAATCTTTTATTCTTTGCTGCACAATATCCTATTTTCCTCAGAAGAGGACACCAACCCACACTAACCGTTATGCTTTGAACACAGCTAATACATTTTAACTACTTTTTCCTCCTGGGAAACATGGGTTTGAAACTCATCACAACAAGATGTTTCACTTCCTGAGCGAGTGGTCCAGACACTTTGCAGTTCTGCACTGGCAGGTGGTGATGCCTCCAACTGCAATGGTCACTAAAGAACCAGAGTGAGCTGGGACCTCCCACACCCACTCAGAGGCTGCTTGGTGCTGGTTAAAGGAAGTCTCTGCTGGGTCCCAGCAAGAGCCTTCTCCCTCCCCTGATCCCTACAGGCAGTGGGTATTTTGTTATGGATGCTGGATTTCACTCCAGGCATAATCTTTATCAGAACTATCACTGCATTGCCCCAGCAAGGCCACAGCTGGTAATTGCTTGGTGATACAAGGCTGTGACCTTCCTCTGTCTTTCTGTCTAAGTCATACAGTCAGGGTACTGCTGGAAAACAACAAAGCAAACCTTTGCAGATTTCTCTCTGTACATTAGACTGCTACTTCTGTGAGCTGCTGGATTGTAACTCCTGCACTGGCATTGGTAGCTACTGAGGAGCTCAATTATTTTCAAAATACATTTCCCACTAGTGCCATTCCTGAAATCTTTGGTGCTGGATTTGCAAAAAGTCCTCATACAGTTTTATTTCTACATGGTGCCAAGGTCTGCTCTGGTGTCACTGTATTGTACATTTATTCCAAGTACTACCTACTACAACTTCGTCCTCAGCCTAAAGACTCCCTGTTAGCATCCCTGATTTCCTACAACCACCTCAGCATGCTCTGACATGCTGAATGTGCTTGTCTCATACTGATGCTTTGGCTTGGAGCATTCTAAGCTCTCAGTCCCACTTATCTACAAATGTTATAGATTAATATTTGTGCTCAGAGGGACACCACCATTTTTTTTTAGGCTTGAAAACTTGACTTTGGTAGTTATTTACTGGTTTTTGCATCTAATTTTCAGAACTTAAAAGCACTGACTATGAGGCCATGTATGGAAATGATATGACCACTCACTGATGAGGAGATTTGAACAGATTAGGGTTGTCTTAATTCAGAGTTGAATGATGAAACCTAAGAATAGAGATGGGTGAAACCAGGACGGCTGGATGAAACCTAATTCACCTTAGTTCAGGGTCTTCCCTGACTCCTGCAGGAGCTCTTGGCCTTCCCTGGGCAACCCCAAACACTGTATTTGAGGATAGGCTGCCACCAAGCTAGATGTATGTAGAGATGGTCTGGTATATACAACCAGTCTGTCCTATTTACCTATCAGTCTTTTGACAGATTTTCCATGATCAAAGTCACCAGAAAGGGGAGGGGGAGGGAGAGGGAAGTGTGGTTTGTGTCTCTCCTACTGCATGTAAACAAGCTAAAGAAGCTTGCATCCAAAGTAAACCTGAGCAATGAATAATTAAGACATAGCTACAAATTATTATCAGGAAAAGAGTGATTTTTTTAGCTTAATAAATAATTTAGAGAATAACAAGAAAATAGTTTTCTCATCTCAGCTTCACAACATAAAAACGAAAAGAAGTTTCCAAGCTCCCAGCTGGATATGCTGAACTGATTCTAACTCATGTACCGTAGCTGATGACAGTATTTCTGCAGCCAGAGTTTGACTTGACCAGCTCCCTTTGTTCCCATGAGTGGGGAGGAGTAGAAGCTGTTCCCTCAAGGGATTTTGAGTCTGAACACTGCAATTTCAACAGACTACCTCTGGACAGTTCTGCTGCATGTGCAATTTCTTGCATTTCATTTGGGCCATGACTAGCCAGACTGAAGGATACAAAAACATCAAGATTCTTCTTTAATCCCAATAAAAAGGAAATTCTGCACTGAGGCTCTTTTAGTTTGACTGGCAAAAAGGAAATTCTGCATTAAGTTTCTTCTAGCTTGATTGGCTTCTGCCTATAGGCATAAAAGTGAAGTAATGCAGTAATAAATCATGTCTTTCAAATTGTTAAGTTTTCCAGAATTCAATTAAAAAAAGGAACCAGCAAGTGTTCTGTTGTTTGGTCTTCCTGACACCTCTGAGTAGCTGGTAAATAGCTGTGGATTTGATAACTTTTTATCACATGCCCAAACTGGCTAGCAAGAGCCATTTTTAATAGATTACTTTATTAAAAGGAAGAGCATTCAATTGCAATTTTTTTTACCAGCTACCAGACCTCAAAAAGAGTTACAGCACTGATAAACACCAACTAACATTTACAGGGCTTGAAAAACTGGTCCATATGTTCTTATTTTAGTAAAAATTTAGAAGCACTTAAGATAAGGTCATATGGGGCAAATTCCCTCTGAAAGGAGCAGAACTGCAAGGCAGGGTTTATTGAATCAGGGATAGCATTGCATCCATTAGGCTCTACACAGTCTGGACCTGAGCTGTCCTGCATGAGACAGCTAAAAAGTTGACATTTTTAGTTGCACTCTTGTGCTCAGAATCAGCTTGAGAGCTTCTATACCCTCAGCAATGGCCAAGTCTTTCCTCTCACTAAGAGGAGACATAACCTGTGACTGATGGTAGGAACCAAACTTATAAGTCTAAGTAAGCTTCTTAGAATCTGGCCAAGTACATGTTTTTGTATGCACTTTTTTAAAAAGGAGAAGCTTTTTTAAAAATTGACTTTTCAGTAAGATTTTGATCTCCAGGTCTCCACTAGAAAGTCCCATTTTCCTGGCTGTAGCATCACATTAAATGAAGAAAGGGACATAATCTTTAATCATCACATTGGATGATTTTTAAGGTCCCTTCCAACTCAAACCATTCTATGATTCTATGGTCTCCAGCTTTAGCATACTTAGATTGAAAGCATTTTTTAGAGGGAAACAGTATAAATCATCTACCCCTAAATGACATCTTATTAGCCTTGCTCTCTCCACAGGCATTTCTGGTGGCAGGAATGGGTGACAAGGCCACATTAATTTTCCCCAGCAAACTCACATCAGGTAATGCTGATAGGGAGAAGGAGCTGCATTGCCTGACACCAGAGCTCTACAGCCTGGTATTCTCACTGGAGGGAAGATTTTACACAATAACAGGAAGAGGATCCCTTCTGTCTTCCCACTTAAAGGAATGTGAGTTTCAAGCACTCAGATGTATCAGACTGTCCTTCTGTAGAAGAATACAGTTCCTCTACCTATTCTGTCAAGATTCAAGGTCATGTTTTACACAGGGATGAAGAAACATCCCACTGAGAAAAGAAAGGACAGTTCTCACAGAGAGGGGCTGTCTTTGATCCTCTCAGTGGAAAGCTGACCAAACACTGCTTTTGGCAAACAGGCTGGTAGGGCCCTCCAAAAAGAATAGGATGCAGGCAGGGGTTAGCCTGTCCCTCTCTAACATGGTCACAATGTGGTATTTTGGACTCCCTGTTGAAGATTCAGCAGCTGTTACTGATGTACATGAAAAACATGCTGCTATTTTCTGGAGGTTTCCTTCCTTGAGTGGTGTTGCTTGACGGTCAGAGTTCTGGCATGGAAGAGAGGAAAGACTTTCTCTCACTTGATTCTCTTAAAGTTTGCTTAATCCAGAATAAGAGCTGCTATTCCTTTACAATGTGGATGACTGATTTTAACCCTCAAGGTCTGAGCCGTAGCTCATTGAAGTCAACAGAATTATGCCTACTGTCTTGAGCAGCTCTATCAGGCCTGCAGCCTCCAGTATTAGCTCTCACCTTGTACAGCTAAATGATGGACAAGGAAGAATTAGGCTCTGACTTACATTTTTGACTAGGAAAATCACTATCCCATAGAATTTGAGAAGCAATGCTTCAATTCTGGTATCACACTCTCAACCAGAAAATATATTTCACTCACTGAAGATCAGTTTTTCACCTTCTGAGGTCAGTGATGAAATTGGAAGGGACATCAATCTTCCTCTGACATGGGCAGGGATGAATATGCACAATTGCTAATTGCACAATTGCTAAGTGCTTGGAAAGGAACATGAAAAATTTCACAATTGTGAATAACAGTAAGCTAGCATCAAGACATGGAGAAATTATTTTGAAAAGATGGATAAAATGTATTAGAGTGAATATTTCACATGCTTGAGAGGCTCCCAATATTTAGGAGTTTACACAACTTTCACATTAGAGTGGTTTTTAACCTGTCCAAGTTGAATGTCTTTCATTGAAACATTTGAGTTCCATTTATGTCATTCATACAATACTTTGAGAATTTTTTTGTCTGTAACTCCTAGCTTTTTATTACCACTGTTACCTAAAAAATGGAAAATAACATCTACTGAAACCAACAATGACAATTTTCCAATTACCAAAATTTATACAGATCAGTCTCATTAAAAACTACAATCCTTGTAACTACATTTGTGATACTCTAGTTAACTTTTGAAATTTCTTAATCAATCTTACATTTCTTTTTTCTAAACAGTACACTTCTATGCAGATAGGTATGAATTATAAAGATATATGTTGCTGTGCACAAAGGCAAGCACTGGTGAGTCTGACTGCATCAGCCCAGGAAGATATAGAATACAAGGTGCACCACACAATGTACATAAATTGTCCTAATCTTTTCTTTGCACATCCTAGAAAAGCATACATTTATCCTCAGGAATCAAATCTTACAGCACACACCTAACAAAATTCTTTACTTGAACTGTGTATTATAAAACTGCCATAGGTCTTTTATGTTCACAGCTGGTGTTTCATCTTTAATCTGGGTATTTCAACTGTTGTTCAATTGTAGTTAATGTTCACACGACGCCTGTGAATGTACAGACAAATGTGCACTGATGGATATAATCCACATTCCCAGCATGGGAGTCACTGGCATCTAGTGGAGGAATCCAGTATAGCACAATATAAAAAGATGTGCTATTAAAACATATTCTTGTAAATTCTTTTATAAACTTGAATTGCTGCTAGTACTTACTAGAAGTCATGGTCATACATATTGTGCAAGAACATATCCATCTCCTTTAGCACAATGACATCACACTGCTTTGATTCATCACATCTCACACTCTACATTTTAATGCTAATAATCTATGCCCCCTGTGTGGGCATTTTCTAAAGACAAGAAATAGGTAAACTGAGGTCTGTATGAAATTCCTATCAAGTCAGGCGAAAACAAGCTATAAATGCAAAAGATGTAAAAGCATAGTAAAAAAAGCTGTAAAAAGATAATGAGGACAGATAGTTTTAGGTCCTCCAAAACATGGGCTTCTGTCCTGCTCCTTCCACCTTGACAATGTCTTCTCATGGTGCTGGTGTTCCATCTGGTGCTCTGAATGGACTTATAGATGAGGAGATAAAACATCCTGAATACCTACAGCCTCCAAGCTGCTTCTAGTCTGCCCAAGAGATGGTCAGGAAGGTCAGGCCCCCTGGCTGACCAGAATTATTTATGAACACTGCAGTGCAAACCTAAGCAACCCTACACCAGCAGGAATCAAAGCTTTCAGACACTGTCATCTTCACCATGACTTTTAGGTGCCCAGTGAAAAGGAGTCATGGGAGCATCATGGCACTGTCTGTAAAAATATGGTGTGGTCTCTCTTGTAGAATTTCTCACCAAGACATCTGGTAAAGTCTTGCAGACTAACTCAGGGGATGAGAATAGTTGAGAATTTTTTGTCTTGAGCTGGCCACATAGTTTTTAATGCAATAATGCTGTCCTGGCAATGACTTTGACTTTGGAGGTACAGTACAAAGAGAAAAAAGGTTTGCTCCTGGGGAAAAGGGAAAGTCTCAATTCTTGTTGCTGTTCTTCCACACTGCTCCCCCCTGGGCCCCAACAACACACATACACACAATTTAGACATCCCACTTGAAGAAATTCACCCATGTTCTGAGGCTCAGGACACCCATGACAAGTGGGACACTAATGCTGTGTTTGGTTTTCCATGTCCATTCCCCCAGTGCCATTGTCCAAGAATTAAAGAATTAGGACTTTTACCTTCTCTTCGTGCATTACTGATCACCTTTGCTGAAGATTTACTCATTACATGGACGACATAAAGGGGGCAGTTGACAGCATTTGCTATGGTAATAGCCCTTTGTGTAGCTTCAGCTTCCACTTCTTCAGGACGACACAGCTCATGACCCTCAGGGCCAGTTATTCCCATTGCCAACATCTTCTTTGCACCCTGAAGGCCACACAAAAGCATGTAAGAGTCAGTTAAAGTGTAGCCATGGTGTCATGAGCATACTGTCAGTCAAATGGATTCTGAACCCGCTGTTACAGCCAGTTTAAGGAAAAAAATAACGAGACAGTTATGATTTTTTTTTCAAAAATAAGTTATTGTAGTTTCATATAAAATCCAGTATGTCTCTCAATAAACTCAGGTGTCAGAATAAGTAAATTCAGAGATCACACTCCACTGGCTTGCAGGATTAAATCATTGCTCTTGAAAACCCTACCCCTCTCACAGTATGTATGCTTAAATACAAGGCCAGTGATGTCCAGTGATGCTACAAAACCTCACTGGAAAGAAAAAAAGGAAAAATCCTTACGAAGCACAAAGATGCATATCCAGAGCCTCTGAAAACTCCAAGGTTTTAAAAGGCAAAAGGTTTTGTCCCTGCTCTGTTCCAGGAATTTAAGATTAGCTGATTTGAGATTATTTAGCAATGAATTAATTTCTGTTATGGGACCTGAGGCAGAGTCAAAGTGCTGCTGACTGGAACAGTTGAAGAAACTATTCCATTATAGCCACTCAAGTTACCACTGGTGTTGAATGCAACCAGTGTAGCTACAGCCTCAGTGCCTCAGAACTCCCAGTGCCTCCACACAGCACCAAGGTTGCAGCAGCAGCTGTGCAGTGAGGCTAATCATGCATGGAGGGATGTTGAGAGTTTTGTGCCCAGTCACTGAAGCTTTCTTCACACTGCTGGATTTGCTCCTGTTACATGAGCTATGTTTGGACAGATCTAGGGTTAGGACCATCTGTATTCCTGACTTTGATGGACAAAATGTCAAATGTGCACCTTTGCAATTAGCTCCCCATTCTCCGCATGGACTTGAGCAACTGCCCCAAGTTCCTTACAGCAGGAAAAGGCTTCATATAGCTCCTCATCATTGACCATGTATATATCTTTATAGGCCATAAACATCTTGAAGGAGTTGACACCTTTGTTTTGAACAAGACTTTCCATTTCTTTCTTCACCTGAAAAATACAGCAATTACACTTTACATGTTAATAACTTGGCATAAAGAAATTGTAAATATAAAGGGTGAGCCTCTACTCACCCATCAAACATATGTTCAGTACAAATAGGCCAGGTCACATATTTAAAGACTGACTTAGACTATTCTTCTAATATCAAATTGATTCTCAAAGTATATAAAAGAGTAGCACTGCAGTGCAGATACTGGAAGCACAAGCTAATTGCAGGAAGGGAATGCTTTTTACAAAAGGTAATGAGGCAGAATTTTATTTCAAATAAACATCCTGATGTTGAAAACACCTATTCTAATGTTACAGTCAATGTATCCAACTCAGACAACATGGACATTTGTGCAAAACTGATTTTCAAAATTGGATTGCAATAGGCTGCAGCTTCTGGCAAACAACACAGTGGCAGAAAAGATTTCATCTTTTAGAGCTTTGTCCTGACTCTAAACAATACACACAGCCTTTTAAAAAATCTTGTTGTCAAACAAAATAGCTCCACAATGCTAAGAGCAAGCCTGAGTTTTGGGTTTTTTTTTTTTTTTTGGCATGCACTGTTTGATAGGATTCCCTGCTTCTGCTAGAGCCTATGAAGCCCAGCAAAACATTGCATCCAAAAGAAAGACACACATTTCAGTCTGAAGGCTTCTTGCACAACTAGTTAGCTGGAAACATATATTACATAACTTTGGCTCTCCCTTCCCAGTAAAATGGTGGTGACAGTAATTGACATGTATCTGTAATGCTATTACAGTTTCCATGGGATTGATTCCTTTCAAAAAGTAAAATATCGTATTTCATCTTCTCTCTAGTAATCTGGTTGGATCTGCCCAAGAAGGATAAGATTTATAGGAATCTCAAAAACTGATCCAGAGCAGGGATGGGAGCACATCTTGAGTGGGAGGTATCAAATAAGTACCTGACAAAAGGCCCTGCTCTGACACAATTACAGAGGCATGTCATTTATCCTCTTCTTCATTATTTACTACAACTAACAGAAGGCATTGTGAAGAATGTATACTTCTGATTAATACTTTAAGTCCTGAGGAGATGAGAGCTAATCAGATGAGCATGAAATAACAGCCTTCTACCCCCAGGCCTTTTACAGCTACAAAACGCCTGACCTTTCCATTTCTTTTAATCTTGGCCTTTAAAAACAGTTAAATTCTTAATATAAACTAGAACATTTCATTGATTTACACCTCCCTAGTTTTATTTGGTTTGTCAGTACAATTCCACTATTGTCTGCTAAGGCTGTTCAAAAGCACATTACTCAAACTTCATTGGAGAATTTATGTAATGTTTTTGCCTTAAGTTAGAAGTTGTGGTCAACCTTTTTTTGGCACTCAGTACACAGAATACCACAGATGTGTTGCTTGCAGACTGAAGGCTTTGGTGCATCTATTTTAGAATTTAAAAATTAGAAGAAGTGCTCATATATAAAATAGGAATTTACTTAATATATCTGTGTACTGATGCATAGTTCTCTGAGAATCCAAAGTCATCTTGTAAAACATGGGTCACATTCAGATAGATATCAACCACCTAAAAAACTAATTTATTCAGCAAAGCTTTCAGGCTGTCAGCAAACATTCACTCAGAAAAGATGATTTTCCCATATGTAAATTAAAAAAAAATTTTTAGATTATTTCACATTCAACGTATTATTGACTCCAGTCCTGCTTTACTTCAAAGAGGTATTACTGCAGTCACCCAGGAAGTCTTCCTTTACAAATGAAGTCAAGTATCATATTTTTAATGTATACTCTTACTAAAAAAAACCAAACCAAAACCACCAAAATTTGTAAGGAGCATAAAATATCAAGTATTCATGTAACGAAAGACAAAATTATTGTAAACACCTCTTTCCCCTTCTGACCTTCTCGGTCTTGATCTTGCACAAGCACTACCTTTAACTTTGTGCAGTATTATCCAGAGATACAGGCTATCTGCAGACTTGCTTTATTTTTTCAAATACATGTACTCTCAGAAGGGTGTGGGCTATTTCAAATGTTGCTTTTAATCACAAAACCACTAACCAGCAAGCTATATTTAGCATGTGCAGACTAATTCAAAGCAGGTGTGGTACCAGTTCGTGCAATTGAAAACCAGCTCTACCTTGTTGCTCCACCATGTAACTGCCACGTGCAATGAATAATCACAGCAGACTTTAGGGTCTGCCCAGCTTTTCCATGTATCAAAAGCTTCTGTAAGAGAACAGCCTTTCTGAGGGATGGCAAAGTCAATGATCATAGTGGTTCCTCCTGCTATAGCAGCCTGAAAAGAAGAAAGTTAATATTTAGCAATCGGGAAGAATGCACATTTCCTCCCACGCTCTCTAACTCCCTTACAACAATTAATCTGGATGCACTGAAAAGCTGAAAGCCACTGAGGAGTTTCCCTGAGTGAAGTCCAGACTTGCAAAATTATTGAGGAGATTAATTTCACCTGCTTTGAGAAAAATGTTCTCAAAAAAGGTATTCAGGAGACTCCAAGTAAAATTTTCAGGCTGAAGGAGAAGATTTCTCAAATGTACAAAAACTTATCAGAGATTTGGAGATGTGTCTGTAGTGTTCATGCATCAGTGAGTTTCCTCAAGTGTGTGGAGTCACTGGGAAAGAAGAGCACTAGAAAGAGCACAGTCCACTTGAGATGTGCTTCCTTAGAGTCTCTGTAGTAGAAAAAACAACCTTGAGTGACAGGCAAATAATTAAGGGGCAAATACACAACGACAACAAAAAACCACGCTGAGTTTGAAAATACAGTGTGAAAATCCCCAAACCCTTGTCTAATGCCAAAAGATTTTAAAAGTGTTTAAACATGTATTTTTATTAGTAACAGGGTAACATTTAGTAAAACTGTATAGAGGGCTTTAAATAGAATGAGGAATTTACATCCTTTACGTAAATGTTGTCAAGTAGATAAATAAACTTAAACCTTACTTCATAGATGTATGGTGATCAAAAATTGCTTTTTAACCAATAATTCTCTCCTTTACGAATAATTGAATTATTACTTTGTTTTCCTTTGGAGGGAAAAAACCATCTCTCAGATGCCAATTCCTTGACTAAAAGAAATTAATCCAATACAGAAATCCATTTGTTGAAATGGTTGCTGTCTTCCAGATTAGCAAAAGAAATCCTCTCTATTGCTTGGATCAATGTCCCTTTGCAAAACAGGTATGACCAATTCAGATCAAAATATGCACAGTTCAAATTCACAGGATCACAGAATCACAAAATTAACTAGGTTAATTTTTTCAGATCAAGTCCAGCCTGACCTAACACCACCTTACCAACTAAACCATGGCACTAAGTGAACATTGTTTATTTGGTAAGGTAAAAAAGTCCTCCAGTCTTTTTTCAAAAATCTCCAGGTACAGTGACTCCACCACCTCCCTGGGCAGCCCATTCCAATGTCCAAACTCTCTTTCTGTGAAGAATTTTTTCCTTATGTCAAGCCTAAACTTCCCCTGGTGCAGCTCAAGCCTGTCCTCCTGTCCTGTCACTGGTTTGCCTGGGAGAAGAGCCAAGCCCTGCTAGAGGCTACATCCTCCTTTCAGGGAGTTTAGAGAGTGATAAGGTCTCCCCTTGTCACTCCAGGTCTCCTCCAGGCTAAACACCCCCATCTCTTTCAGCCACTCCTCATAGGGCTTGTGCTCCAGACCCTTCACCAGCCTTGCTTCCCTCCTCTGGATGTGTTTGAGCTTCTCAACATCCTTCCTGGACACAGCACTCGAGGTGTGGCCTCACCAGTGCCCAGAACAGAGGGACAATCCCTGCCCTGCTCCTGCTGGCCACACTATTGCTGATCCAGGCCAAGATGCCATTGGCTTTCTTGGCTTTCTTGGCCTCTGGCACCCTGGCTGATGTTCAGTCAGTTGTTGACCAGCAGCCTCAGGTCCCTTTCTAACCAGGCACTGTCCAGCCACTCTGTCCCCCCTGCAGCACTCCAGGGGATTGTTGTGGCCCCAGTGCAGGACCCAGCACTTGGACTTGTTACACCTTGTATTGTTGGACTCAGCCCAGCTATCCAGCCTGTCCAAGTACCTCATGATATATTGCTCTTCCTTTTTCTAGAAAAATTAGTCTCTTCCTTCCTTCTGTTCACTTAGAAATCAGAAGAAAATCTGTAAATATGTCAGTATATTTTGCAAAAAGAGAAGTTTGGGGAGTGACAAAAGTATTTGAAAATCTCTGATGAATTGAGCAAAACCTTTTATCCAGGAAAAGTTGTTCAACCTGTCAAATATTTTTCAACAAGACTGATGAACTTATTTATTAAACAGGATTTAAAGAAATTTATAGACTTCAAGAAAAAAAGTCATGAGTTCCACAACTCCACTCAAAGTCTCTTTTTATCCCCTACATCTATTTGTATCTATTCCCCCCTCTATTTGTACAGAGAGGTGCCTTTACTTATTCAACTGAATGGGTAAATCTTAGCTAATCATTGTAGCATATTTTGCAATAGTTGGAATACAACTCTGTCTCCCTGAATTTCTTGCCAAAATATTTGTCAGTGATGACCTTTAGTGAATAGGTCTGAACACTTTCCACACTTTGACCTGGGTTAAGAATATCCACAATATCTAACTTTTCAACATCTGATCACTAAGCTGGATCTAGAATCTTCTGGTAGGCACCAAAGTGACTTTCTGGACATCCTATTTTGTGTATGCAGCATCTGTTTTGCAGCTTCCCTGTCCTATAAGTACCTCAGAGCTACTCAGAAAACCTTAAAAACTTATTTTCTGCCTTTTAGTAAACCCAGTTCTGCTGTGAGAGGAACTGGGTATAACAGTCTCTGTGAAGGTGCTGGCTCACAGACAAGCCAAGTCACAGGGCATGTGATCCTTTCTGTGAACAAAGGATTTCAGTCTGCACAACAAAGCTCTTAGAAAAATACCTTGAAAATTTTGGATATGGAAGCTGTATGGAGATGATACATAATACCATTAATATGAGTAATTAATACACTATTCATATGCAGGGAATATAATGAGATCAGCTAAAAAAGCTGAAAAAAACCTCACTCTGAGTATAAAACTAGGAGAAAATAGGTACTTTTAGAAAGTGGATTTAAGTGGACTTTCATTGAGAGACCAAAATTTCACTGAGTGAGCACCAAAGTGAATGACAGAAGAAAAACCTGCATTCCCTCCTGCTAACAGAGAAAGATCAGATTACCACAGAAATGCTCAAATGGCACTGCAGAATCAAACTGTTGCTTTAGTTAACCTTTGCTCAGAAAAGTTTGAAGCTTGATGCATGTACCAATGCAGGTTGTAGTCTGCAAGCTGACAGCCAGGGTAAATGCCTGCCCCACTTGATCCCTGCAGCCACAATAGTTTCTGAAGGAACCCAAATAACATACTTGTTGAGGGTGGTCCTCTGAGTAACCCAACTGCTTTGTGACAATGTCCCAGTCAAAGGGACAGGAACAATTGCCCACGCTGGATTCACACTCTGTTCTCTCTTTTAGCAGTACTACTGAATAAGCAGCAGACATTCCTCTCTGAGAAAGCCCAGATGCACACACAGATGTGCAAATGTGCACCCACCTTGGTTCCAGTATAGAAGTCATCTTTTGACCTGCTACCCATGAAAGGGAACTCCATGTGTGTGTGGGTATCGATGCCCCCAGGGATCACCAGCTTGTCAGTCGCATCCAGCACAACAAGTCCAGTCGAGGGCTCCGGGTTTAGGTTTGGTCCCACCTGCTGCACCACTCCACCTTCCACGTACACATCAGCCACCACGGACAGGTCATCATTCACAACTTTCCCCCCTTTGATCAGAAGTCTCTGCCGAGCCTGCGTTTGGGGTGGCATGGCAGCAGGTAACAGTGAGGCCTCAGCTCAGAAATTGCTCTTGCCTGAGAGCACTTCACTGCCCCCTCCTCCCAGAGCAGCAGCTACCTCCAAATGGCCCTAAACACACACCACACCACGCTCTTTAAACACACACTGGAGGAACTGCCCCTCTGCCCCCAGTGGCTGCTCCTCCCACTCCTGTGCAGCCCAGTGACATGGATGGGAGCAGAGAGCTGGCATTGGGCCCTTTTTATCCAGACTCTGCCTGGACAAAGTGAGCCAGGCTTTCTGGGGCCCTGGGGTGTTCTCACGGCACTTGCTCCAGCCTGCTCTGTGCACCTGGGGGTTTGCATCTTGCTGAGATGTTTTGAAAATATGGTCATTTTATCATCTGGTGATGCCCAAAAGCAAACCAAGCTCTTTGCAGCTGCATTTTAGGAAACCAAGGGTAACCTGAGCACTACACAGAAGAAACCAGAGAGTCCAAGGGTAACCTGAGCTTCCTGCAGCCATTTCGGGGGAGCAGCCTGTGCAGAGGGAAATGCAGAGTGCAGTGCTCTGCTGGTCCAAGTGTTGCACCCTTCTCAGTGGAAACAGTGGGGCCACACTGCTCCCAAGCTGTTTCTCAAAGGATTTTGGACACCCTGCCCTCAGGATCCAAGCACAGCTTCCTCTGCCCTGCAGTGACACTATGTGGACAGCACTTGGCCTGAGGAGGAAGCCGGGCTGTGTGCCAACATGCAGGTGCAAATCCCATCTCAGCATCTGATGCCCTGCTCCATCTGCCCCATGGCTCTGCTGTGCCTGGCCGTGCCCCCCACACCCCCACACTGCTGCCCACCCAACCCTCCCTGCCCCAGGGGGCCCTTCCCAAGGGCCAGGGGAGAGTCAGGATCTTCTGTGGTGGCTTTCACACAAGGCTGGTGTGACCTTTGCAAGATGTGGCCTGTGTGTTTCAGAATATAGACCTGGAAAAGGAAGTGGGAATGTAAAATGAAGACAACTGGAAAATGAACTAATTTTTGGAGCAGAAGAGGAAAGACCTGCTCTGTACCATCTCACAGGCACTAGTTTCTACAGAATTTCCCCACTTCTCTCCTGCCTTTACCCTGGATTTGCATACTCAGCAGTGACACCACTGAAGTGTGTCCCTGAATGTGCTGAGCACCTGCATCTTCATCCCCTCACCTCTTCCAGTTCAGTGGTGATGATTTAGTGAGATAGAACATTGTCTCTGAGGGCTGTGGCAGGGTGCACACACAGGGCACCAAAAAGCCATTTAGACTAAGGACACAAGACGGGAAAGAACTCACCTTCCCACTAGCATGTCACCTTTTTCCCTTCCCTTGTGATAGATAGGAAAACATTACCATACATTTGCCTTTCTATCTGCTCATCCCAAGGCATCTTGTCTTACACCTCACCTTTGTGCAATGGGACAGAGACCCACTGGGATTCATAATATGACACAGCATCAGAACAGGTCAAAACTCATTCAGAAAAGCAGTTTCACTTTGAATAAATGAAGTGAGCTTTGTTAAGTGAGGAGAGGGGTAGCAAGTTTAGACGTTCACTTGATAATGTGCTCTCATGTGGGTTGTAGCAGGCAAGTTCCTATGCCTACCCCAATGGATATTTAATGAGTTGATGTGGAACAGTGTCAACAGATTTTGCAGTATTTATTGGCAGAGAGACTTCACCCTGAAGTATCAATACCACTTCAGTACCTAAACTACCAACCTAAATAGCCACTTCCTGTAATTTCTCCCTGGCCAATGATACTCAGTATTTTCTGTGAAAGGAGTTTCTATGGGATAGACCCAGACAGTCACCTCTGAGTATGCTCTCGGGCAGTGATAAACTGTTCCTGCTCAAATCTTTCTGCCAAACAGGGTAGAGGGAGATCTGAAGGCAGATCAGCCACATCACAGCAGATTGTAGAGCACACTGGGATATCCAGTTCCCTTTTTGCGTGTGCTGCACAAGAAAGAGCTGATACAATTTTGAAACATAAATGCATGAAGAGTAGCACAGCTCAAATTCCTTTTTATGTTTGTTTCCGAACAAGAACAGGCTTGGGCCTTGCTTCCCATCCTCTGATTTCCTCCTGGCTAATTTAGACTTGGTGGATCGTACTCTTAAGTGCCTAAACCTTCCTATCTGTAACTTCATTCCTAGCTCAGAGCTGTCTACAAACCAGCAACATAACTTATTACAATGCTGTGCCTAGGAAAACAGAATTTACCCCACAGGTGGTTTTGAACACATTATTTAATGTATTAGTACATAACAAGATTCTGTCTAAGAAGCAGTTTTATTTAATCCAGTTGGACCAAAAAATATAATCTCACATCAGTTGCATTTATGTACATTTGATAAATATACAATATTTCACAGCTCAGCTGTCCCTAGAAAAAATAGCCTGAAATAGCACTGGTGTAACAGAAATAATGCTTAAAATATCATGAGAAGACAACTGGCCTCATATTCTTAGTGATTGCTGATTATCTACTGCTCCTCCAACAGGGCTTCTTGCTCCTAACTAACTTTGTAGTATTTATTCATCCACAAAACATTTACTTTTTTATTCTTCTCTTTGCACAGTTTAAAACAAATCTTTGCTCTGTAACCAATGTTTGACTCTGCACTGTTGTAAGTGGTCTGGGCTGGAAGGGAGTTAAACTCTGCCACAGTACCTGATATTGCCCTGTTTTGACTCTGTGCTGCAAACAGTGTTGGCAACAGAGGGAAATTCTCATTATTGCTGAGCAGCACTTGCACCACGCCAAGGGCTTTTCTGCATCTTCTACTGCCCTGCCAGCGAGAAGGCTGGGGGTGCACAGGAAGTTGGAAGGGGACAGAGCCAGGACAGCTGATCCCACTGACCACAGGGATGCCCCAGGCCACATGGTGTCATGGTCAGCATATAAAGCTGGGGAAAGAAGGAGGAAGGGGAGAGACACCCGGCGTACACAGCATTTGTCTTCCCAAGTCACCGTTAGTGGATGGTGGAGCCCTGCTCTCCTGGAGATGGCTGAACATCTGCCTTCCCCTGGGAAGTGAGGAATAAATTCCTTTGTTCTGCTTTGCTTGCAAGTGCAGCTTTTGCATTACCTATTAAATTGTCATTATCTCAAACCCATCAGTTTTCACACTATCACCCTTCCAAATCGATTGAGTGGCTGTGTGGTGATCAAATGCCAGCTGAGCTTAAACCACAACCCTGAAGAGAAATTTCACGTTAGGAAACATTTACTAAACAGTTAAACACGTAAAATGTTACATAGTAGCTCAATGATTTGGGAACCATTGCAGAAAGTCTTCCCAAACCCACAAACCTGGAGTTGAATCATATGCTAATACTTTTGTTGTGTCTAGCAAAGCAAATCATCAAAGGAAATCTAAACGTGGAGTATCTTGCTTAGTGTAGCTACCAGAGAAGTACAATCCTAACAGTTTTCTCAGTAGCCTAATGATTAACTGATTCCATTTGAATAACCCTGAAGAAAACTCAATCCACATCTATGATTTACCAAATGAAAACAATTCAGTAAATTTAGGAATAAGTTTGCAAGAAACAGCGGACATCCAGCAGACCTTGAGGATGTCTTCTAAAAGTCATTTTAATGCAGACATAATTAGTTTAAAGTCTTCTGAGATACACTTACTCACCCACTTCATCCTGGAACTTTCAATTGCTACCTCCCCACATAAAGTACTATTAATTTTTAACTTCTTTAACTATCCCACCTTACTCTTATCCTCCCTTTGCTTCCATTTTCACATTTTTTCCTACCATACCCTAGTTCTGCAAAGCTCTTCTATTATCACTCAGTCTTCAGCTTTTTCTTAACTCCAGGACTCCTACTGGCATTCACCTCCAAATTAAAGTTGGTGAAGCTGAAGCATATCTCAAATTGCAGGAGCAGCAGACAAATAGGCTTTTTAACAAACAGAGAGATTTTGTGAAGGAGTCTAGAGATTGATAATGAGCAGTGGGAAGAAAGTTCAGCTAATGAAGATGTGCTATTAATATTTATTTTTGACAACTTTCCTCCAAGGAAGAAAGACTGGATCATCCACATTTGCAAAAGGAGAAAATTAACAAAAAGGATACCAACAACTTTCAGTAATGATGGATAAAGCACTAGGTGTTGGAGAATTGGTACACGAATGTGTCATTTTGAAGTGCGCTCTGAATTTACAGAAAGGAAAGAATGGTTATCTTTTTCCATGTTCAGAAAGTCAGGACTGAATACTCTTCAATTTCTTTTCAACTCCTATAAAGAATCCGTAAGGTCTGTTCACCTCAGATTTACTATCACATTCCACTGCAGTGGGAATTTAATATTCATTCAATAAAACCAGATGGTTCAAACATAATTGCACTTGTAAAGTCTTCGTAATTGTGAGACCAATCAGGCGCCCTTGTCAAAACCTCACAAGTTTTCAGAAGAGTCTGGTGCTGACTACTTTCATGGGATGGATTTTCAGACTCAAGTGGTGAGGTTTCAGAATCTAATCTCTAATGCCTTCTTCTGTTGTAAAAACTTTCCCAAACTAGCAAGCATGCCCTATGGTTTTCTATAATAAAACAGGGCTAAAAAACATTAAGAAAGGAGTCCAATCCTCTAGTTCCACATCACCTAAACTATTATAAATATGCTCTTCTAAGTACTGGGCTACATCCAAGACCCTAGTTGCCAGTGTTTCCCCAAATCCATTAGCAGTGATGCAGCCCATTAACACCCAGCCTTGGGTCCCACGTGTGACACAAAGGAAGGCAGCCAAAGGTGTGCATGTACTGAAGACCATCCTGCTTTTCAGAGCAACAATAATTAGGTGACTCTTCTCTCATTTTCATAAGACCAAGTGCCTCTCCCTCCTCGATCAACACAAATGGTGAACCACAGATAGTATAACCAATAAAGAAAAAGAATTACCAGGAACCCAGCAGAGGAGCATCAAAGAAACCCTCATACTGTGCTCTTGGCTCTTTTCATTATTAATTGGCTCAATAATTAATTGGTTCAATAAAATGTCAACTTTCTAAATATGTGTGAGACAGTTCAACTCAGGCATTGAAGTTCTAAGTCTCACAATGCTCTGGTATCATACTTGTCAGTTATTCCCTGGTGGACAAATCTCAGTCAAACAAACTAGGTTCTTAGCTGGGATTTTTCCAAACTCCAAGAAACACAACCACAAAAGTACAGAGAGTAGCTATCTTTGCAAACTGTTATTTTTACTAATGAATTATCTGGAAAACCACTGCACAGTATGAGTTGTATTTTCTCTGACTCTCAAATGCAACATTTCTCTACTGAAGGAACACAAAGTCAGGACTGTAACTGCTGGCCAACAGAGGAGGAGAGAGAAAGCAAAACTGAACACCTCTGTTCCTTGCCATGCCACTGCGGAATTACGATGTCAGTTTATGACATTCTTCACAATTGCTCCTGTTTTTCCCCTAGTGCACCAGAACCTCTTCCTCCAACTGTGGCTGTCCAAGGTGGTTCTTAACTAACCAGAGGAAAGATGAGAGATTTAAACCAATAATTTTTACCAGTTGTTTATCCTCAATTTTATACACCTGGAGAAGCAGATAAACCTATTTCTTCATTTCTGTTGGCATACCTTCAGACACGATTATTTCATTGCAAAGGTACAAATGCAACTCGGCTAAACCACAAGTCAACAATGCTGTAATGAAATGAGATTTCTGCTCTGAATTCAGATACCTGCCTCTGTTAGATAATATGCACAATGTATGCTTATTTCAGGGATCACCTCCTTATTCCTTAAAACACATTTATTTCTTTGTCCTTCACATTTTGCATAAGAAACCCTTATTATTTGTTAGGAAGTCCACACTGAACCACAATCCATCTTTCTTTCTCTTGTACATTCTTGATTTGACACGTCCTACCCATTATGACTTATTTTTGGGAAGGTCTTCTGAAATTGTTTGTCTGAGAAAAAAATCCTTTGTGCAATGTAATACAATTGTATTCCTTGGAAGTTTTTAATCTTTTACAACTTTTCCATCATTCAAATTCAAAATTCAGTGACTCCTCTTTTAATCTTTTTTTTTTTGCTTCCTGTGTTTTCCACTAATTTCTTTCCTGCACAAGCATCATACAGGGTAACTGTAATCTGAAGAAAATCTCAATCTGAAAAACTTCAGCATTTAAGTATTTTCTTTGGCTCTTTGATAACAGGATGCAACTTGGTCACAGGGAGAAATTAATGCTAAAAGCTAAACTCTTCTGCTAGATTTCAGTGTGCATGGAGAAATATCACTAATTTGTGCCTGGATATTCACAAAGATAAGCTAAATTGTGTTTACTGTAAATGCCCTTTTGTGGAGGCCAGTGGGCCTGTCAACGAAGGAACCACAACGGCCCCCTGGAAGGAAGAGCCCTAGGTCTCTGTTAGGTCAGGGTGAGAGAAAAGGGTCTCTCCCAAGAGGCTTCGTGTTAATTATGTCAGTTATGTTGATATGCCCCAGTTCTGTTTTTCTGGTTGGCCTGTTGGCCTCCCTGCTTATTTTTACCCTGTATGTCTTCCCTCTGGGAAGTTCTCCCATAGGCTTTAGTTCCCTTGCTCCTCCCTTGCTGCTCCCTCACAGGCTCTCCCCCCACCTTAACCCCACCTATGCTCCACCCTTGTGCCCTCCGACCATTGGTCCTTGGCATTCTGTCTGCCCCCTATCCAGTCCCATATTTAAACCTTGGACCCTCTGTTGTTCCTTTGTCTTCATCCCTGGACCCCTTCACATGCCTGGCAATAAACTACCTTGTGGAACCCCACACAAAGACCCTTCCCTGCTCCTTGTTGTCAGCCTCTTTGTGGATTTTAAGCTATCCAGTGTGTGTGTGTGTGTGTGTGAGAAGTGGCCTGCTGAGTGGCTCCCCTTGCTGGAGGCACTTCCAGAAGGTTGTGGCACCTCACCATCTGCCCCCACCACAACAGCCTTTCTCAAAATGTGATTAGGAATCACTGACACTGCTCAGAGCAACATCTCTTACCTCCTCCATCAGTGACGTGGGAAGTCTTGTCCATCCAAATTCTTAGATAATACTTCATTTAGTGGATATTCTCTTCCCGCAAGTTACTACTCACCAGATAGACCATAGTGGGTACTGCATACGAACAGAAACCTCAACTAGACATACTGACATGAATGTTGTGCTATAAAACTTCTCTGTATCAAGTCCAATAATTATGGACTTTAATTTCCTTGAATGAGGGAAAAGCTTACTACAAGAGTGAAATCCCAATGCAGGACAGAAGGGTAAGAGTTTTAAGTATCAATCTGCTTACCTCTCCATACTCTTGGTGACTTGGCAAAGGGACAAGACAGACCTCCCTTGTCCTTTCAGAACACACCCTATTTTTGGCAATTGAGTTGTAGCTGATGTCCTGGAAGAATTCTGTTACCAACTGCTTATTTTCAGAAACTCACAAGGGAGGAAGAAAAGAGATACAGTCAGAAAGCCCCACAAACTGACAGAACACACTTCACAAAAAGCTTCATCCCAACTACAGAACATTAAAACTTTTGACTTAAACCAAGATTTATGGGAAATGTACAGCACTTCCTCAGGACAACTGTTACAGTTCAATATCTGGAGATATATATAGGAGAAGAAACCACTCACTTTTCAGAAAGGAAGCAAAACCTCATCCCAATAGAAAAAGCCATGATTTGATCTGCAGTATTCAATATAGAAACCTCTCTGAAACAGTATTTGTGTCCCAACTTGAACTTCATTTCCCTAGACTGAATCCAAGCTTTGACACAAGTTCATGCTTAGGCATTTGAATAGAAAGTAAAACACATAATACTGTAACTAATTCCAGCATCCTCTCCAGCAACCTGTTTTGAAAGAAGAGTTATCAGCAACACTTGCTGAACTCGTACTGAAAATGACCTTTACTTTGGAAACAAAACAAGCCCTTGCACCATCTGAAGCTCAGTCAGCTCTCCATGTGTTTCAGTGAAAACCAAATGACAAAAAAAGTGTGGTATGTGGAAAAGAACAATGACAAACTCTTTTCATGTTTTAATAACTTTACATGAGGAGAAAACTTGCCTCACAATAACCCACATTCTTCAAAGCTTGCAGATGAAAGTGATTTATTACAGAAAACAAGATAATTCCACAGTAAATAATTCTGACTTTTGTTCAAACTGCCCTAATATTGTAGCACAGCTAAAACAAGAGCCAATTAAACAAAACACTAATTCAAGCTCTCCAGAATAAAAAGAAACAAGGTAATAATGACTTATCGGAAACCTCAGTAAAACCAAACTAGACAAATACAACCACTCATACATTACTCAAAAAAAAAAAATAAAAAAAATCAATCACTCCTTTTAATACCCCTAAGAAAAAAAAAATCACTGCAACAAATTCACCTCATACAAATATGAATTTTATTTACAATTTTCCAAATTATCAATCAAATCCAACTTCTCAGTTAAATGTATAGCATTTGTCCTTTAAAACAAATTAAACATTGTGTTCTTTTTACATCTGCAATATGGAGTCCATAGGTACATGCTATTTGGGGCATCTAATGGAACAAATTTAGATCACTGTGTGTGTTAAACACCGAAGGTATTCTGTGAAGACTCTTTCTTCAAAATTTATCTGCCTCAGGGACAAGCATTTTCACAACCACTTTCTGATGACAATTAACTAGGAAGGTTTAAAAACCCAGTATTTTATACCAGGACATACTGTTCACATATACTTCAGGGTGTGTTACCATGTTCCTATAGCAAAGCTGCCTGCTCTATAAGCAATGCTACTGAAATCAGACTAAAGATTACCCACAGATTTAGATATTATTCAATGTGAATAAAAATGGCCATTGATGACTTTTACTTGAGTATGTGTAATTATGGGCCAACTTGTACCTGATCTGGTACCAAGGTGATGTGATCTGTTCTGAAACTTGAAACCGCATGGGTCATTATAATAAAATCTTTTACAACTGTATTGCACATAAGGTTCCTCAAAAGCACAAATCTACATAATTGCATCTTGAACTCAGAATTTACCTGCTAACCTGCATGAAAAAATTAACCAGATAGTAAAATCGGTAATTTTTCTCATCCCAGTGTCTGTGAATGAAGAGAAGAGGGAGAAGATACATACGCTTTGGAACCTATTCAATTGTTTGTTTCTTCTGCATGTGATTTGTACTTCAGAGATGAGGATTTTAAAAAAATAAAAAAGCCAGACAGACCTTGGATTTATCTTTAAAAGTACCTCAAAAACATAACAAAAATTCAATTTAATTTTGATACATATTAAAATTTTAGTCAGTTCTGCCCGACAGCATAACACGACAGAAATGCACAAGACTTTAAACATGCTTTAAAATGACATTCAACAAAGTATTTAAAATTTAATAAATAGCATACAATCACACACAAATACATTTCATACTGGATCTTTAAGCCTACTAAAAACAGACTGGCAAAGAATAAATAAAACAGTAGTTGACAGTTTTGATTTTAAAAGGTGTAGTTTCTTGTTGTCACGCTAATAGCCACATATTAACCTGCTTATCACAAAATTGGAAGTTATGAGCTTTTTTTCTCACTGATCTGTTTTGCTCCAACATGTAGTATCATAAAAAAAATACACTAAAAGGGTTTTCATTTGGTTTTTTTTAAACAACCAGTCTGCGACTGAGTAAACCAGTTTTTAAATACAATGAATAAATAGGGAATTAGTAAAGCAAATTCAACGGCAACAAAAACGCAACACCCCAAGAAAAGAGCCATGGAAATATATAGCCATTGCAATATTAGACAATAATAGTACTTAAAGTGATAGTGCTTGTGCACTAAGCTCATTAGAGACCTTAATATGATTTTAGTGCAAATCCCTTGAGTCCAAACAAGCTTTATACCCTACAGTATTAGGGAAAGATCTACTACCAGTTGGAACTTATTCTGTAGTGTATTTGTACATATCGGATATTTAAAGAACTAACACATATTGTAATATCTTCATCCCTTTTTTACTTCAAATCAAAAAGACTAATGACTGGGGATTTTACATACTATTTGGCTGTACCATATTAGACTGCAGTTTAGGAAAGTCAGTGCTAAAAAAGCTTTTGCCATCAGTTTATCTATTATGCCTAAATTTCATATATCACTGCATTTTGTACTTCTGAAAGAAAAAGAATGCTCCTGGAGAAAGTTTCTCCTCCCTTTAAGTAAGTTCACATTATGATGAAATTCAAGAATATTTAGACAGTGTTGAATAAACTCAAAGAAAAGTACATATTTTACATAAACAATCCTTACCAGTATTTAGTATATTAAGTTACAAGTATGTTGGCAATAATACAACAGAGTCAATTCCTAAAGGAAAATAATTCTGTACAAATTCACCTGTTAATACGGGGTTAAACAGGCAGCCATAAGTCTTGAGCAGCCATGTTTCAGGTTTGAACTATTGTACCAGGATAAACTAAATTTGAAACTAATGGGGAAAACTTCAGTTTAAAGAGTAATCCGATTATACTGGATACACACATTGTGTATTCAGAGCCATTAAAACGTTCACTCTTATAGTTCCATAATGTCATCCTGTATAAGAAAAGTTTAAACAACCACACAGGCTAAAATAGCTTTAACATATTGTTGTCCTGGATTTTTTAAAACTAAAAACTAATTTTAACTGTGAAGTACAAAACAATGACAGATATTGCTCCAACTCGTACACAATCTTTCCTAAACAATCCGTACCTAGCAGAGTAATAATGCCTCATCGTCACTAGTTTCATTTTTCACTGTTGCCTCTAAGCAAGTGTCGGGTATCTGGGCAGTGTGTACGATCCCACAGCTCTCACAGGGGCCATCTCGACTGCATGACCTCACACTGTGATGTGTTGCACTGTAAGGCTGTCTAAGCCCTGGTCCTTGATCTGAGCTGAGATCAAGTAGAGGTCTTGAACAGTCATTCATATCAAAGTCTGATGCTACATCAGAGACTGGAATTAACATTTCAACATCATCATCCTCTTCTCTTCCACTTACCCCATTATCAAGCTGTCTCAAAGGACTTTGGTTCTGATTCACTGAGCTTGATCTCCCTAAAGTAAAGCGTACCCAGCGTAAGCCTTGAGTCATACGGCTTAGTGCGCTCGTGAGCTGGTGACGTGCGGGACTTGTGCTTGGGGGCTCTACACTTGTCACTTCTCTTCCACCATCCGTGGCACTGCCACTGCTGCTCTGAGCAGAGGAACTCCCACACGCTCCCACTGTTGCTTCTATTGCTGTTGCAGGAGGGACTTTTTGAGGCAAGGTGGCAGCAACACCACCAACTGCTCCTGCTGCATCTCTTCTTTCATTTTCTGTGTCTGTATCATCAGATTCAACTGAAAACAAACTTCTGTGAGTATTATTTCTTTCAGCTTCTCTACTAGTACTTTGACTGGCAACATCATCTCCATCTGCCGAGACCAATGCCAACGACCCGGAATGACGTGACCTTGCAAAATTAAAAATTCGATTCCAAATGTTACTTGATCTGCCAGCCATAGGAAGTCTGATTGAGGTAAATCCAAGCTGAGATCGTACTGCCAGCCTCAGGTTTTCCAGAACTGAAGCCTAAATGAGAAGACAAGCAACAATCAAGTGTTGACAGTCTGCTGGGACTGTTCTAGCAAAGAAAGAATGGTAACTGTTGTGGAAAACAGCATTTAATTAAGTTAAATGTAGAGTCTTAAATATTAAAAAATGTTGTATCTTTCATAATAAGGATCTGGTATATGTAGCAATAGGCTATTAAAAAAAAGACAAAACATGGGCATGACAAAAGTCTAGATGTTCTAAAAGAAAAAACATAAACAGGCAAATTAAGTGGAAATACATATGCAAAAGTAATAAAAGAGCAATGAATTCTGTATAAGGTACATTGCTGCCCTAATCAAGGATCTCTAAATAAAGACAATGTGAAAAGCAAGGCACTAGAGCCTGGATACAGAACACTGATTAAAGGACAGTATAACCACAGAGCCAGTAGAGGAGGCATACTAAATCTATTACAGTCTCACCAAAAAGTTAGTCACTCTGAATTTTAGAGTACAGCATACAGAAACATGTCTCAGAAAGTTTAGGATTGGAAAACAAAGTCTTCCAGAAAGATTTAACAAAGGTGGCCACCGTCTTTATCCACTACCATAGGGCTGCATCGAAGGACTAAATTAAGTATCTTCTCCAGCAGAGGCTTATAGGTTGATTTTTTTTTTCCCTTTCTGGTATCATCAGTTAGCTCTAGTTTCAAAATGCATTAATACTTCTGTTTAAATAAAACTATCTTTTGTGTTCCAAACTATACATTTCCCAAATTCAGTATACATTTTCCAGTCATTTAGCTACAGAAGAATGCATATCTGAATTTTCCTATTTAAAACCCTGTATAACTTTTCAATTGTAAGGTAACACAAATACACAAACTCCTTTGTATTGGAGATCCCTAATGATACCTGAAGTGGCCACTTAGAGACTAGAAAAAATAAGGGAATAAAGGTAGGTATTTATTTGAAAGGCCTTCAAAGGTACGCCCTGGGGAGCCAGAGGCTACTGCCAGAAATGGACCCCAAGATGGACAACAGGTCACAAGTTCTTCAGACTTGTGTAAGTTTGGTCCATTTGCATATCAGGGTTAATTCTCCAATTAAAGCTTCAGTTAATGATGTCATTTACCCAAGCGTGCCGCCCCTTTAGAGGCTTTTGGTTTACACTTTTCGGGCCTAGGACGGTCTGAGTGTCCTTGGAGAGCAGGCCTGGAGAGGCTTTGCTGTGTCTACCCAGCACGAGAGAGCAGAAGTGAACAGGCTACAAGAAACCTCAGAGTTACACACTAAGCAGTACAGGATTTGAAAAATATGAAAGTTAAAACCTAAGGCATCACTAACTCAAACTTAGAGAAAACACTGCCTCAGCTAAGTAGCTCAATTTTCAAATAGGGTAGAAGATCTTCTACCATCATTCTAAAAATATTCACAAATGTGTTTAATTAGAGGATAAAGCCCATATTCACAACTTTTCATGAAGATTATGGCAAAAATGTAGAATATTCTTCAAAATAGCCATTTCCCCCCTAATTAAACCCTTAACATATATGCATGTATTTCCCTTCGTTTATAAAAACTGAACTTTAATGTTCTCATGCTGTCACCTTCACCTCCCTTCCACCATCCTTCAAACACAGCACAATATCTGAACAATCCTTCATGCACAACCTACCACTTCCCTTCCATTAGTTCACAGGATGACTGAATTCAAGCATACAGTATATGTGTACAGCAGCCGTACTTTCAAAAGCTACTGAAGACACTGCTACTCATCCTTGTAAAATCCAACTCTGAAGACATGGATCAATTTTAGGCAGAAAGCACTACACAGAACATCCAAGATTCATGTAGCTTGAGACTTTTAGGAAATCTTGAATAACTATCTTCAGTCCTACACAAGTTTGCAATCTTAAGATGTATATTTTGCTTGAAACAAATTTTAACACACCTTGACGTAATGCTGACTCCCTTCCCCCAACACTTTACCATATTAAAAATCCAGTTTTATAATTTATAGAATTCAATTTACATTGCCTTGAGTTTTTATTGATGTTGTCTCCTCTGAAAAACAGAGGTTTTAAGCAATGCAACTTCATTGTTTAAGTATGAATTAAGTTTTTATCATGGAAGCACCAATGCTCTAGAATGACATTTTCTTTACTTTTGAAGTTGATGGCCTGCTCACTACTATTCCTGATTTCTATGCTAGTTAATTGGTCAGTACAGTTAATTGGTCAGTTACTTCAGTTTTCAAGGCCATAAGTCTTATTTGAAGTACCGGTGTTCATAATGGGAATTCAGTAACACTCTCACTGTTCAAAACTACTGTACATGTATTGATATTTTATGGAGTGTGAAATCATGGTTACATATAAATACTATGAAGCAACTACATTTTGTAGTGTTTAATTACAAGAGGTTGCCATGCAATTCCAAAATATTCTGAAATGAATTGAAAATGTATCCAAAGAAGCAGTGGGTAATTCAATTTAAGTCAAACTAAAGAGTAAAGAAAATTTCAGTAATTGCACAGCTTTTTAAAAGCTCCGGTACCAATCTGTGACTGCAGCCACATGTCTGCGTCTTTCATAGCTGTCCTCTCTATGACAAAATTTCATTTTAGTAAAAACCAAGATCTTTACATCACCTTTATGGGATTTCGTGATGAAAAATGGGTCTGAGCAAGCTACATTTTTCTGAAAATCTTAGTTGTTCCTACACATATTTATGTACACCAAACCTGAAGTGTCCCAAACAGGGTAGGGAGCCGCAGGTAACATTGGTTTTTTCCAAGTTACCTGTACTAGGGGTACTGGGCATGATAACTGCATTGTCTCCGCAGACTTTCTTGAGCTAACCCTACCTCAAGAGACTTGGGAACACAGATCCATCATAAACTGGTGAAGCTTAATTTTGGAAAAGAGGACAGCAAGCCTAATTTGTAGAAGTACAGAATTGCTTTGAAACAGTAACATTCTGATCTTTATTATAACCACAGTAACCCACTGAACAAGGAATTCTACAGTGTTCACTACAGGTATTTATTAAAATAATTAATGAAGTTCAGTGCCAATTTAGCTACCAAAAAATCTTTGCAATGAGTTCTTTCTGACATATTTTTAAAGCCTCTCATGCAAATTGCAATTTATTTTCATCTTTTCCACTGAAAAAACTTTGATAACAGATCCCAGCTGCTTGTGAACATGTGTGCATGAAAGAACCATGTGATAGTCGTGTAATTTTTTCTTACAGTAAACTTTGCTGTATTAACTGCAACATAATGTAATTAATGCCAACTCTAATAGAGCACAGCATGATTCCTAGACTAAGATGTTCCTTCTATTTCTCAAAAGAGCTTTATAACTGAAAGACATTTTTAATTACTTAAAAAGTTGTTTGACAGAAATTCATTAATCACCCAAGTAAGAAATGTGCTAATCATCCACCTCTGAATCTCGATGACTAGAAACTATTAACTGCCATTTACTAGCTTTTACTTTGTAACTTGTTCATGTAATTTGATATGATATTACAGCCTGGCCTTCTCCATCACCTTATTATGTGCAGCAGGCATGAACGGACCTACACACTGTGCATGTGAACTACCATTTTGGATTAGAAATTTAGGTCTTCTTTCCCAAATCAGAAAGTGCTATCTTGCAATCCTTATTTTCACAACAGTAATACAGAACATACAATTAGACCTACCAATCTATTACTTTTCATGCAAGAGGGATTCTATAGTTTGCATTACTGGCATTATCAACAAAAGAAAGCCTGCAAAGAAAACGGTGGTGTTACTGTATCATGGTTTTGTCCAAGGGCTAATCATTCCTGTAACGTTATTGACTTGAAAAGAGAATAAGGAAATACTGTAGAACAAAAGACTGTAGATGAAAGTTAAAATATTTTTATTTCAGTCTTCTTAAAATTTAAGTGGTCTGCCTGCCATTTTGAAATCTTACCTGATTTGGGGAACAAACAGGGAAATCTTCGACTGGTGGAATTAAACCCTGGGCAATTAATTGTCCATAGGATGGAGGAGCTTCTCTTCTTAACAGTTCAGCCTCAACCCTTGACAAATGAGTTTCAAATGATCTTTCAAAGAGAAAAGAAATTTCAGAATACATAAGACACTGATGCATATATATATATGTAAAAGAATAAGAATACATCAGACTATCATAATCTGAAAAAAAATTTCAGAAGATCAAGTTTTGCTAATTTGATTGCAATTTAACTGACAAAGAATATAAAGTCATTCCTAGGGGTCTGTCCAGCTGAAATATGAACAAAAAAAACAACCCAACAATAAATTTCTTAAAAGCAAACAAACAAAGCAGCCCAAACCCAAGTGCCAAATATAAAAAGCACCATGATTAATGCTTATATTATTGTAAAACATTGAAGGATATGTAATCCTGGTATGAACTAGCCTGCCAGAGAAGAAACATGTGGTCGTATACAGAACTGCAATATAAATTGCAAATTAATTAAATGCAGTTTTTCCACATGTCCTTTTTGTTGACATCATCTGAAAGCTTAATCCTCAACAGTGATCAGAATACTTCTATTCTCTTTTCTTCACTGGGAGAGAAGTCAGTCATTCGAACAGGCTCCCCATGGAACTGGGTCATGGCACCCAGCCTTCAGAGCCCAGGAGCATCTGGACAATGCTCAGCCATAGGTCTTAGCAAGGTTTAGTTTTAAATGTCCTGCAAGAAGCAGGGAGTTAGACTTGATAGTCCTTACGGGTTGCTTCCAACCTGCTAAACTCTATAATTAAATAACCTCTTTTTACTATCAAAGAAAAAGGAACAGTATCTTTACAATCACATGCAACAGTATCTGTAAGGCAATAAAACTGCTTCAAGTACAGCCAACAGAAGATACCAAAACATGTAATAAAGTTGAGTTCAAGTTACCTTCGCTCAAACATCCTGAGTGAGTACAATTTACAAGTACATCCCAGTGCAATGACAAGCAGCAATCCGCAAATAAGGCTCCCAATGACAGCTGCAGTTATCACTCTAGTGGGCACAATGACTGGGCAATTCTCTTCGTCACTGCCATCACCACAGTCATCTTGAGAATCACAAACCCAGCTCTCAAACACACAGCGGTTATTTTTACAGTGGAAATTGCCTGGCTGACAGAAGAAACAGTTCTTTTCATCCGAACCATTAGGGCAATGATTCTGGTAGTTGCAGCGATCTGAACGAGGGTAGCAAACGCCATTTCGAGAGCAGGGAAACTCATCTCTTTGGCACATGGTGCAGTTGGTTTCATCCCTTCCATTTGGACAGTGCCAGTAGCCATCGCAGCGTTGCTGCTCTGTGTAGCACCCCCAATTTCCACCACAAGGGATTTCCCAGGGCAAACAGAAGCCATCAACTTGATAGGTTGCATTGAACCCTCTTGCAGCATTCACTTTGTCAGCACAAAAATGCACTCTTATCTGTCCTGAGGATGAAACAACTGTGAGGGGAGCATGAGAGTCAAATGCCGTCAGTACACGCAACAGCCTCCGTGGATTCTCCTCTAGCCCGTCATATATTTTGACATAGTCTCCATAACCTGTACCATCAAGTTTAAAATCAGTGAATCGCAAGATTACTTTGCGATGATCACCAGTGTCTATCAGCCAGGTGCAGTTGCTGCCAGGTGGATAGAAGTCAGGATAGTTGGGAGAACTGAAAGTACCATAAAAGTATTTTAACCACTGCCCACATGTTGGCACATCACAGTCTATTTCATCTCCTAGGTCAAGACAATCAATGTTACCATCACATTTTAAAGATTCTGGAAGGCAAGTGTAAAGCTTGGTGAAGCGGGAAAGACACTGGAACTGATTGTTAACACAAGGCTGAAAGGAAGAAGCTGTTGGAGGATTAGCTTTGGTGCACATTTCTTCATCCGAGTTGTCTCCACATTCATCCATATTGTTACATTTCCAACTTTCTGGAATACACTTCCCATTAGCACAATGAAACTGGTCACAATCACAATTCGGTTCATCAGATTTCCCTGAAGTAAAAAAAAAAAAATTTTTTTAGAGTTTAGCACTTCAGTGGTTTGTGTTGCATATTTATTTGCTGCACCAGATACTTCAGAAGGGCAAAAGCAAATTCCTGAAGTGTCTGTAAACCATGACAACTTTCAGCAAATTTCAAGATAAAACAGTTTTTTCAAGTCAAAATTCCATCAGCACATCAGTATGAACCTTATCCTTAGCTGATTTCAGTCAAATAACTTTAACTCAAGAAAGAAAACAATGCTTATTTATAGCTGTTGAGAAAGCTGACTTCTAATATGCTAAAAAAAAGTTAGAAAAATACTCTCCCATCTATCACTCAAAATACAGAAGCATTTTGTGCTGCAGTACTGGTTATCTCCTCAAAATCTTTTCCATAAAAGCAGTCAGACTCTCTTCTCCTGTTGGAGGTTCCTACTTTGTACCAAAGGATCTAAGGCAAGGGAAAAGATGACAGCTGAATATTATATATTACCACCAAAGAAAGAAACCTCTGTCCTCTCCTCTTCCCACTGTTTGCTCCTTCCTCTCCTGCAGCAACTAAAATGAGAGTGCAGCAAATGCAAAAATGCATGCTTGCATTTACTCATTAAAGTTCCAGCCATGTTGAACACAGGAGCATACCTGGGATCCAAGCTGTTTCAACTCTGCAACAGTTCAGCTGAGTCAAACACTGCTGTATCACTTTCAATCACTTTTATTTCTACAAACCACAGTACAGACTGTAAAATTTGCTATAAAACAAACTACCATGGTCAAAAAATTTGAAACTAGTCTGCAATGTAGATGGCCCTACACAGCAGTAATTCAGAAAATAAAGTAGACAAATATATATTCATTCTAAGGAACACTATACCTAAGGTTTTAATAAGGAAACAGGAAAAGACAGCATGATGAACTCACTGAAATCCTCATGTTCCCAGGAGAAGCATTTTCTATCTTTTTTTACAACAGAAAAATTCAGATTGGAATGGAGGCCATCTAATCAAATCATCTGCTGAAAAAAAAAGGCTAACTGATGTTTGATTAGGCTCTTCAGTGCCTTCTCCAATCAAGTATTTTTAAAGTTCCAGTGCTTTATTAGACAACATGATAAAGTTTTCACAGGTAGCTTGAATTTTCCTTGCTGCAACTAATCTCCTCTGATAGGTCAAGTCATAATCATACCTCTGTTCTCCTTTTTTCTACTTTAGTATCTCCTAGAAAGCATTAAAAATAAATACTCTAACATAAAATTATAATTTTTCTTTAGAAAAGTAGAACACATCATTTTTAAATTTCACAAATGCTAAGGCTTTTAAAAAACGAATACAGAAAAAAATGAAATCAACAAGAGTGATAAATGTTATAAGCACTGCTAAAGAATGTTTAATCTACAAATTTGCTTTCGGAGACTGAAGAATGAAAGGAGAGCAAAATGTGCTGCCAGTGACTGATTTTCAGAAAATGTTCATTTCACTACAAAAAGTCTGACGAAGAGATGCAGTATAAATGATACCATCTTCTTGTTCTGTTACAGATATATAGGTATTTATATATATATAGTACACTCACACCCATACATATGGTTCACAATATTAGTATGGCAAAGTTGGAAAGTTGAATTCAAAACCTGTGAAACTGAACTTCTAGACCAGCCCCACCTAAACTGAATGACAGTGCTCCACAGGTGCAGGCAATACAGAATATGCATCATTGAACCTGTTCCAAGTACTGATTATAATCTAGCTCAGTCCTTCTGCATTGCAGAACCTGGAAAAGGTTGAGAGGAAAGCTGTAACATGGAGTTACAAATTTTGATGGGAATATTGCAGTAACAAAAGAGGATACAATTTCAACCCAAGCTCTTCCTTCTACAAGCTTTTAAACATCCCAGAAAAGAGTTGGGATACTTGATCCTGATGTAGCATTTTTGACCACCAATCCTGCAATCCTTACATAAAGACAATTAACCTGTGAATCAATAAGAGTCTTCAAATGATAAGAGATGTACTAAGTAAGGATAACTTTGGGAGCTGTACCACAAAAAACTTCAGGATAGCACAAGATCATTTGCAGCACCCACATACAGTTGTAGCCAAAGGACTAACACCAGTCTTTCATGAATTTACTGTGGACACTGACATCTGTGCTTTTAAAAACTTTATTTTTCACTCTACATCACCATTAGTAAATTCTGTCCCATTTCAATTCCCAAAATTAAAACTGTTGATAAATATTAAATAGTGGGAGGAATGCAGAGGGAAGAAATGCAAGTAAAAGTGGCACAAAATTTACTTTCTAGTCCAGTACCCTTCTTACCTGTTATGCTTTTTTCTTATTACTGGTTTGTTTTAAATTAAATGTAAGTATTTACCTATTATTTTCTTTAAATAAGAATTAATTCAAACAATTTAAACGACCTATCTTCAACATCAGATTTTAAACATGGGGTTCCCTAAGGGTCACTTTTGCACTTGGAATCTGTAGTGTTTCTATCATTCCAGCACAGATAGGCTTAACTTGCATCCAAGTTTTTCTATGATGACTTGCCAACTTTGAGAGTAGCCTTAAAAACACTGAATTAAATAGTCTATTGAGGTGTTAATTTGAGCACTACTGCATGGTGCTGATGAGAAGAAGCCAAACATAATGGCACAGCTGAATGCATAGCAGAAGTGTTAGCATTCAGCAGCCTTTTTTTGACACTCAAAGGCAGAAATGACCTATGAACTCTAATGATTATTAGAGCAGTTGTCAGCTCTTCTCCTATATACAGGTTGGTTTAAAACATTAAAAGACCACTCTGATCACTGAAACACTACACTTTCATCTCAATTGTGAAATACTTCCTAAGCATTCTATCAAACATAGGGAGCAAACTTAAGCACAGTTTCACTACAGCTAGTTTGTTAAAAAATGAACAAACCTCCTCAAAATAAAATTACTTTCTTTTAAAAAATACATTTATAAACTTAGGATTAAAGTCTTAAGCGCTCTAATCTACAACACTAAATAGAAGAAATCAATTAACATAAAAACCCTGCATATTATTGAAAATGTTACATCTTCCTCCAAGAGGCATTACATAATGAAATTGTCTCAAGATCAGAGAAAAAGGAAAGGGTTTTCAGAAAAATTCTACAAAGCCCGTGGCTTCCCTCCTCTACCCATTCCTCACTCTTATCCAAGTGAGGATAAGAAAATCCCTCAGGAAGGAACACTGCCTTTCCTCTGTGCTGACTTGGAGAGGGAGTTGAAAAGGGCAGAAACTGATGCCTGACACAGGGTAAGTTCACCTGGGCCGCTGGCAGAAACAGGAGCATAGGGTGACTGATTAGCCAGTGGCTTCTTCCCTGCTCCCTGACATGATTTTGGTGAGATGGTGCACAAAACCCAGGTAGAGCACTGCCCTGAGACCTGGGCCAGCATCAAATGCAAGGCTGCATTATTTCCCCAAGACCTGCTAAACTGCAAGGAGCTGAATCACAG
The DNA here is from genome assembly GCA_013399225.1 of Rhipidura dahli. NCBI lineage: Eukaryota > Metazoa > Chordata > Aves > Passeriformes > Rhipiduridae > Rhipidura > Rhipidura dahli. The sequence goes on from VXAC01000095.1 coordinate 415,120, forward strand.
AAGGAGCTTTTCTGTAGGCCTGAGATCAGGTGACAGAGAGGGATAAGCCTGCTTGGAAACTTGTTTGTGAGAGACTGACATATTGAAGGAAGCTACTAGGTAAGAAGAATGCAGAGTACAGAACAGGAGCAAACACAGCTTGGATTAGAAATCAGCGCTAGATTTACTGAATCTTGTTGGAACTGTTTTGAAGGTGGGTGGCATTGGATATGTGTAAGTATAAATTGTTTTATGGAGGAGAGGAGCCAAAAGTTGGTGTGCACAGAGATCTGGAGATCTGTAAATGGATACAGGCATATACTTGGAGGGAGCAAGGTAACATGAAACCATTGTGAAAACCAAGAAAAATCTAATCCAGTATTTGGGATGATCATGATGTAGAACACCATAATCATTCTATTACATAAAACTGTAGTACCTTTTAAAGTCAGGAAAAGTTTGGAACTAGTCTTGACCCACGACTGACTTCCTCCTCTCTCCTGGCAAGATCCAATACAGCAAGAATGGCTCACAAAACACTCTCAAACTACTACTACTGGTAACTAGTTTATATCACATCCTGTAATTACACAAGAAAAATTTTGCATGTACAGAACCATGTCTGCACTTGGCCGGATTAATCTATAATATTAATGTGGCGAGGATTTTTTAGATTTATTTTTTTAAAAGATAGTATGCCTTCTGAAGATGGGAAAAATTATGCACATTCTGACAGAAATGTAAAAAAAAAAAAAAATCCTGTAATTTATTTCCTCTCTTACTGTAGTTATGATACTCAGAAGTTTACCCAACTACTTTAGGAAATTTATTTTAGTCTGATGAAAACATTTCAAATCTTAAACTATTTTAAAAGAACTTCCAGGTGCCTACTACTAATGGCTAACCTTTATTTCCCCAAAAATCACTCAATATGGTTACTGCTATTCCCACTTTGAATATTCAAGTGTTGCATGGGATCAAAATACATTACCGAATCTATATTTTCTCTGATTTCAATAAACCTTGGCTACAGGAAATATCCACCGTCAATATTTACCCTGTTAGAAGGATGTAATTCTTAGAACAGGAAATAAAAAGTGAAACTATAAAATTATATTAGGTATCATTTGAAACGTACCAGCAAAGTAGGCTAATCTGAAGCCTTTTCTGGAGATGCTATCATCTGAATGAAACCTTATCCAAACATGATCCTGTGAAGAGATGTATGGTGAGGGAATGGAAGAGCCACATGCTCTGTAGCCTTCAATATTCTTGTAGCTTCCAATTGTTAACCAATCTGAGCTGCATCGTCGAGATCCCTGAACATCAAAATCTTGAAAGCTGAAAAAGAGAAAGATCAAAATTGCTACTGAACTGAATATTACACAAACAATCTGAATAATTACTACACATAGAAATTAGCCTGAAGTTCTTTTTGAAATGAAGAAATACTTCTGAAATAAAGAGTAGCTTCTCTACCCATGCAGAAACAAGATTTAATCTTGTGCTGATACTTTTAGATTAAGAGGACAGCAAGAATCCATTCTGTCAAACAAAATATTGCATCCACCACTTAAAGAAATGCAGTTTTGCTACAAAAACACATCTTAATCAAAAAATAAATTCTGTTAATGAAACTGTCCCTGTGTGTCTCATTTAATGACTTTCATATACTACCAAGTGATTTTGTTTAACCCAAATTTCACCAGAATTTTAGCAAATGCTACACTTACAGCAATACTATGATTTGACATTATAAATACAGCTAAATTGTTTAAAACTATGTTTTTAGGTAAGACTTCCTGCCAGTCTCACTACTCAGCTACCCAACCATTGTGTCATGGAATGCCATGGTGTGGCTACACTCAATCAAGACAAGTTGCCATGGTAATGACGTGTTAGGGGGAGACAGTCTGTGCAAAACAGGTCTGCACAGCAACAGAGCCAATACCAGAAGTGAAATGTGATACATGTAAGTGGAAGAAAACAACACGAAAGAAAAAGAGTTTTATTAAAAATAAACAGTATGAAATGTGTGGAAAGCATTCTAGTAGCTGAACAGTTCTAACTACTTTACACTGCATTTATGACAGTTAAATATTTAGTAGAAAGGTCATTTAAATTAGGAAACAGTACTTTAAACAAGTAACTGATGTCAAAGAAAATACTTCATAATGAAGAGCAGTTTCTTAGGTCAGTAAGTCTATACTGGAAACTGAAGAAAATCTGCAGGTAATGCAGTTTCATGATCAAGTCTAAGCAGTAATAAATTGTATGTTTATGCTACAAGAAACCAGTAATCAGAAATGAACTGATGAGAACTTGAATCCACAAGTTTTTTACATTTCTACTTTAGAAAAGTTACAAGATACGGGAAACTGTGAGGAGCTCCCTACATCAAAACTCGGCCTTTCCTAAACTGCAGTCATATCTATTGACTCACTATTTGTTCCTGACATTATTAAGCAAGAGACTTCATAGCAATGAAGCATTACAGCACTTACTCTACAATTTCAAATGAAAAATTCTTATGTTTCAGACACCTTAAAAGGATTCAAATAAATGAGCACACTGACATTTTTTCTAGTCACCAATTCTCCAGCTAAAAACAAATGCTACATGGCTGTGTGAGAACAAATCAGATAAAGGCAAAGGACAGACAGAACTGAAATCCTTCACTTACAGGAAGGAAGAGAAAACTGGTACATGCACAATGGGCAGTTAAAAATGTCTGGTTAGTACTTCTTCAATCCATGTGGATTATACAGGAGCACTGTTACCTTATAGTAATGATCTCCCCTGGGTTCGCATGGATGTACCAGCTACAGTTAACTCGGGCAGGATACTCAGAGGGCCACCCTGGGCTTGTGATTGTCCCGCTTGGTGATCGAATTTGTTCTGGAATATCTCCACAAGCTAAAATACACATATATATTGAAAGCAATTTGATTAATTCCTTTTTTTTTTTTTTAAGAAAAAAAATAGGACAAAAACCAGCACTCAACCAAACAGCACTAATCGAGGAAAACATGAGAGTGAGTTAGATGATGTACCAATTAAAAAAGCCACAGCTTCTAAAGGAGTTTTTAACAGAACATGTCAGCCAAAATATGTTTTCCAACACTGCCAGTGTGGCAGTTTTTACTTATGTCAATTACTATTACAGATTTAAAAAGATTATTCTATGTGGACTTTGACAACTTTATTAAAGTGAAAGATTTTTTATTTTTAAATTTTATTTTTAGTCTTCATAAAGATTCAGTTTAATTTAACCATGCATTTACACCTTACACTGACAAGTGCATTAGAAGATGAACAGCAAGTTAAAACTAAATAATCAAGTAGCTGAAATTTCCTGTCATAAGTAGACCCAGTGTTTGACCATCATTTAAATATCTCCCCCCTTCCAGTTCTTGACATGGAAATGATCTTTATAAACATGATTCCAAATGCTTGAAAGGCATGAGCACTTACTGCAGCACAGAGACCTGCAGAACTACATTTCTGATAGACTAGAAAGCTTATATTTACAGGTCTAATTATATGCAGCTGAAGTAACTCAGTCATTTGTACTCTTACTTTATTATAAGTGTAGCTTTCTGCATTGGCCTTAACTCAGCAGCAGTTCCTTCCACAGCTCGAGTGTTCTCAGTTCTGCTGATTTGATTTGAAGTAATGTACTTACATTTAAGTTTGGGGTTTGTTTTCCTGTTTTCCCCCCCACCCTTAGCAGCCTCATATCCAACACCTGCCACAATAATCTCACTACAGAGCTTCAAATTATGAGGAAGTCTCAGTGGTCAGAAAACACATTAAAAATAACTGCTCTCTGTGCTTTTATTTTTCAATTTTATCACTGATAGTCAAAAATCTGTAAGCTCTCAAAGTTTACTGATAGCCCTGTAAGTTACACATAGTAGTTTGAACACAAAAACTATTACAAATAAGGAAGCACTTCCATTATTGTCTGATCATCAAAAGATTTTAGAATTCCTATTTGATTACAATAACCAATCAGAACTGATGCAATAAACAAACAGGATGAATAATGAACTGCATTTATAACAGTGCAAAAGTTGCGGTAATGTAATTTGTGGAGAGATTATTGCTTTCTATTTTTATGCACATTCAAGTTTTTAAAATAATTTTGCAATACTACAGGGACTTGAAATTATAAGAATTTATAATCTAAAGTTATTATTACTTTAAAATATTTCTATATGGCATAACAAGTACACTTTAAATATATTTTAGAAGGATTAAAAGACAAAAATGCTGACATATGTCTGAATTTTGTATATTAACTGAAATTCAGCAGCAAAAATAAAACTCAGTAAATTTACCTTTCTCTTGTATATCTGTAAGACAATAATGTTTTAAATAGTTTTTCAGATGTTCCTTTTTAGAGCTTTACTCATGCTGCACAGTTAAGTATTAACATACCTTAACTGTGGAACACAGGAGCTGCCCTAATATCTCAGGATGAAAAGGTCACCAAATAGAGAAAGATACTATTCACTTGAATATGCAATCATTCACTTTCTTAAATTTTGAGCAAACCCTATAGGTGGTGCTCTAACACCATGATAATTTGGAACACAGCTCCTGTGTAAGTGATCTTTTTATACTTAACATTTGTTCAGGCATTAAATGTAAGGACTTGAAAGAGAAACTGGTTATTAAGTTGTTACAGTAAAATAGCAGTTTTAACAAAACCCAAAAAACATAGAAAACAAAAATAGGCAAAGAAGTAGAAGAATGTGTAAGACATTTTAAACCAAGCCAGCAAATGCTGGCAACAGTTCCACATACTAGTTGGTTACTACTGAAATGGTCCCAAACTTCAGAAAACTTGCCTGGAGGTAAAATATACACTACAACATACACCTGAGAACATATATTTCCAAACTGGTAAGCAAAATTTTGTCACTGAGAACCTCTAAAGAAGCTATTAAGTTTACGTGACAAAGGAATCTTTGCACTAAAATACCTAAAATATAATCCATTCAACGTTTGTTCATTCAGTTTTACAGAGTTCACCTCCAACAACATGAACATCATAAACCCTACAGCTGTACAAAAAGTAAGGTGCTCGTTGCACAAGTAGGAATGGAAGAAATTCCACATAAGAAATCCTGTTAACCAAGGTAGTACTTTCAGAGTACATGAAAGCTTCCAGTTTTACTCAAACTCAGGATTTTTTTTATCCTTTGCAGAACCAACCTAACCCCTGTAATTTCTATATTCTTTTATTAAGATGCCTTTTTCTCTGTTTCCAGTAAAGTTTACAGAGCTGAGAGCAAAATATGAGCATTTGCAACAGCATCCAATATGGGGAGAGAGAAGCAGACTACGGTGGGCATGAGGAAGCAAGAATGACCACAGGCACAGTAATAAGGGGTGAACAAAACTGCACAAGTGCTGTAGAAGAGAGAAAGAACTGAAAAAAGTATTCCTATTACAAAGTGGGGGTTCCAAAAAAAAGGGGAATGGACTTGAAAAGTGAATTACAGCTCTCTTAAATTCAAGCTGGCTAGACAAGCTAAACACACTTGCATACTGGATATATATTCATGCACTACAAATCTCTTACTTGTAACTCAGGAGACAACAGAAATCTGCTTTTTTTTTGCTTAAAAAGTGTAGAGAGGTCAAGATCAACTGTGCAGACACTGCACTTCAGAAGTGCTGTCTTTTTGAGAGAGAATAATTTCTCAGTGAGATTTTTAAAATGAAGGACAACCTTTTGAAATACAACAGCTTTAAAGGGAATATACTTTAAAAAGACAATAACAAGCCTTTAAAATCAATTCCTAACCCTCTGCCTAACTAGGATATTTCTCCTCGACCTTCTGAGACTATAAGGAAACATACACTGTATTCATGTACTTGTAAACATGCAAAATGTAAACCATATCAAGAAGGATATGGGATAAGAGAAAATCCAACTGGCAGCATGTAAAGCAGAAATGTATCAACAGAGTCAAACATCCTTCTTTTACTCTAAGTTACAGAAAATTTGCATTTTTAATCTCAATTGCTAGCGCTCTGTAAGCATTTGTCATACGGGTCAGTTATGTCTAGGACAACTTAAATTACAGGAAAACTGATTAGGTTTGGAATAATTTATTAAAAGTATTAAAAGAGAACAGCAGAATGAAAATTAGATGAGTCAGGATAATATGAAATGAGTTTGCAACCAAGGCAGAAGCACAAAAGAAATTAAGAAGGTTGCACTGTAGAGAGGCAAAGACACCCAGTGATGCTTGCCCAAGATGTTCTCAAATTTCATGCTGGTGGCTGTAATATTTGGAGGGAAGAACAAATTCCTCCTGCACAACCATTTCTATGTGAATGTTGTCTCTGATTACACTCCCTTCAATGCCCTCACATTCTTTGGCACAATTCTGCTCATCCATCACCTACCTGTTTCAAACTCTTTCCTTCGAGAACCTTTATTATATTAACAATCTATGTGTAATTCTGTTTGTTCCTCTGATGTAACTGTTCAGTAAATCACAATACTGCAATTAGGACTGAGGATGTTTCACATATTACAGTGTAAAATAATGGTCAAAAGAGCTCTGCACAATTCTCTAGTGTACATGGATTTTCCCGCAGACTTTTTAAAAACAGACACAACAGTTTTTCTTACTTCCTTCTTCCTGAAATTTGTTTACCCTCCCACATTACAGAACATTATTGTAAACTACAGGATGTTGACTGGTAAACAGAAGAAAGCCAATGAAAAGTTTACTGTACCAAATTTAACTTGCAAGTTATAACAAGAAAATAATTAAGAAACCTATGCAAAAATTCAGTAGCAAGATCTAGAGAAGTAAAGTACCTGTAGTAAGAGTGAACAACATGTCAAGGAAAAAAAGTCACTTCAGAAAAGCAGGGAGAGGGAGATTAGGGATTTATCTTCACAGTAATGCCAGGAGATTAGTTGAAAAGATAAAAGAATTAGCTTTCAATGTGAACCACAGGATGATAAGGTATGCATTATATTGGACATGGTAAGGACATGAATGCAGCTGGATAAATGATCTGAAGGTGTTTAAAACAGCTTAGAGTAAAAAGAGAATAATGTTGTGATAAAGTCTAAACCATGAATAGGGAGGATAATTATTGCATTGTAACTCTTGGGAGCCACTGAAAGTCTTATTTGGAGAACTACAGGGGAAGAAGGTATAGGAATCTTTGCCTCCAGGTCAAGCCAAAAGGCTTTAATTTAAAATGCCCTTTCCTCTGCAATACAGAGACATATTCAGTAAAAATATATATATTTTTAATACATATTAAAAAAACAGTGTTGCAGTTCTTTAAAATGCGGGGTGGGGGGTTGGGGAGATGGGGGAATTAGTTTTGCAATTGTGACAATTATGGCTCAACATACCTCAAAGGCAGACCTGAAAACATTTCTGAATCCTTCAGATTTTAAAGGCATAAACACTTGCTCTGTAGTGATAGCTTATATGCAGAGACAACATTCCACTAATTGTTCTTGGTAGAAAAAGCATGTTCATATATTAGAGATGTACCTGTAACTTGGCAGATATAATATACAGCAGAAGCATAAACAGCAAAGGCCACAGAGGTCTGTGCTATTGAAACATAATTTAGTAAGGTAGGTCATGCAGTCTTACAGTAGCAGCATGACAGGAAATCTACCATCAAGGCAAAAATTTCATTTTAAATCCCATCTCTGTAGCAACTGTCTAAGAAAATCACTTGCTTGGTTTCAACACCAAGTGAAAGTTGGATTTAGAAAGATTAAAGGCCAGATGTCTTTGGTTCTATTTTACAGAAACTCTGCTTAAAATTGTTCTGCTAAATATAAAGCTGTCCAGGTATGCTTGATGAAACATATAACCTGAAAGTTTGAAAATATGTTTAGGAGACACAATTTATTTCAAAGGAACTACAAAAGTCATCTAATTAATTCCTATCTTTTATATTTGGGCTATGCATTTAACATGTAAGATGTACATACAAAGAGCAGTAAGGAAAATGCTCCTTAAAAAAAAAGGGCTACTCTGTATGCTTTCTTCAGGTTGCCCGTAACAGATCACCCCTTCCCCATAACCTCAAAATTTTCCAGTGAAGAACTTGCACTTTGTATTAAAAAAGAAACTCAAGAGTACAGTATTTATTTTTCCCCATCTGGAAAGCTATTTTAAAACACAAGAACATCAGAGATACTTATATATATATTTGTTGTTGTTATTATTTATTTCTAAATGGATTTTTCTTCTCAGTAGTTAAAGTTCTATCTACCAGCTGCTGTTATCTTGCGTATAAAGTACATTGTGTTCTGCTCTTCTTGGCACTGCCTATCCAAGCATGCTGGCCAAAGTACTGGAAGCAGAGTCAAAACTTCCATTCACCTCTTGCCCAGCAGATGCTTTTCTGCCTGTATTGTGACCTGTGACACAACCCCTGCAGTAAACGAAGGACTGAGGGAGCCATTAAAACATACCCGGAAAGCTGCACAGTGAAATTTTAGGTTGACTTAAGTGTCTATCATCCATTTCAATTCCAGCAACGATTGTTTCAACAGTGGCAAGTAGCTAGGTTGATATTTATTATTTACAGTGTCCCATAAATGTAGTATATATGATACTTGGTGCACCAGTACTGTTAAAAAGCAACAGTATTCTTCATGACACAGCATAAGAATGGGTAAGAAAGATCCTCTATAATTAGACTTTTAACAGTCTTTGAGTGGTGAACAATAAAAGGGAAATAGAAAGCAACAGGTATAAAACAGACCATACACTGACCATAAATTTATCCAAATACTTAACCATACAAGTAGCAATGTAATGTTTAAAGCAATACTAAAAGATAACTACAGTGGAATGTGCAAGCTGTTCTCAAAAAGGACAAGTTTGCATTTTGACTCTTATTTTAGGAGAAGCGTGTGTGAAAATCAGTTTGAATTCCACGGATTAGTGGCAGCTTTCCTAGGGTAAAAATCAGGCTTGTATTCTGCTACCTGCTGAGGAGCCTTTATCTTCCCATTTGCACATACTCTGAGTATCTGTATGATAAACCACGCCCAGCAGCTGCTGACACTGCACAGCATCTGAAGAACAAAGCCTATACACCAATGCCTCAATGGCCACACCGTCTCACAATCACTAACACACAACAGACCCAACTGCGGCTGCTGCCCAGAAGAGGCCTAAAATCGACTTACTGGAAGAGAACACAGAAACCTTTAAGCAGTATGTGTTGCTTTTATACCCCATATTCTCCCAGCATCTCATCAGTTTCTCAGTTTCATGAGTTCTAATTTTTTTTTCTTGCATTAAGGAAATCGTGCAGTCAAGTGTACAGTACTTTCAGTTAAATCTCATCAGGTGAAATGAACAACTCTTGGATTTATATTATTTGATAGTAGCAGTGTCCAAAATTACATTTCAGTAAATTTCATTTCACAAAAACTTTACTGTGGAAAGAAAATATCAATCCAACTTAAACCAACTTTTCTCTTAGTTCAATGTTTGTATGGAAAAATAATTAAGCAGTCCACTTAGAAAGGCATAATCTGTTCATGAGCATGCAGGTATCAGTTTTATCTTATGAGAATTTTTCCATGTTCCAGTTGCTTCATTCCTTATTACATGCTGCAAAAGGCAGTAATAATTTTTATAGCCAAATATCTCTTCATAAGATACCAGGTGGCTTTCAATATTTACTATTTAAGTCATGCATGAAATTTAAACATTACAAAAAATGACTTACCCGTTGACACTCCTGAAATATGCACATTTTCAGAATGTTCTGCAAGAGCACCATTTCCTAAAATTAAACATAATGAATAAGCTAATTTCCAAGATAAAATTTGTAAAAATTCTTCAGATACCTTTTTAGAGAACAGAATGAACAAACCTGAAGTTATTTTAATTAATATTAAACATGAAAGGTCCTACATAAGTTTTATCATAAATTAAAGAGAAAAACTAGAGAAAAAGTTACTATACAATAAAAAATATTCCCACCCAAGCATTGTTAGTTTACTGGGAACAATTAGATATACTAGAAAGTTAAAGAACAAGCAAAGACTGATACTGGCACTTTTGAGAAACTATGCATTTTAGATGGTCAACTTTGTATTTTGCATCAAGTGCTATTTTCTTTTCAAGAAAGGTTTGTTTTAATGCATCTTCCCCATCTCCTTCTGGACCAAGATTTGTAAGCAAATGCTATGCAAATAAAGACACCCAGGCGACTACATCCATCTATTTCACAAAAATTGCAGCTTGCACCCTTTATCCAGGAAGACGGAACAGATACAGCAGGGAACCAGCTGCCTTTAAGAGTAACTCCTCACTAATGTTCATTAAAATGAAGTACACTTGCAAAGACGAACAAGACGCATATGGTCATCAAGAGTAAAAGACAAAAAAGTTATCCCTCCAAATCCCATAATGCTTTGTACTCTCCAAAGTGAAAGAAGTCTGCTAAAGCTAATATATTTGCTGCCAGGTGGCTGTCCTGGAACACGATGTGACACATCAAGCTGTATTTGGGTGCATTTCTCCTCTCCTTTATCCATCAACTTTTCTTTTAATCTTTACAACAAACTTTTAATAAAATCTTTCAGACATTTCAGAAGGAAAGAGCTACTTTGATACATAAGCTCCTCTGAACACAGGCAGTGAATCTAAAATGTAAAATACTTCACTAAGCAAATCTTAAACCCACAACTCTTAATCCCTCAGGAGTTTTCTAATATTGAAGCTTTGCCATGTCACACAGGTTTTCATGAATGTGGTATCAGTTGTTCTACCAGCATAGCAATGTAAGTGTAGTACGCCTGGGTAACAAGAACCTTAAATATACAAAGAAAACACAAATTCCTTTTATACCAATTTAATGACTGTTAAGAGTTGACCAAGAACATAGTATATCGAAGCCAGCATGCCAGTGCTCCTCTGGTGCAGTGATTACACGTAAGATATTTCAGAAACTGCTTCCAGAGTTGACACCAAATACAGAAAGACATCATTTTCAGCTTTTTAAAGACACAATACAGTTAAAAACCTGAAGATCAGAATTTGCAGAAAAATGTCAAGTTTAATTTACTTATTTTTTAAAACTAAATTTCTTGGCTCTTTAAAGTGACATGTTTCCCACCCCATTTTCAATGTACTAATTTCACTGCATATATTTACATACCAAGTTACTTTGCCTCAATTGTTAAAAAAAATCCACACTGTAACAATTCTCCTCAATGCTCAAAACACTGGAGTTTTTTAAACCAACAGATGTTTCAAATACTGTATTAGTGAGCAACTATTTTTCAATTAAAATTTTTTCAAAGTAAAATATATTTCTAAGTTTTAAAAACCTGTTCTCCAAATAATTTCTCCATTTTGCATATCACTGATATGCTGAGGACTGTTGCCACTCTGATTTTGTGTATACAGTGACACTTAACTCTCAATTTACAAAGTAAACATCTTTGCTGGAAAATTATTTTACTTGTAACTAATTCCATAGAAGCACATTTCTGATTGTTTTTTTCTATTATTTCCATCAGCATAAAGAAAACATTAATACATTTCAAGACTTTTTGTTTAACCTAAAAATAACTTACTGACATTTCATCTTTCAAATACACTAGAGATTATTCACCTATTTACTTGCAAAAAGGGGCATTAGCACATACAGCTATATCTGTTATTGAAGACTGAAAATGAACATCATGACAAAAAAGAAGGAACTCACAAACATCTAGAAATATGAAAAACCCTGAAGTAATTACATTGAAGACAGTCAGTATCTGAGCACTCCATTGATGCTCCCAGAACCTGAATTCCTGACAAGCTGCCTGTACATAAAGACCAAGAAAACAAAAAACCTAGAATACTAATGAAATCAGCTCTGATAAAAATACAATAAAACATGAAAAGACTGACATAACACTGAAGTGATGGAAAACAAAGCAAAGTCTATATATATCAAAGACTGACAAAAACTATAAATCAGTACTATTGAGAAGCATACTAAAATGGGAACTTGCATCCAAATCCCATATGTGTTGACTCAGAATTAATGGGTTAAGAAAACTTAAGCCAATACCTAGAGAGAACACTTGGATATTTTCTGTCTAAATATGCTTTACGATCCAACAATCAATCTCCTGAGATAAAGTGATGTCAGATTTATTATCAAACTAACTTCAGTGATTAGTCAGAAGTGGCATTAATGTGTGATGATGAAGCCTAAATTCAGATCCAAGTACTATGGTATCAAAGTTAGGGTTTGTTTTTTTTTTTTAATAAACTCCCAAAAAACTTTCATTACATTAAAGATGAGACATCTCTCAGGTTATTACTTCCTCTTTTATTGAAAACTGTCATTGAAATAGAGTGTGTTCAGATGCCATTTAAATGTTACTAACTGCCAACACCATTATGAAATTTTTAGGCAATGATCCTTATATGATCTCAACAAATAATCACATGGTTCCATAAAAAGCTAGCCTACTATAAGAGCAATACATCAGATCAGTAATTTCAATTAAGATATGGGAACATATTTATCTCTGAAATTCCTGCTAGTCTACTTAAACCAGCAGAATATGAAAAAGTAAAAAAAAAATTTCTTAGGTCACCAGTAAGTTTTCATACTTCTATAGGTCTTAAAGAATAATTTACTATTTATTCCCATTTCAACCTCAAGTTTTAAATTGAAACAGGTGTCACCTAATAAAACTTAGGACTAAGTTTGTCCACATCAGTTACAGGAGTGTGACAGCACAGTACTGGAAGATACAAACCAAGAAGTTCCTGCCTTCTGTTCTGCCTATGAGAAACCAATATTGTTTTTTTAAAACTAACATCTTCCATCATTATTTTTTTCTGGTGACTTCTTGAGAGAAATCACTTCCGTAATCAGGACTATACCAATCTTCTTCACATCCTTTTATAAACACTTAGTACAAATACAAAACAGAAATGTATGTCAGCTTTAGCCCTGCAGCTGAAGACGTGGTCAGCAACTGCATGTAAGTTAAAAAATTAAAATGGAAAAGGATCAAGATAAAATCAAGCACTTAATATGCTTTTTCTAAACAAAATAAAACAAATTGGTACATTGAATATGATATTTTCAACTACTGGTAACCTGAAGGTTAAACAAAAGTATGAAAAGTACTTTTAATGGCTTTCTACTCAGGTGCTCATGAGTTTGTTGCCACCATTCATGGTAGTATCTCTAAAGATTGCTTGACTGCAATATAAAAAACTCACCCAACTGGTTACAAAATGAGTCGAACTCTTGACAGAATGTTTTACAGCATGGAACAACCTCCAACTTTTGAGGTGCCTTTTTGTCACCAATAAATTTAAAAATCTCTCAAATGTTCACAGAAAGAATGGTTATGGTCAAAGTTGTTCACTGATTCTGATAGAGGTATCCATAACATTTTATTTTACTTTCACAGCACGAAGCCAGTCCTTTTGACCTCCACCACTTCTTTCTATTCCACTCAAATCCTCTGGGCTGCAATGCCACCTTGTCTAAGGAGCAGGCAGAGACAGACAAGTAGTTCCTCAGACACTTGAATTAATTCCTTTTGATTCATGTCTCACAGTTGACCGACCACACAAGTAAGCAAGATGACACTAGGTCTGCCTTCAGGTTTTCCAGCAGTTGGGGAAGTTCTCCTCTGCAAATCTATATGAGACTATGGCAAACATCCCATACCCCACCCAGAAAATTCTGACACTGTCACATCAATTCCCAGTATCCTGGTCCAAGCGTCCTAGACATAGTGTGGAGAAGTGAACAGAACTAGGCAAAATATAAAAACCACAGCCTTGGAAGGTATTTGACTCACTAACTACTTCTGAGTTTCATCACAGACAGGAGATTAAATACAGACCAGGGGAGTGAGGCTGGCAACAAAGAAAATGTGGCAGCAGCAAACACTTCAACTAAAGAGCAAAGGAAAAGAATGCTTACATACTTGAAAAACATGACATGTTTGGAAAAATCGGCTGCCAAGTTCCATATATTTGAAACCCAGATGGCAGCAGTGATGCTGAGCTTCACTGTGGAGGCCAACCACAATGCAACAGCCTTCATTTTAAGATGTTACACCCCTACGTCTGTCCTTCCCTGTAGCCTATGCAGCACAGCTCTCAAAATGGGATGAGTATCAGACTCACAGGCTTACGTGCATATAACTTCAGAGCATAAAACTCAGCCTACGGTCCTGATATGAGCTACTCCTTTGATTTTTACTCACATCCATGCATTTTCAAAAAGCATAACCAAACAGACCCCGACTTACCTCCACCCTCCCATAATTAAGTGTCCCTTGGTCAAAATATTCAGATTTTTCTCCAGCACTCCAGATACACATATATATATGAACTTGAAGCCTTCAGACAAAGTTTATTAAATACTGACATATTTGAGACACCAAATAATGGCTCTTAAATGAAACCATTTTGATTTCAAATTGACTAAAATTAGTAATACTAATCTAATACAGTGAAGTGATAAATACTGCAAAAGCACACACAAAGATCTGGTACATGCAACTTTGCCCACTGTAATTGTAAAATCAATCTTCCATTTGAATTAACATCAGGTACTTTGAGACTAAGTTAAATCTGGATTGTGCTTTAAAGAAAAATGAGTGTTGAATTGAAAAAATTTAAAAAAAAAATCAGAGTGGAAAAGGCCACTTAAGTTACCTTTATTTCTGCTGTTACACTAAGTAGCTACTGTCCACTAAGAAAAATCATGCACACCTATCTCCACTGAAGCTGAATTCTTCTGTATCAAGATTAAGCCTGTGCCATTATCCTTAAATGCCAAATTACAACCCCCTATAAACAGAACTGTATAAATTGAAGAAGTGCTGTAACTGAACAGCTATTAAGAGAGAGCTTTTTCTAAACTACTTGAGTTGAAAGGTACTGTAGTGCACAATGAATTCTACATAAGCAGACTGGACAGGATATTTTTCTTGAACTACAATTATCAGGGACAAGAGATCAACAACAGTTCCTGTACATAATGTGTTTCTAAACACCCTTTATCGTGATACGTGTTAGACTTGCTTTACTTTAGACAATGCTTTTCATGACCAAACTTCCTTTCTTCATCTACTCCCAAAATTCCACCCTGAACCTTACAAAGTTGCCTCTTGTCACCATGCATTATTTTTCACCAAGTTTTGCGCCTAACTGACCAAAATAAGGGCACTATATGCTTTCATGGATGAATTGGTGCTGTCTTCCATATAACCTCACTAAAAAGCCACTTAGCAATGGTACTTTGACTCATGAGTTCAAAAACAAAAATAACCTTTTCATCTACAGCTATGGGAGCTGGAAAAATTCATGATGCCTCTGCAATACTCCACCAGGCTTCTTGGACATAACCCTTTTTGATAGCACATTTTGTGACAGTCCCAGACAGTGGCCCAGTTCCTGCAAACACCTAAGCACAGCTGTGCAAAAACAAGCTTCCAATGAAGATGCTGTGTGTCCTGTGGAACCACAGTGAGGCTCCACTGCCGAGTCTGTGGGAGAAAAGTGCAAAGGCCACTGCCTACCTGCCACACCTATGGTTAATCCATGGTTATGATGTTACAGCTCAGAGCATGGCATGTGGGAGACCAACAGAAAAACAAGTACTACTACTCTTCTCCAGATAAACTAGATGAAGGTTCCTTCCAACACAAACCATTCTATGATAAAAGCATTAGTTCAGTATGTAACCCAAACTACTGTATTGAATTATTTACTTGTGGGTCACCTGCAGTTAACAAGCCTAATAAAACCAGTTAGGAGCCTCCTCACTTTTTTGACTCATCATTCACAACCTCATCTCTTGAACACTTTCCTTGTATTTGTTAAACTAATGTGCATTTACCACAAAATGCATTAGCTGCAGGAATTTAAAGCTGTAACCACCACCAAGCTCTACATATGTACAGGTATATGGCCATACTGCTGCCAAGCTCTCCTGTGCTGCAGAAGGATCAGTACTCAGTATAACGAGAGTACCAGCTGAAGGAAACACTCTGCAAGCTCAGATGGACATGAGCGTACGAAAAGGACTAGACTGCTTTTCCTCATTTATAACACAGAGACTCTAAAGATACGGTTTCTCCTGTAGGTTCTTTTCCATCTGTGCAACATTTGTTCTCCAACCACTGCTAAACTGAACTGCAGAAATTCAAATTTTCCCTTCCTCAGAAGACAGGAAGAGCTGCATGTGCATTTCAAATTACAAGAGTGAAGGAACTGAAAGTGAAGCAAACAGTGGAGCAAAAGAAAAAATAAGTAAGAGCAGTCTAATAGCTTGAAACTTACCCTCCCAGAGCAGTCTGTGAAACAGGGAGTTATTGCTACAGGGAATGCTTCATATTAAGGTGCAGCAGAGCTCAGAACATACTGAAGCCAAGCAACCATTTATAAAATCTCTATATCCAGTAAAAAAGCAAAGAAGTAGTATTGTTCCCAAATTTCTACAAAACCAGTCCCAGCCTTTACAGATACCACCATTTTCTGCCTTCTGACGGCTTAGTTTACAATCACTATATTCCTTCAATTAAAGATATGCATGAAATAAAGTTACTTTGTGCACCTATGTGCATTTGGACCAACCACTCAGAACAAGATTCATAAACCACAGTAATCACATATTTTCCTGTCTTTACTGCCTTTTTTAACATAATGTATTGCACTTTTGACCTCAAGTTTTTGTCCTAAACCCAACTGCTGCTTTCTTCCTTTACAAAGGGCAACATGCAATTCATGACAAAAGGCAATTTAAAAAGCATAATGAGAAGGGATGATCCTGACTTTTAGGCATTAACTGATCAATAATCTCCAGTGTAGATGCAAAATCTCCAAAAGAGATATTGACAAATTTTGTGTTTATTTTTAAATCAACAGATTGGCATTAACTAGCTAAGTTCACTTCTTTCTTCTTAATTTCCTTAGGGTTCAGTACTGGAGTCATCAGAATTTCAGGTGATCATTTGTAAATCAGATTTAAAATGTGAAGCAAGATGCAAAGTATCCTTTATGTGAGGGATGGATTAAAGAAGCATTTATTTTAATATAAAATTACACATTCAATACATAGAAACATTGAAAGCTTCAGTGCTGTGCAGACATCAGTCAGAATTCTCTACTAAAGGCAAGCAGAGCAACAGTGACAACCTTTATTCCAAATTCCAGAAACACAGGAAAACATCTGCTACACAGAAGATACAGCTAATATATCTAAAATTTCAAACAGTGAAAGCCAATGTTCACAGGAAATAAGAAAGTGTTGTATACGTGAACACTACAGTGGCATAAGTAATTTCTTTAATTAAGAATGAAAATGACTAACAGATGAAATAATGGTTTATTTAAATGTTTAATGATACAAAAGGTAGAAATAACCACATAAAATTTCACTGTAGAATCAGATAAAGCACAGAGTTTGTTTACAATACTCAGTGCTGTTATTTTATGTGCCACAATTTTTATTTTAGACCAACTGTGATGAAATTTTATTTAGTAAACTAAGACAAAACCTAAAGAATCAATTCTGCAATTAAATAATTTTATGGAGGTTTTAAATTTTTTTTTACCTTTTACAACAACCAGTATCTACCACTTTATGGTTAGACAGTTATTCTTGGGTATAAAATAATGGGTATGGTGCTGCTGAAAGTCTGCACTGTATATTTGAAACTTGTCTCACATTGTTTTCTTTTAATCACTCCCTCACACTGTCCTTTCCTTCTCCAAGAGGGACTTCATGAACAACATGCAGTTGCATGACACATTCAAAAAACAGGTCTTTATTAATTTCTTGATGAATAAAACAGTCATTAAGCTTCCAAAGCATTCATTGTACAAAGGCTAAACTCAAAAGTTAATCAGTACTTGACTGAACATCACACATACTTTTATTGCTATAGACAGGGCCACAAAGGTGATCAGAGGGGTTGAGCACCTCTCCTATGAGGAAAGCCTGAGAGCTTTCCTGAGAGCCTGAGTAGTTATTCAGTCCAAAGAGGAGAAAGCTTTGGGGTGACCTTACTGCAGCCTTTCAGTGCCTAAAGGGGGCCTTTAAGAGAGCTGGAGAGGGCCTGTAGTGACAGGACAAGGGGTACTGACTACACTGAAAGAGAGCAGGATACCAGGAAGAAATTATTTACTGTGAGGGTGGTGAGGAACAGAGAAGTTTTCTGCCCATGGAAATGCCCCATCCCTGGAAGTGTTCAGGATCATGTTAGATTGGGCTTGGAGCAACCTGGTATAGTGGAAGGTCCCTTACCCCCAGCAGGTGAAGTAGGTGGTCTTTTAATAGCATAGGCCATTCTGCAATTATATAATTTTATAATTTTGATAACACATCATTAAAAATCTCCGAAGATAAATGTCCTACTACTTTTATGTTCCTTAGCATTGTAAGGAACCTGCCTTCACACCTAAAAAAAGTACATATTCTTTCTTCAAAAATTGACTATTGTAACACATACTCTAGAAATCTAAGTTCACTACATCAGTGAATTTGAAGATTACTCAGTGATCAGATCATTACAAATCTATCAGCTTCTCTAACAAAATATAATATATAATACATCCTTTATTCCTGAAAGTTTTGTGGTGTGAACTTGGGATTTGCCTACATTAGTATTTTATTTCAGGTAAGGGGCATGTTTTTGGATCTCCTGATCTGCTCCACTTTCTGTGCTTTCATACACATTACACTGTGGCCTGGAACCAGCAAACTGGATTTCTTTTAAAAGGATATGCTTCTACTTGTAATGGGTTCTGAGTTTTCTGGGCCTCACTAGAGCTAGTCCAAAAAAAAACCCTTTAGAAACATACAGCACAAACTTACATATTCAGCATAACTTCTTCTGCTCCACAAATCCCCTCCTGCCAGGCTGTGGGATGTACCAACACACACACCCCCAGCATGTTCTCTGCTCCCCACAGCTCCAGTTCTGCCAGGGAGGCTCCATCTCAATTTCAGGAATAAGCTCAGCCTCTGCAATCATTCAGAGTAAGCCACACAACTTCTCCTTCCAGATTCATTAGATACTGCATACATTATTCACTAATACTACACCAATTGTGAATGCTGTTGCAACACACATAAGTAAATACATAAAATTCACTATCATCTGAGATGTTAGCATAATACAAATTTGACATAGATGCTACCAGCCAGATAATGCTGGAGTATTAAAACAGAGCCCACAGCACCATCAGGACACAGCGAGCAAATGTTTGGAAGATGCTGCAGTCTACAACTGATTCCCATTCCTGCTCCATAGGTGTGGCTTCCCAGTCACTTTCCATTCTTACTTGTATTTTGAGTCTGCTATCATTAAAATACAAAATTTTACAGTAGCAGCTAAACTAATTTGACTTAACAGAAGAATTTTTTGTGTGAAAGTTTCAGAACAAAAAAAAAAAACAGTTCAAGTTTGTCAGATGTTGTTTTAAAAGGCAGGGACAGAAAAGAACCTGGCTTTTTTTTTATTCTCACTCAAAAATTCCACAACCTATTTATAGACAGCTCTAATATACTTGGCAGCAAGCAGTGGAAATTGGAAATCTAGCAGAGACACTGGCTCAGCTTCAACAAGATTCCTGATTTTAAGCACATAAGTAGTTCTATTCATGTCACACCCCACACTTCTGCCCAGCCAGGTATAAAGGAGGTTACCTCATTGACCACTGCCTGCAAGCTGTACATGTTCTCAGGTGGTAATCTAATGCAGTGTTTCACATTGGACAGAGAGTAGAAAAAAAACAGATTACTAAACCAAAATTAAAACAATTCAAACAGGGAATTCAGTCACCTAAATTACAGCTAAATCTCAACTAAAAGGGAAAAAAAAGATTGAGGAAATCAGAGGAAAAGGGAGTAGATCAGAAACTAGCAGGGAAGCAAGAGAGACAATACTGCCTACCCATCCTTAAATGTCCTTTATAAGGTTTAGAAGCCTATTCTTAACTGATTAGACCCTATCATTAATTTGAACCTAACACTTTATCCTCCTATTTAGAAACTTCCACTGCTATATTACTTAAAAAACTAGAAAAGCCCTAAGTTTCTAGCTGTTTGAAACAGCTATGTTTAAAGTACTAAAACACAGTTATTTTACGAAAGAACTGCTCAGACCATTTGTAGACATTCAACTGCAGTAACTATCCTTTTGTGACATCTCATTTCAGAACCTCAAACTACGTCACATTTGAGAAGTGCCAGACTAGGGGAAAATTTTGATGTGTGGGTGGGCTACACGGTGCTTATACACTAGAGGTAAAAGCATTGCAAATTTGATTCATACTCTTCACATGCTTCATACTTTTACCTACTGGTTTCTTTAAATCACTGTTGCAGTAAAAAAATGGTTTCGTTTTTGCATCATGCTCAATTATTTCTCATCTTAATTCTTTGTAAGTACAGGAACAAATGTTAGTACACAACAGTCTACATAGAGCTGATATATTTTAAAAAATTATAATCAAAAACCCCTAACCATCTACAAACAAACAGAAGATTTCATAACTATCACAAGTTAGATGGCAACAGCAGGAATTCATCAGGTCATATATTCTTAAAATATAATACTGCTGGTTATCCTCTTTTCTTCTCATGATCTGGGTCTGTGCCACCTTTAAAATGTGCTAACAAGAAATTAAATCATTATTCAAAAATAATAACTGCAACCATCATAAACCTATTATAAGCTTGAAGAATAAAAATGTAAGCTATGAAAACATAATCTGCTATTACTCCATGAATCTCCACCAGGAACCTGTAAAACATCCAAGCTTCTGGTTCCAGATTACAGTATGACTCAGATTTACAACTGATTTTTTTTTTTCCAAAAAAGACTGAAATGGTGTAGGAGTACTTGATATTGGAGGGTGGGGGAGAATCACGGGGGTTTTGAAAAGAAGGAAAACACTGCTCTACTGCTGCACCTTTATTAGTGAGCTTACATCTCATGTGCCAAAAAACAAAAAAAATGCTAAGATACATACAGAGAATAATGGTTTCAAAATCCAGAAAACTCATTAGATTCATAAAATAAAGTTACAATATCTGTTTATTTGAAGTCTTTATTCAGCAGATGGGCTAAGACGCCACAATCCAGACAGAGATCAAGGAGGAAATTTCATGGTTCTGACTGAAGCAAAAGTAGGGGATTGAGAATGAAACAGTAATTTCCAGATCTGATATATTTTTTTTGGAACACTGGCCTGTGCAAACCAGGGAATACTGGAGTCAGTGGTATAGAGCTGCTGAGCTTCAACTCCACCTTTATGACAGTAACAACAATAAATTAGAATTAACTGCAACACATCCCAGCTGCATTCACTGTAGTGACATAAGTGACTTGAAAGCAAGCAGTTTACTGGGAAGGACGGTGAAGCAACAGTATATTTACAGCACTTTTGGCATATATATCAAATATAAAAATCATAAAAGCACTGCATATTTATTGCATCTAGGAAAAATATCCTCATTTGAAAGATAAAACTGTGTTTTCTTTCCTTCTTGTTACTTATTACTAGAAATAAAATTTTGATTTTGACAACTTTTTATATTCTTTAATGTGTTCTGCTTTCTCTCTGATAGAATTAAAAAAACTCTGCAGAGTTCCCAAGAAAACTTGTTTCCTGTAATGTATGAAAAAGCCTCACAGAAACCACAGACCTTGCAAAGACTTGTGCAGACTTGTTTATGCACAGTCTGGTAACTGGAGTTTTTAGACCCCCCACACCTATTCACACTGAAACTGAACTTAAAGCAAATGTCATGCTGTCTGCCCAGCTACCTTCCAGTAACACAAGACATAGTCTTGGTTCCTTGTTAATGCTTCACTGAACTAATTAAAGTGTAGAAGTAACCTTGCATAGTGTAACCCTGCACGCATTTACAAGGATTGCAACAACACAGTGAAAAGCACAGCCAAAGGGAGAAAGAGCTCCTAAGGCACACTTATATGCCTGTCCCTTCAACATCTGTGAAACAATACCTTTTGTTAACCTCATAGGAACAACCTTGTGCAAAATTAATTTCATTATTTATTATGAGCTATTTGATCTACTCTAGTTACAGCAGACAAAGTGGAGATGTCACCAAGTTTCAAGGCAACCACAACACGTTGATGTTTCCATTCTTGCTACTGAAAAACATTGAATTTTCAGTTCTTGTTCTGGAAAATTTCAATTGCTATGACAGGAAAGGCTATTAATTAGCTACACTAATTTTCTAGACTTGCCTAAACTGTGCTGTTTATTAAATGTCCTCAGGACTTAGGAAGAGTAAGACGTAAACTTGCTATAACTTGCTGGTCATAGCACTGCATTCCTCAATACATAGTGTGAATTGCTACAAGTCAAAAAAGACAGACATGAATAGAAGACACATTGCCTGCAAGACATGAAATTGATTTTACTCAGATTAGTAACTTCTTTAAGTAAGAATCAGATCTTGAAATTGCTAAAGCATACTCCTGATATTAACATGCATGCACGTATACTTGCATGGGTGCACACAGCATCCATGAAAGAATTCTGTGAATGGCAGCCTTGATATTTTTAGATTCTCTTGTTCAAACAGATTTGATTCATCAAAGCAAACAAATGATAAGGGAAATATCCAATAAAATTTATAATTTAGTAAAACTTATTTTCTCTCCAGTGTTTTATGCAAGATCAATATTCTTCTTTGAGAAAAATCCACCACAGTTAATGCATTGATTCAAGTCATTGATTCTAAACGGGAAAACCCAGAGAGCCTTATGGATATTTTTAAAAAGTCTAGGAGCTGTCTGTATTTATTTATATAATTTAAAAACC
Source organism: Rhipidura dahli (assembly GCA_013399225.1). Classification (NCBI taxonomy): domain Eukaryota; kingdom Metazoa; phylum Chordata; class Aves; order Passeriformes; family Rhipiduridae; genus Rhipidura; species Rhipidura dahli. Next base: position 437,973 of record VXAC01000095.1, read on the forward strand.
AATAGATAAATAGGTGCATATTGCTAAGACCCAAATTCTCTCCTTCTCTTGAAAAGGAGAGCTTTTTTCCCACCCTTCCCTTTCATGTTATCTGCTATAAATCCTGTGATTTTTGTCCTGCAAGAATAATGCTGGTGCTGTACCTCACACATTAGCATGAGTACATCTGTTTTATTTCAAACACCATGGAGTATCCTAGAAATAAATTTTCAAAATAAATTTGTTTTAAGTTTTGAGTCTTCTTTACTTGGCTCATGATACAGTAACACACACTGCATTGCTTTTTTCCCCATAACAGCACAAATAAGCCTTTCTCATTATTATAGCTTTATTGTGTCAGGAACTGTATGAACAAGAAAAAACAACTCTTGCCCACAGAACTTACTGCTGCATAAAAATTTGGTATGGTACATTTTTAACACATAAAGGAAAGGACAATAAAAACACACAATATATAAAACAACTGGAAATCCCAGCCCACCACATTCCAAAACATAATCAAAGGGCAGTGCTTTACTGGAAGCACAGCAGAGACAGGTGGCACATATGATGGCTTTTTGTTTCCCATGGACAGAACCCAGGTGGAGGGAAGCACAAAGGAAACAATGACTAGGCTTGAGAAAGGTTAGTATGTGATAAGGCTATCAGTATTAAAGAAACACAGCAGAACAACAGGAAAGTAAAACCAAGTGAAACATACATAGCTGACTTACAGCTATCCTGTACTAACAACTATCTCCTCATTGTGCTTCACCTTCCCTCTCTCCCCTAAGTCACTGAGAAAAAAGTGCAAAATTTGAAGACCAAAAGGAAAGGCCTGTCCCTTTCATGAAGCATTTGGAAAGCCTGAATTACACTGATTTTCCTGGAGGCAGTAACAGAGACAGGAGGGCTTATGTGAAAACAGTTTTAATACAGTAATTGTAAGATAAGGTCAGTTTACATTACCACCTTTATATGCACTGGAAACAAATGCATTTCTGACAGCCAGAATACTATTTCTCATATTGCAAAGGACTGTAGGGTATTAAAACATCTTGCCATGGGGGCTCCCAGTAGTTAGAATAGATAAACACAATCTTTTATTATCAGGGACTACAAACACGAGTGTTGGATTGTACTATGATTCCACAATTGAAGAATAAAGAAAAATAAAATCCTTTCTGTAGAGCTAGATAAACCTTTGACTAGATAGACAGCTACAGCTAAGGCACCTGCAATTCAGAAGAGTACAACACAACCTCAAGACAGCTATAGTACAGGTAACACTGGTCACAGAGAACACAACAAAGTCTGTTTCAAAACACTTAACTGTGTAACTTCCCTGCTATCAAACTACATCCCTAAGACATATACATTACCCCTGGAAAACTTTAAATGTGTTAAAGTAAACACACAAATAATTTGCTATATGGATTCTGGCTTTGGCTTTTTACAAAGCAAGTATTTGTCACAGAACAGAAGCTAAAGAATCACAATTACTCATAGATGCCATAGTTTACAAATGAAGGCTTGTTTGAATTACCCTAAAAGCACTTTCTGTGCCTACTCAAAATAGTCAGTAAGAGAAAGTGTCACATTTTATGGGTCACAAAATCCCAAATTTCATACAGCAGCTCTAAGCATTCAAGAATCTTTCTCTCATTCTTTTATGTAACATGAAATTTGAACTACATACAGCTTTCCCTATTAAATATGCACAGATATTCCCTTCTGACTGTCTGTTAACCACAGTGTAGGCCTGAGCAGAACCATCATTTCTATCAAAGTGCTTTGCAAGGAATTGAAAACATCTATAAAATTCATGATACATGTTTATCTCAGGGTCAAATCAACACAGATCTGGTGTCTCATTGCACTCCGAACCTTCATGTTTTAGATGTAATTTCACTGAAATTCAAAAGAGCAAAGAGGTCTCCAGGAAGTCAGGTAGTTGAAATAGGCACATTTGCAGAGGTGTGAATTGGCCCATTAACTTCCCCTTAACGCTACCACTTAATAAAAAAGGCCTATGGAGATGCATGACTAAGAAATAAACTTCCTCCTTTTTCACTGAAACACAGCCATACTTGGAACCATACCACCTCCCTCAGCTTCAGCACAGCCAGCATGAGGCTGCCCATTTCCAATACTCCTCAGACTCACCCACATGCCAGCCCCACCAGCAGAACTAGGAAAGGAGGTTCAAAGAAACTTGCGCCCCTAGGATGTGCACTAAGAAAACACGAAGAACCTCACACTGCAGTGCTCTGAAAAACCTTCCCAAACCACCAGTTCCCCAGGGAGGGAAAAGCAGGTAGCCACAAGTAAATGTGTACACGCACACATGCATTCGCTCTAGGACATTTTTTCCAATGACAAAAGCACAAATAGGAAGAGAAGTTTAAACACAGTAGGAGGAATGAACACCTTGGACAAGAGAATGCTATCTAACAGGTATTTCCAAAATCCTTATCACCATTTACCCTTACAGTCATACTTGTAATTACCTTCCAGTATGCTATCCCTACACCTCATCTCTTTGACACAAGCTCTTCTGATCTATGCTTTTCTTGATCAAAAAGTCACTACTTGTTTACACGAGTCATTAACTTCCTAAGGATAGTTTTATAAAACTTTCTTTCTTCATTCCAGCTTCCTAAAAAAAACTCATTAAAATATATGGGATAATATAAAAAAAATTTTTTACTCTCTCTGTGGAAATCCCTGACAAGAATCTTTCCAATAAACACCAGATGATTGAAGGTCAAGTTACATAGTAATTGCCCACTCCTTTGTCCATCCAGTTCACAACCTCATCCTCCAAAAGCCACTTCAGTTGTTTAATTTGAACATATTAACTGTTACCCAGCAATGTACCTATCAATTCAAGCTTCACTTCCTGTGAATCACTCAGCTGTGCACATCTGTACACTCCCCACAACTTCCAAACACTTTGGACTATTACTGGCAAAAGAGTAACAGTACCAAAAATGCAGTTAATAAAAATTTAAAGAAAAAAAACCTCACATTTCTATTTGTATTCTGATATAGAGGTTTCATTGCAAATTTGTTACTAAGTGAAAGAGATTCCACACAGAATACAGTAATCCATGAAAGAAAATGTTCTACCTCTGCTTCCAAAAAAATGTATCTGATCTGAAGGAGCTCTTTAAATGGCAGCAGCATTTCATCACTATACCTCTTAAAGCACTCTGCATCCACACACTTAGACAACAGCTGAAATATACAACAGACTGTGTTTCTAACGAGCAGATCAGAGGAATCAGTTGGTAGTAAGATTTGTAAAACCAGACAAGGATAGGAGCTGGAGTTTTAAATAAAGTAGAACAGACAATGCTCTGAAAGTAGCCTATTTCCAGTTCCACAACAAAAACTCGGCTACTGAGTATTTCCCAGAAGGATGCTGCTTGCATTTAAACAATTTAGGACGACTCTTCATTCTCAATCTTCCCTCTCAGGGCCAGACTAATCTGCCTACACTGCGAATTGAGACTTCTCTGAAGAGGAGTTCAGATCATTAAGTCACGCTCCCGTTGCCTCACATCCCGTTAATAAACCTGCCTTTTCCCACACCGACACTGCCTTGAATTGTGCCAAACCAAGACACCCCACTCCACTCACACAGAATCAGTACAGGACCAGAAATGTGGAGTAACAAACTCTGTATGCACAACCATGAAACAGCTACTTATGTTCCATGCTTCAGCTTCTACCTTGCTTAACATACTTTACAGGAATACTGTTAGTATTAGTCTATCTTAATAATTAAACCTCAGATAATAAAGAGCTTTAAGGAGACTATGCAAAAAATATATTAATACAAAAATATTTATTGAACGTTTGCTACCAACCATATTACATTTTGGAGCACAATAAATTCAGATGTAAGTTAGGTTTATAGTACACTTTTGGAACAAGCCTATTTATAAGAAGAAAGCCCAATACCAGCAAGTCACCACTAGGTACTTATGTGCTCTTCTATAAAGAGAGATCACATGTGAAGTTAACAGCCAAAAAGAGAAAGAAACAACAGCCATTTTTTTTGCATACTCAGATTCAACCTGTGTATGACCGAACCAGAAAAAAGTTGTTTTGAAAAAAGGGATGAAGAATGCTTTGGGAAAAGAGCTAAGTGAAAAAGATACTATTTTCTTATGTAAATACCATTTACTAAACTTGATAGGCAATTGTATTCTTTTGGATGTAGCTTCTTTTCAATGCATGTGAAAAGCACTGTTATACTTGTGCATTGATGAAAGCAGATTACATCCCTTACAATTCCTTACTGGTAACTTGTCTAATGAATAATAACAGTAAGTCAGTTTAAGGGCATTGGCTTTGTGCTTTTTTTTGTGCTGGCTATTTGAGAAACAAAGAGGGTATCTCTAGAAGAGGTTCAGTTCTGGGAAAGAAGTATAAAGGAAGTCTGGAATATTTCATGGTATCAGAGTTTTCCATTCCTCATCTGTTACTGATGTTAGATACATATACAACTTTCTAAAATTAGGGAGTACTTTCCAGTTGCTATAGATTACAAAACTGAAGAGCAAGGCTTATTTGTGATAAAGCAGATATGGCGAAAACAGCATACTTGCAAATTCTTATGCTGTTTATACTTCACAATGATTGTTACCCCCGTGACCATCTACTTGCTTTTCCTTTCTGGATCACCTGCAGAAGCACTCAGAGGCTTAGCACTGACATTACATGGCAACTTTTACATGGAATCCACCATTGTCACTGTTAGGGCACCAAGACAATGTGACTTCTCAAGAGATTTGTGTACTCACTCAAAGTATTTGAGTTGTTTCAGTCCCCAGCAGGTAGCTGGTTAGGCTTGCTGTAGCAAGCATGATGCAACATGTAGATGGCATTTCTGTCAGCCTTTGTCCTCACCACTGTATAGGTGATGTAAATGAGTGTTTTGGGCTTTTTTAAATGATCATGGATCATGCTGCAACAGGTGATACTTTATTCCACTTCTAAAACATTCTAAAGCTCCAAAAGCTATGGCTTTCCTTTTTAGGGAATGTAGCCAGAAGAGGAGAACAGGTACATTAGGCTTCAATGTACTAGTTCAGCTGTAAAATAAAGGGTAAAAAAATACTTTCATTTTACATACATTTTACTCTATTAAAAGCCAACCTGATAACAAAATTCAGCACTTGCTCCTACAGCCTTTTTAAAGGGAGGCACTGAATTTTAAAATAGCAAAAATGTGACACAGCATGGTGACAAGCACAAGATCAATGTCAGACATAATGCCTACATGTTCAAATTCCTATTTATCTGCCTTCATATAATGAAGTATATTGCTAATTTAAGCACATCCTTCCTGTTTAAGAGCAGACTTCCAGATATAGGGAGAAAAGCACTCCCAGGACAATGGAATCCCATAAACTGCAAACCAAACTCTGATTACCTGTCTAAATAAATTAAAATATCATCAAGATACTTCAAAAATACATCAAAGTAAAATATATTTCAGTCCAGGCATGAAGGAGTTGCTTAGTAAGAATCTAACACAGTGAACCTTACGTTTATAGCAGTAATTTATGTGACATATTCAACAATTCAAGTTTAAAGATAGTTTAGACCTCTTTCCCATCACAGTAACTCATTTCCCTCAAAAAAAAATTGTTTGATGTGATCATTTTAGTTGAGCAACACATATGCCTGAGAAACTGTGCATGTTTATTTCAAATTAGGTTCTTTGAGTATTTTACTGGCTCCCAAATGTGCAGTATGGTCCGTAAGCAAGATCTCAGATGAAAAATTTAAATTCAGCTTCATTTTAATCATCAATCATTTCTGAAAGCTTTTGAAGTTTATGCCGAATTCCTTCATGACCAACACTTTAAACTGCTCTCAGACTTCAGATCCACCTCTTTTGTAAAGCTGCAAAATGTGGACAGTTTCAGAAAACTAGTGAAAAAAAGTCAAACATAGACCTATTCATTTAATTCTCATATACATATTCCTGGCTTCCATGCTTTTACTTGACATTTTAAGACTGATGTACAGCTGAGCATTTCAAGATACTAATTCAAAGAAAGTCACTATCAAGCACTAATAAAACTTTCTGTTAGTTTTGAGTGTGGGATGTCTCTCAACTCGCCAGCCATGACCTTAACATTACTCTCAGTGCAGATCTGACTTGAAGGATATCATCACTGCATAGGATAGTTGTACTGCTGCTCCTCCTATATCTTCACAGTTAGAAAACAGGATCTCTTATTCCAGGAAAACTCCTCATGGACCCTAAAGGCACCTATATTGTGTTTGCATGGCCAGGTTTTGGTAGCAGGGGGTTACAGCAGTGGCTTTCTGCAAGAAACTACTGGAAGCTTCCACCATGTCCAGGAGAGACAATGCCAGCCAGCTCCAAGGCAGATGTGCTGCTGGCCAAGGCTGAGCCCATCAGAAACGGTGGTAAAGCTTCTGTGATAACTTACACAAGAAAAAAAAAAGTTGTTGTGCAGATATAATTGCGGCCAGAGAAGAGCAGAGTGAGAATACGTGAAAGGAACAGCTTTGAAGACAACAAAATGAATGGAGAAGGAGGGGGGGAGAAGGTGCTCCAGGCACTAGAGCTGAGATTCCTCTGCAGCCCTTGGTGCAGCCAGCCCCCAGTGAGGCAGGTGTGTCCCTGCAGCCCATGGAGGACAATGGGGATGCAGAGATCCACCTGCACCTGTGGAGGAGACCCACACTGGAGCAGGTAGATGTTGAGAGGAGGCTGTGACACCATGGGAGGCCTGTGCTGGAGCAGGCTCCTGGCAGGTATCCGTAACCCCATGGAGAGAGGTCACACTGGAGAAGGTTTCCTGCTATGACTTGTGACCCTGTGGGGAATCCAGGCTGGATTTTAAGGACTGCATCCCAAGGAAGAATGGCTTATGATACAGCAGTTCGCAAACAACTGCTGCCCACAGGAAGGACTCACACCAGAGAAGCTCACAGAAGTCTATGAGCTCATAGAACTGTCTCCCATGCAAGGGAACCCACAGTGGAGGAGGGGAAGGACTCCTCTCCCTGAGCAGCGGCAGGGATAAACTGTGATGAACAGACCTAACCTCCATCCCCTGTCTCCCTTTTGCCACTGGAGGGGAGGAGGTAGAGCTGAGAAAGGTCTGTTTTTACTTCTCAATTTAGTGCTTCGATTTCGTAAAACTCACTTAACATCTCTAACTCGAGTCTGTTTTTTCTGTGACAGTATTTGGTGAGTGATTTCTCTCAAGGACCTTATCTCGACCCATGAACCCTTTGTTATACTCTTCTCCCCTGCCCACTTGCAGAAGGGAGTTAAAGAGCGACTTTGGTGGGTACCTGGTGTTCAGTCACTGGTGTTCAGCCCACTACAGCACCACACACAAGCTTTGCAATTCCAGCTAACAGTGGGGAAAGCAGACTGTGCTCCTCACTAAGGCTAAAGGATAAGAGGATAAAGGTACAGTTCTCCCAAGCCTTACTCATCTGCAATGTAAAGGCAAAAGGCCTATGTACTGTCCCACAAAGGATGGGAAAACTTCCACAAAGGATGAAGAAAACCAGGAAGCTAGATAGTATTGTGGACTTAAAAGAGGTTAGTAACCTTATCACTCAGCTGCAGTATATTGGACTGTCATTTACATGAGACCTGTGGTATCACTGAGGCTTTGTTACAGTGTGCATAGATGACAGACACAACAGAGAACTTGAAATCTGGAACTGAAGTGAGATGAACTAGATCACAGCTAGGAAACAGGCACTGGAAACAGTATTAGCTCGATCAGCAACAACAGGGAGGTAGGTCATTAGTAACTGGACTCCATAAACATTCAGCTCCCAGGCACATGCTACAGTAAAGTTGCTGGAGTGCAGAAATGCCAAATGCCAGTTATTAGCCAGAGAAAGGATCACAAAAAAGGATGTTTTAAAAACATTGATGAAAGTCATTCACTGAATTACAAAGTGTTTAAAGACCTCTATTTGTTTATCCACTTATTTACTAAAATACAGGCCAAATGCAGGAAATCCAATGTTCCTGTAGCATCCCTCTGCCCAAGAATACTTGGAAGGCCAGAGATCAAGACCTCAAGCAATTTCCAAGCTCTTCCTGCATTCAAACCCCTTTTCTTGCTTGCCTGTAAGAGTAACCTCTTAGACTGACCAGATGCTCACTCAGCCACCATAACACCCCCAAAATAAAAGGCTGATTCCTTTCCTCCCTTCTACTTGCACAACCTCTTAAAAAACAAATGTTCTTGCAGACATCTTGGCCTCCCATTCCACTCTGAAGAACAGTTCTGCCACGTTTAGCTGTGAATGTGCCTTAACAAGATGTTCCATTCCAATCTTTCCCTCCCTTGCCATCCCAGCTCTCCAGTCTTCACAAATCTCTCCAACCACACGCACTAGAAGAACTTTAGCCATGGAACTGGCTGCTCATTCAGTACCTTTAGATAGGAAACGTGACAAATGGGAGGTGCCCTGACAAGGGAAGCTATTTCTATTAATTACACAATCACCCAAATCCATCCCTGTCAGTGCTTCCAGCTGCAAGTTGCTGTGATCAAGAGTCATGTGTCTGATGTCATTCATCTTCATGACTTAAGATTAGGAATCTCTCTCAGATTATTTTAATTGATGTTCAGATCATGGAAAGGACTTATGTTCTTTCTCCATACTTTTAAAAATTATAAACTGGAAAAAATGAAATATTTATTCTCACAAGTCCAGTTACAAATACTTCCATATGGTTTAAACACACATTTTGAGTTAAACCCCTGTGCACTCCCCCTGAGCACTTCTTTAGAGGAGAGCAAATGGAAAAATGTAACTCCTTAGTAATACGAAGAGCAGGCTAAAGTAAATACAACAATATTACAAACAATAAAGCACATTAATTAGCACTCTAGAATCAATCTCTGTTTGAAAATGAGAAATGTTGAACTCTATGTGCAGGAAAAAAAAAGAAATGGGAGGTTAAAGCCTCCACTTAAAACTATGTGATAAGAGAATTCATATATATAAAAATTTGTTTATTGCATGTGATGTATTCATTACTCAGTCCCACTTACTACAATATCCCTAACGGAAACTTTTACTGGAGATACTCCATACAATTCCACAGAAGGAAAACACCCTACCAGGGTATACTAATTCACTGGATTATAATATACTTTGTGAAGCATAGGAAAAAAGGCATTAAGCAAAGTCTTATGAAAATTCATGTACAGCTAAAATCTAGAAGTCAGAGCATATGAATGTAAGTGCATGCCTCCCCACTACGAGGCACATCAAACAAGACTTCATTTTTCTGTTCTAAACTGCTTATCTTCAGTTATTGAAGAGCTCTTTCTAAAAGAGCAGCTCCTTAAATAAGTAGGATCATTAAATTTTTAAGAGACATCATTGACTAGAACAAACTTATTTCTAGTAACACTAGATATAAATTAGAGGAAGATCTTATTTTTTCCATGAAAGAAGTATTCTCACAATCCTTCCGTACTTTCAGAGGGACTTATCTGTATCTCCCAGTACATGTATACGAAGCTGGACTAAAAAAACCAAGTTACAGGACCCTCTAGAAGACTAATTTTTTCTGAACTTTTAAATACAAGCAACTTCATTATAGACTTCCACCACATGCCTAAGTGCTCACACTGCTTGTTAGAGAATCACTCTACTGTTTTATAGCTACAACTGACTTTGAATGTCTGCTCTAGTTACCCACAGTCAGTCCCAGGGGCTTCCACTTAGTAGAGGAAACATCTCCAAGGTTAAGCAAAGGGTAGTCTTGAATTAGACACAATAAGATGGGTGAGCATGCAGTTCCCATCCCAATACATATTTCAAATGTATTTTCCACTTACAGAGAAACACAACTAATTCACTTTCATTGCTTTGTGGCATTTATAATTTACTAAGTGTGAGCAAGCTCAGCTTTCTTGCACAACAAAAAATTCCACAACCAACTAAATATACCTGGGAAAGTACTGTAAGTACTAAAACTCACATGATGCTTCAGTGAGAGACCATATGACAACTCAAGGTACTAAACAAAATGGTTTTCTGTGACTCCCCCCCTTCAAAACATGCTCTACTTGTAAGCTTTCTTCATATTGGGGAGGCTCTTATTTTTGCTTGATAACTCCCTGACTAGTTCCAAAAAGTTGCTCCTCACAAAATAGCTGAGAAAGATACACAGAAATTCCCTCATAACATAAAATTCAGTGTCAAACAGAATAGCAGGGGGAAAAAAATCTAGTACATAGCTACTAAATGCACTAGCGTTGGTAAGAAGACACCACATTGACGATAACAATGTACCAAAAGTTATAGTATATCCAAATTTAAAGCATCTGTTCAGAGAAACAAGGTCGAACCACAACTTACTTTTTGAAGTGTTTGCCCTGATCTGTCAATTATGCTTTATGTGAATATCTAAGTTTTAACTTAGATATTCACAATAATCAATACTATGTATTTCAAAGCAATTGTAAAGCTTTGCATAATGAAGCCCGAGTGAACTAACAACTGCAGCAAAAAAAATCAAGTGAAGGAAACAAAAAAAGAAGGTAGTTAGAACAACACAATTCTTCAGAGTAGGGTATCATACAGCCTGCTATAAACCACTTGGAGCATTTATTTCTACTGAGGGGATAAACACAGGAACTCAAATATACAACCAAATTTTATAGTATCCAATGCACTGGTATCCAGTGTTTTCTTAAAACCATGTAAATTATGGAGGCTCAATTTTGCCGACCAACAGACACCTCAAGTAATAACTGGTACTGCAAAAATGCCACAGCTAGTAATTCTGAAATGCATACAAGCTAAAAACATCCCAGGCTGTCAACAAATCACACTCTCTCAATTACTGCCTAGCTAGATATCTCAGCTGTTCCAGTATTTTAACATAATCATTAACTATCTGGAACAGTATAAATGGAACACTAAAACTAGAAAATGCAGAGACATCTAAGAAAGCAAAACCACATGATTTACACAGTACAAACAGTGCTCATGAATTTTTTAAAAACCTGTAAGGAAATTAGGGAATTATACTTAATAAGTATGAAAATAAAGCCTACAGCTTGGGAAACTTGAGGCACCTGGTAAAAGGTACATAACGTGTGAAGGAATGTACCTAACACAACAAAGGCATGAAGTTCGAAAATTTGAGATCTCTTAACAATCCACAAGACTGATAATAATTGGAAGTCTTAGCCAGACCAAGAAACAAATGATAAATATTTAGTTAAAAATAATATTTATACAGTTAACATCTATTTGATATTAAACCAGGAGTGACTGAAGTAAAAGAGTCAAAGAGATTCACCTGTAGGGTCCTTCCAACACTAATGCAGTAGAGCTCTTCCTCTCCTAGCAATGACAGAAACAGATGAAAAAGCCATGCTAATTACATGCTTTGCTGTGATGACAGGAATGGAATCAGATGGCTTCTGCCATGATGCTGGTTACAAGTACACCCCTGCTCTTCCTCCGGCTGACATTGCTCTCATTTAGTGCATAGTGACAATCACACCAACTATCTTATATTCAATTATCAAATTTTTTGCTATGAGGTTGTTTAGGATAGGGGTTTTTTTCTTCTCCCCTCAAATGAACGTCACTTTAAATATTGTCCACATAACCTCACAGATGTTTTGACTACAGATGCAATATTGGCTCTGAACAGTCAGTTGAATATGCACATACTTGGACAAGTCAGCATATGACTAACTTATTAGACAATATAAATTTCTACGGTATTAAAATTAGGACTTGTTGTCTTAAAGGATTACAAAACTGTTCTAATAAATTAAATGCAGTGGTTTTGCCAATAATACAATTTCCAGCTTAGCAAAATATAGCTGTTCAGTATATCACAAAACATCACTAAAGACTGATATTTAGGAATTTAAGATACAATAATTTATTAAACCAAGTAATTCCTTTAGGACCGTCTGTTCTGGATTTAGAGTTCAACTTCTTTAGAAAATTGAATAAACTGGCTGGCAGACTTTATTTGCTTACATGAGTCAGGCTATTATTTCAAACAAGGTGAAGGAACCCAAAGAACTATTTATTCCTCCTCATCTCATACCATTATTAACAAACTGACACGCAAGTAAAGTTTGGGTCCTGACCAGTGAACTTTTATGACAATTTTACTTGTCTTCCCTTAGAACCAAATGAAGAATGAGTTATACATACAGTCTTGTTTTAATTTCAAGCAACCACAGAAACCTGGAATGGTTCTAATCCAAAACTAAATGTTTTAAAGCTTATATAAGTGTACTATGTTTTTCTTTAACAGGACAAAATAATATCAATAGCACTGCAGTCTCAGTAGTCTAACATAAAACACTGTTTCAATCACAGTGTTAGGGAATAACAATTTTCTGATCTCCACTAATGTTTCTCAGTCATTAGTGCTTCTGAGGGTATTCACTAAACCAAAAACCAACCTGGAGATAAGGACAATTAAGACTGACTTCTCCTGCTGCCATTACTACCTTGAAACTCTTTTAGTGTCCCTGTCCTACTGCTGTAAATATTTTTCTTTTGACACACATCTGGAAGTCAGAAGCAGGGGGATTCACCTACTGTACCACTGCACTGACTGCTACCAACTGTACAAAACTTCAAAGAAATTTTCTGCAGCCTTCTGCTCAGTGGGACAGAAATTCAAATTAATATATCTGGGTGACAAGTATAGTTAAGACTATATAAAGTTTGAAGTTCCAGAAATACGAAGAAGCCAAATACCCATGCTTCCAGACTCCATTCCAAAGGAAGGCCATGTCCTAGTTTTTGCACTATACCACCTAAGAGACTTTTCATAACTCAGCCTCTGTGCTCTGAACATGAATCCCTTACAAACTGGTCCTGAAAGTGCTACATCACAGTACCAATTAGATATAAACCATCACCCTATCAAGAATTAAATAAAAATCAAACAAAATCGTAACATTAGAAATTCAGTTCTCTAACTTAAGCTCATGTTTTAGCAAGAAAATAAGTAAGATCAGCATCCCTGGAGGTACTTTAAACATGTGTAGATGAGTCGTTCAGGGACACGGTTTAACAATGGACTTGGCAGTGCTGGATTTGCAGTTGGGCTCTATGATCTTGAAGGTCTTTTCTAACCTACATGATTATATGATTCCAAGATTTACTTAATTTCCAGTTGATCAATCATGGAACTTTGGTTTGAAAAATACTGCCCTCAAAATAGGACTGATTTCTCAAACGTTTTTTCCCCTAAAAAAATTACATGCACAACATATGGTTCTGTTTTTAACTCAGATAACTGTTATGGCCTTTGAGATAAGCAGAAATGTCTTAATACTTGTCCCAGGAAAAGCCAGGCCAGGATTACATAGAAACACATAAAACCAATAATTTCTTGGATATAAAACTCTCAAGCCAACAGGAAGGCTGGAAATATAAACCAAAAAATACCATTGCTCAATGCCCTACTAAACTGTAATTCTTGTTACTCGACGCTATTGCAATATTTCACTCATCAGTATTCCTCCTTCTCAAATTTTTATAATTATAGTCATCATCAGAAGGAAGGTTTGAAAAATTCACCAACTACAGGGAAACAGAGAAACATTCTCTGGAGAGCTCAATGCCCACATAACAACCTTGGTGAATTTAGTATTTTAATTAGCAGAAAATTCTAGATATTTTAACTGTGCAACTGCATAATGGAAGGCAACCATAAGTGATGCACCACTGCTTTTCCAAGCATGCATTTACCTTGGGTACTGTCTACTGCATCCAAAGCCTTAAGATAACGATATCTGCAAGGCTCTGCTCAGGATCAACATTACAGTCCAGAGCTATGCTGACAGCAATGTCTTGATCAAATTCATGTCAGTATTAAATTAGTTTAGTTTGGAAGAGCTAAAAGCAGTTGTAGAGGAAGGTAAAATGCTTTAATAGGACATAGTTCCCAGCCTCACTTCCTTCTCCCAAAAGAAATAAATGGGAGAAATCAAAATGAAAGCTAGAGGAAGGGCTACACTTAAGTGCTTGCTTGTGTTTTAGGTACTATAGCCTGGGGAGGAGAGAGTTCCTTTCCTTTGCACAGTGAAACTGGTTAGAACTTCAGAAATATATAACAAAAACTGTTAAGAGAAACTAATCCCTCGTGAGGATGAAGTGGCACAGCACGCTGATCAAAATCAGAAGCACCTTCTCTTTCCTGGCAGGGGCACTAATGGATGGTGACGTGTTTCTTAGCAAGGCAGAAGAAACTTATGAAGCCTTCCTGGCTGAACTTTTAAAAGTCTTGATTAAAGGTTTATGAGAAATGTTATTCAGAAAGAATTTCATTGGGTTGGTTTTTCTCTAACTAAAAGTTATGCTTGTGTTTAAGTTTTTGTAAGGGAAATGCTAACTAACACATAAATTACAGTTTCACAATTCAAAACATTTTACTTAGGTCAGGCTGATGAGAAATATCCCAATTATAATTTTGACTTTTATTTTCAATTTTGTGATGAGTATAATAAAACCAGCACATTGAGTGTGTTAGAAAACCTCTTTCCATAGAAATTAAATTTCTCAAGTACATTAAGTATGCAAACAGAATAACAACTTAATATATCCAAACTTGAGATTTTTGCTACCACTTCCTGCTCCCCCATTAGCTAACTCCTTTTCAGTTGTACTTGTAGTTTACCTTACGACATGAAACTCTTTTGCTTGACTTAGTATGCATTCAAAAGACTGGTCAGTACTCCACTTTGTTCATGCACATACACCTGCTCAAAAATGACACTTTACCCGTGTAACTATTTGGTTACAGGTACAGGCATAGTTGTAGCTCTGTTTGAAGAAGCCTTTCTTACTTTATTCTTGTGTAAATATGAAATGTGAAATGCTCCTACAAGTTTACGTAGTACCTCTACAGTTTTAGAGTTTGGACTGATTGCTGCGGCAGAGGCATGTGCTGGACAAAGCACTTTGTACAGACGAATCTGAAATATCTTGATGTTCCAGACTCGAGGTTGCTTTTCTTAACAGTGAAAGAGATTCCAATTTCATATGTTCAATTGAAATCATGTGTTTAGAGCAAAGACATCTACTTCAGAAACTGCTGAAGCAGGACCCCTGTCGCTGTCCTCCTCAGGGCAAGGCACATGTCCAGCTCTGTGCCAAAGGTGGCTTCTCCTGCTTGAGGCCCATGGACATAACCTATGCTCGACTTCGTAAAACAAACACAACTCCCTGAGAAAACATGAGATGACTTTCTTTGTCAAGTATCTGTGTTCTGATCTGTCATATGTTACTGGGCCACCTTCATACTGTAAAAACCAATCTCAGTACATTTACACAAATATTTTTCATTAGCAGTTCTGTTTACAGATGGGTTTATACCCACGGATGAAATCCTATTCGGGTAAGAAATGCAGATAGGCTGAGCAGAAGCAAAGGTCCCTGGAAGGTCTTCCAGGCCTATGCTGATGTGTCACACACTCATCACCAGCGCCAGCCCCCGACCCCGCGGCCCGGAGGGGCCGCCCTGCCCCCGACACCAGGCCTCGTTCGTGCTGGCCGGACGTGGAACATCTCCCAAGCATCCATCCCATTATCCACAGGCAGCGATTACTCGTGACTCAGAGGATTTGGGGCTGGCTTGTTTGTGCGGCCCCGCGCCAACTCCGGAGTTCCCGGCAACGCACATCTGCGGGAGAGCAAGCCGAGGGCAGCTGGGCCAAATCCCAGAATCCCGGCCTCAGTTTTAAGGACTTCCCAGAGGAGATTTCCGTCCACCCCGACAAATAATAAATAAATAAATTACCAACACGCAGAAAACCCCAAACAAAACAAACAAACAAAAAACCCCGGAGCGAGTTCTGGAGCAGTCGAGCTCGAAGGAGACGGGGCTGAGGGCGGAGAAGGGAAGTACGGGGACACCAGCCGGGCCTGGCGACGGTCCTGGGAGGCTCCAGAGACCCCGCCGAGGCCGGCCGGGAGAAAGGCCGCTTTGTTCCCCCTCCCCCGCGGCCGCCTCCCGGCCCGCGAGACGGAGGCGGACGGGCGGCGTCACTGCCCGGTACCTACCGCAGCAGGAGACGACGAGGAGCAGGAGTTGCGCTGACCTCCAAGCCGGGGAGCCCTCTGCGCTCCCCCAAGGGGCCATAACACCCGCCCGCGGGGAGGCAGCGCGGAGCCGGAGCTGCCACCGCCGCGCCCCCGACACGGAGCCGGAGCTGCCGCCGCCGCAGGNCGGCTCCTCCTTCGTCACCTCCTCCCTCTCCTCCCACTCCGTCGCCGCCGCAGCCGCCGGGTTTTGGCCCGCCCCGGGCAGCCGTCGTCCCGCCCCGTCCCAATGAGGCAGCCGCCGCCACCCGGGGAGGCTGAGACTGCATCTGGAGGAGGGAGGGTGAATGTCCTGGCGGCAGAGCAGCCCTGGTCCCCGGCCCACACAGGATAACCCAGTGGATGTTTCACTGCCCTGGCTCTCGGCCCTGAGTGAAACTGCCTGACTCCAAACCCAGCCTGTAAAGCACAGGGATACCACGGCAGCTGGCGGCTGATGTGCTTCTGACCTCCAAATCTGCATCTCAGCAGAGAGACCGAAAAATTACTGTGGGAGCACAAAAAGTGCAGCTGCTGTAGATGCAAAATTACAGAAATTCCTTGTGACACTTCCTGTTCGACTACGATTGTGCGTTTTTCTGCTGCATAGTTACCTGTTGTCAAAAGCAAGTGGAATTCACAGTGCAAATTTTATATTTAGCTTTAATTTTGCAGTGCCGGTTGCAGACCATGAGAAGTGTTTACTGCCCCTGTTCGACTAGAACCATTTGTTTGGAATAACAAAGTATTGCCATTCCCGAGAAAAGCAAAAGTTAACTTACATTGGTAAGGCTTTATAGCTCCGCCTTGAAAACAGATGTTGAGTCAGACCAGAGTTCTTGCTCCACAAATGGTCATTGCTACCGAGAGTGCTCTATGCTATTTCTTCTCATTCATCTCATTTTTTCATAGAATAATGAAATAATTTCAGTTGGAAAAGACATTAAAATCATTGAGTCCAACTGTAAATATAGCATTGCCAAGTCCACTACTAAACCATGTCCCCAGGTATCACATCTACGTATCCTTTAAATACCTTCAGGAATGATGAGTCAACTACTTGCTTGTTCTAACACTTGACAACCCTTTCTGTGAAATGTTTCCTAATATCCAATAGCTTTTCCTATCACGTCTTGATGTCATTTCCTTTCATTTATTGTTTCGTGATTTCTCCTGCATTTGTTTCCAAATCCCCATCTATATGCAAAGGAAGAGAAGTATATTGGGAGGATGTCTCATTTGGAAGGGAGGAGATGTTTATTTAAGATGGATGAAGATTCAGCATTAATAATTGTCATAAAAGAAGGAAGGTAAACCAGCCAAGCATGAATGCTTTCCAACTCTGAGAAGCTGTGGTCCAGAAACATCTTGTACTAGAGATGGCATCACTGAGTTTAACTGAGGAGTTAACTGAGTACTCAATGGATTAGTTTTCAGTGCATTTGTCCAGTCACAGTTTGAACCTATGAGTGTTCATCTCTCCAAAGCCATGAGTATGAACACAAAATTAACATTTCATGGAAGAAGAATACACAGCCTATAGGTTTATACAAACAACTAAAGCATTCACAGAAGCTTTTAGGTTTATTTCTACTCAAAAGTCTAACTAACTTCTTCAGTGAAATCTCAGGTGGCCTTTTTTTCTTGCACTGTATCCCATATTTTTTTTAGCTTTGATTATTAACAATGGGGCACTGAAGGAATGCTCAGGAAGTCTGGTCTGTAGCTACTGAGGGGGGCATTACTGCTTTTATGAACAAACACCACACAAAGCCTATGAACACACAGGGATGTCAAACCCTCCCACAGTAATTACAGCTGTAACTGAGATGTGATATGATTCTCTTTCCATAGATTTTAGTTGCATAACAAAGAAGACAACACTAATTAGCATTTCAGATTAAATGCAATTCCAAGCAACTCAAATATCTCTGCTGGCAAAACTACCTTCAAATTACTGCATAAACAAGTGGCTACCCTTTACCATGTACCCAGGATGATTGCTCATGACAGAGACCAAAACATCAACCCCTGGCATCAGGGGTTTAATTCCAACATCCTTCTTAAAGATGCAGAGTGAAGGATGATATGCAAAAGAGTCTTGCCTCAGTACTAAATGAGCTTGGCAAGCTAAAGGTGAGATACTGAAGTGATGATCTAAAGAAAAAAAACTCTGCCGGAGCAGTTTGCCTGCATATGTGATGAACTGGATCTTCTAAGTCGAGGGAAGAGAATGTGTTAGTAGTACAGATAAAACACTCAGGATGTCAAGCAACATCTTCTCATATAACACCCTTAGCAATCCACCAGATCTATGAATTTCTTTCCTAGCCATGTTGCCTGATTAAAAAGTCTTATTCATTTTTGGGGGGTTTTTTTGCTCCTCGTGTTGGTCTCTGCTGATAGCTTTCTTAATCTCTTTGATGTTTTGGAAGCATATCTTTACTCCTATGCCTGAAACATATGTTCTTAATCCTAGTCATAACTTTACGTACATGAAATTCTAATCAGGACTGCATTTTTTTGTTTGGTGTTTTTTCTTTACTGTTATCTGAAGATGACTAATAGAAGTTCATTAGTAGAAATAATTTTAAACTGGCACAGATGTTGACAGCATCTTTCTTTTGTATTTGAAGGTGTGTGAAGATAAAACATCCTCAAAGCACACCTGCTTCACCTTGAACCACATCAAGATTGCTGTAGCAGGCAGTCATTCTTCTGTCTGATGCCCAAGGTTGGCACATGAAGCTACTGAGACAGCTGCAGCAAGAATTATCAGGCACCCACTGACAATGTCAGCGTCTGATTTTTTCCTCCTGTACTTTTCTTTGCAACAATATTATGTTTTTAATGATCAGTTGGTTATAGTCACTTCAGCTTCACTTCACTTCCTCCTAAATGTGCTTCCTTTTTGCCGTCCTTGCTCTTCTTTTTTTTCTCTTCCTCATCAGTTCTCCCATTTCAGACTATGCTGTTAGCAAATGCCACCCACAGATTTAACATCAGTTTTATGGTCCATTGTAAAACTATTCCACATTTAATTCCTTTCTCTCTATTCCTGCTCTGACTGTGTGCAAAATTGGAGACAATCTTACAGTGTCTCTCTAATGCCAAGTCCTGGTTGGAGCCTCTCAGTACCATTTTAATACACAATAGGAATGAGGACAATTTAAGATGTTGACTAGATCTCAGCTTAATGAAGTTACAGTATTTTTCCTTTACCAATCCCAGTATTTTCTGTCCCATTACTGCCTTTCACATGAGGTCATAAGAAATATGGCTGTAATCAGTACCAGTATTTAACTTCTTGGTGAGCCCTCAACCACATCAGATTCTATTTGAGCTGGTTTTTGCAGAAGTTTATCATAAGAGTGACAGCAGTAGAATTCTAAATATTCTTATTTTGTACTATCAGTTTTTAAAAAACCAATCATTTATAAACAATAAAGCATAGCAAATAGGCAGCAGAGGAAGTGAATTTCTCTTCTAGATTTAATGTTTATTTTGCAGCACAACATATGAACACTGGGACAGAAGTTATTTGGGCCATCTAATCAATGATTTATTTTTTCTAACAAGCAGTTGTTTACACAGCAGTTGTCTAAAGGGTACTACTAAGCTACATTTTTTTACAATAATAATTTTAATACTAGACCACAGCTACGTCAAATCTAGAGAACCCTACATAACTTCACTGCAAAATGATGAAAGTAGAAGATGTCAGAAATGCCTGGATCAAGGCCATTGTGCTAAAAATATATAGCATACATCAGAATCTGCTTACACTGTGCTGGTGGACACATTCATATTGCTCTTCCATATTGGAGAAAATATATCAAATGTGTTAAGTCATCATTTATTTTCCTGGTATTTATTATTAGTATCATTGTGCAGTCTAGAGGTCAGTCAAGAGCAGGGCGCTGTTTTGCTAAGGACTGAACAAACATAGGACGTGCTGTACGCTGAGCAGCGAAAATAGTCCAAATATAGTTCACCTAATTGCAAATGAAGTGTGCCTGGAGACAGTGACAGTGTAGCTGCATCCTTGTAGCTTGCACCCACCCAAATTAATTTTATAGGGCACATTAGTTTAAGCACCATACTCCACTAGCTGCTTCTGGGATTCACTTTCATTTCTTCAAACCACCGCAGAGCACTTGGAGTAAGTCACTGCTCTTTTTCCATGCTTTCTGGACTGAGGGCCTATTTGTAGACAGTTTTTAAGCTCTTTGCCTAGAATCTAAACAAAGTAACTGTATCCCACTCAGGAGAAACGAGTGTGTTTACAAACAAGTTTTAAGTACTGCCTACAAAATTTCTTCAGTTAAATGTAATTCATGTCTCTAACATGATAGTAGTTGGGGTTTTCCTTGCTAGTGATCCAAATCTGGACTGTCTCTCTTACATGTATCAGATATTATGCTTTAAATATTATTACAACTGGTTCATGTTCAACCGACTCTGCAGATTAAATCAGGAGTTGTAGTCGTAAGCTCTGTAGTTTCTCTGACAGTAATAGCACTTCTATCATATGCTGCATGAATTGCAATTGCCTAATTTTGTCATTCTAAACAGTTCTGGAAACGTTGCCCGAGCTTATTCGTTTATTAAAGTATATCACTGCTCCAGAAAGGACAATCAAACAGAAGTAACATCAATTTGGAATAAGCCATGTGACAAAGTGTGACCTAATTCAGCCTGCAATTATACCGTGTAGCTTACTGCTTAAATAAGTACCTACAACATGGTAACACCACTGGCATTAAAACTGCTTTTGTTCATTCCCTAGTGTTACGTAAAGCAGCTTAACGCTTATTGTGGCAATGTGGACCTAGATGACAGGCAATGATCAACAATCTGGTGATATCTTCATTCTTCTGCCTGCTTCCTTAATAACAGCCCCAGAAGTGGCTTAAGAACCATTATATTAGCACTATTTTACTACAGAATTTCCAGTGCGTTAGATAAACAGCAGTGGTTATCTAAAGTGGTTGAATAAAGATGGGAGATAATCGGAGTCTATAGTTACATCGCATCTCAGAAACAAATGTAGTCTTTTGCTCCAGTTTTGGAGACCTAAGACTGCTTTTCACAGCCAATCTCTTACCTTTGGATTTATCTTCTCAGGATTAAGGAACTGGATCTGCTTGTTGACACCTGGAAGAAACTTCTATCACTGAAATTTCAGTTTGATTTTTACTGTATAAAACATAATAAACCCATAAGAAAGGCCTGAGTTTAAAGTCTAGTAACAACAATGTAGATATTGTTGTAGATATTGTATACAAATAACTGAAGACATTTGTGTAAAGCTTTCAAATATTTTTTATCAATTATCCAATCTCAGAAAGAGCACAACTGGTCAGCTGATTCATGGACAGAATTAAGAATTAAACTATTATTTTAATTTTAAAGCAAACCCAAAGACCAAAGGGAAGAGAAAGGCAAAAAATCCTGACTATGCAAAAAAAAAAAAAAAAAAAAAAAAAAAAAAAGAAAGAAAGAAAGAAAAAGCTAAGACAAAAGACTTCATGATTGCAAAGAAAAACAAAAAAATCTCTTCAATACTAACAGAACATTTCATGAGCAGTTTTCAAAACCTAGGAGGCTAATTAGTTAGTGTGGAAAGAGCTATAAAAAAGCCCACAGGGTTTTTTTTTTTGTGGATTTTTTCATTTTCTAAATTAAATTTATTTTTTCTTACATATGATTTTTGAAGCAATTATCTTTTCAAGCTCCATACTGACACTGGTAATTCTTGATTTTTAATTAGGTTAAATTAGAACCTCCTTTATCTAGCCTGCACATGCACATTATGTCTCCACTGGTCATTAAAGCAGAAACAGCACAAAGTCTGAAGTAGGGAACTACTTCTAAAGTACAGCAGTTTAAAGTTTACTGAATTTATTACAGTTTGAAGGAGCACAAAAAGTTTTAGTTTCATAGTAGTAATCATGTTCTGCATGTTGATAGATCTGGAAGAAAAGTCAACAAGTGTAATATGATAATATTTTGCCCAAATAGATTTTTTAACCTTCTGGGGTGCAGCTAGTATTTAGTTTCACATCTTCTGTTTGTGCTGTGCACCCATAACCTCCAAGTGGAAGACTTTGAGTCAGAGAGAAGGATCCCAGCCACAGCAGTCCAGCAAAAGAAAGCTGTGGACCTGTTAGAGTGAGTCCAGAGGATGACCATGAAGATGATCCGAGGGCTGGAGATGAAGACAGGCTGAGAGAGTCAAGGAGAAGAGAAGGTCCAGGGAGACCTTAGAAGCCTTTCAGTACCTGAAGGGGGCTTATAAAACAGAGGGAGCTTATAAAAAAAGAGGGCGTATAAAAAAGAGGGCTTATAAAAAAGAGGGAGAGGGCCTTTTTACATAGGTGGGTACTGATAGGACAAGGAAGAATTTATTTAAACTGAAAGAGGGCAGATTTAGCTTAGGTATTAGGAAGAAATTCTCTACTGTGAGGATGGTGAAGCTCTGGAACCGTTTGCCCAGAGAAGTTATAGTTGTCTCATCCCTGGAACTGTTCAAGGCCAGACTGGATGGTGCTTTGAGCAACCTGGTGGAAGGTGTCCTTGCCCATGACACGGGGCTTGGAACTTGATGATCTTCAGGTCCCTTCCAATCCAACCCAATTCTATGAGGATTCAGGGACTTAATCCAGTTTCCTTCCTTAGTGGATGCTAGAACTAATGTCTACAATTCTCCACGACCAAGAATAAAGTGGTTTGTTTTCCTTACATGATGGCAGTTGGAATGATGCTCTTTTAAAATTCTTATCAGATTTTGTTTGGCTTAGTCATATCTAATGCCCTTTCACTGATGTGATTTGCAATTTGAAGAAAATCATGGAGTCTAAACTTGTAGAGGTGGTGATGAGCACTCTGTAGGATGACTGCTAACTTCAAAGGGAGGAACCCCTAGAGGAGCCAGATGTTCAGTGGGATTACATTACTTCAGTTTTACTCATCCTTTCCATTGTTCCAACCAGTGGAAACTGGTCGAAATTTATACCAGACACATATGCATTTGTGTGTATGTCTACGTGTGTGTGTGTGTGTATTACATTAAAACACACTGTTACACCTTCCATTCTTACTTAGGTACCTTATTCTCAGTAGCACCTATTTCAAACAATCCTAGGAGTCATGCTAGTTCTCACCTTCCCTTGCCCCAAACTACATACTTATTAAAAAATTGTAAGGCTCTCAATATGACTTTGCATATGACTTGACTCATAAAACTTGGCAATACAGTCATATGATCACTTATTCAAGCTAAGACATAAACCATGTGCTAATATGTTGAGTGCCAGGGATTTACAAAACTCTGGACGTTCCCAAGATGAACACAAATTTTTTAGTTCTGAAGTATGTACCAAATATGCATGTAAATTAGGACTCAAAGAAAATTTAATTTTGTAGTTGGTTTCCATTTACAATGGTGTAGACTATTCTAGTCTACTCTGACAAAGCCACCTTTATTTGAAATCCCATACACAAACATTTCCTTATTTGTAAAAGCAAACCTGTATTAAACCACTCAAAAGACAGAGCAAGTGCATTTCAAGACTTTGTGCATATTCCTGAAGATGTACCTTAGTATATTCAAGTAAAAGAAATTAAAATAAAATGTCCTAAATTTAATAATTCAGTATTTTAATTGGGGCTTGTGGTAGGGTGATATCCTGTAGTGAAGAAAGATGTATTACTTTTTTGTTTTAGCATTTCCCCTTCTTTTAATTAAAATACAAGAAAATGTGAAAGGAAGATTAAGATTATGACATTCACATTCTGTCACTTATTCTTCAGAGAACATATCAACAGTACATTTTACATCTAGTCATAAGAGCTACAGGAGTAAATTAAAGCCTGAGTGTCTAAATCCCATTTGCATCTTTCAATGCATCTGCCATGAATGACAGTGGGAGATTCACAGCAGAAGAGATGTCCTCATATTCCCCGTTTCCCTATAGCTGCAAACATCAGTGGGTTCCAATTAGAATGATCATTTGGAGGAGCATTTCAATATACTAAAAATACATTTAGGACTAGACTTAGTGGTTTTACTTTTCAGTTCTTCTCTGTGCCAGGCAATTCTGCATTTCATTTTTCCCATTTAAGCTTTAGTCCTGCAATGATATGCTGCTTACTTATTGACATGATTTTTTGAATATATTCCTGTTAGGCTTGTAGAAGTCTTTGACACACTCCAAGTGAGCAGTACCACAACAACACTGAAATATTTTCATGGCACTATTCAGAGAGTTTTTGATTTAGAGGCTGTGTCATGAACTGCAGGAATGAGCATTGTTCCTCAAAGTGAAAGAATTTCCACTAAAATCCAATTTTCCTGAAATCGCTCTTGGATCAAGCTTCAGATTTTGTTTGTAAAAAGTTCAAGCATTTGATGAAATTTCACCTGTCTCCAAACAGACATCTGGCTTTTTTTCCCCACTGGAAAAAAGTGATAGTGGATAATAGACAAAGGCTTTTGTTTGTTTGCTACAGAACAGCTGCTCCTAATCTACCTTGGACTCACACTGGTATTGCAGTATCAAGGAGGATGTAAGCAAACAAACAAGAGGACAATGAGATCCTGAAGGGCAGATTTTAACACCAGAAAACCCAGTAGTAGTGGATTCAGATGCAATTTGATGCAATATCAATGTAGTTGACTGCAGTCATTTATTACATTGTCCTTTAGCTCCAAGTGTGCAGAATAGTTTACTACTGAGCCTGCATAATTGCATGGCAGGAGATATCTGGGCTCCTGGAAATGCTGGCAGCAGGGATCATTTCCATGTGAACTAGCATGTGAGGCTCTTAAAATTCAGAAATACATTTTATTATTTTTCACAGTTACTTGTTTATTCATACCTGTCCAAGGCCAAAGGGTAAAGACACAGGCTCTGTCAGCACTAAACCCTCTATCTTCAATCCTGTCCCTGATGACTGGCCTGTGTCACAGAAAGCCAGCTAGCTGACACTGCAGCACCCAGCTCTCATTTTACTCCCCTGTGTGCCCTCCTCCCCCTCCTTGTTCATCACAGATCTAGAGCTGGAAGGATAAAAATTGAGGGGAATCCAGTATTTCCTCACACTTAATCTGTATGTCCAGAGACAGTATACACTCTGCCCATGCTGTTAATCTCTAAATCCCCTAGACAGATAAAGCTTTCTTGAGAAGCTGCTGTAGACACCAGGGAAAAGATAAAACTCACTTGGTTGCTTCCTTGGAAGACATCAACTTCCTAGCCTGAATGTGGACATAAAGTGCAGGAACAAATCCTGGCAATTTCTTCCTGTAGGAGGAGATAAAACATGATGAGAAGAGGGACAGAACTATAAAACTTCATTCCAGCAATCTGAGGTATCAAGAAACCTGTCAAGACAACCTCCCAGCTGCTGTTGGGCTGTTTGCAGAGAACATCCTGGCTTTTCCTGACCAGGCCCAGTAGAGACATGGTGCTTGCTGCTCTAAGGATTGAAGTGTTCTTGACAAAGCAAAGGTCACTGAAAGCTCCACATATTGCTGCAAATTTTCTGTAGACTCTCAGTTACTCATTCCTTGCTCTTCTAACTAGTAGTGCAGAGAATTGGAACTTACATATTTCAGTTTGCTGACTCCTTCAACTGCCCATTAAACAGACCTAGACTAAACTATCACTTTCAGTACAGACAATTCTGCATAGGATAATCCAGCCTACCTGTGGGATTTACTTAGCTCTGTGACAATTTGTGACATTTAGGCTTTGCCAGAAAAGAAAAAAAGGAAGGTCAAGAGTAATAGAAGATGGGAGTGCTGCTGACAGGACATCCATGGAAGCTGGCACAAACTGGCAGTAAATCAAGAGATAACTTCTTGACTGTCCTCCAGTTATCCTCACTGACCTTGTGAAAAAACAAGGTTTTTCTGAGTCTGAGTTTCCAAGGTGAAGAATGAGGTAATACTCTTTTACCCACCATTTTCTTTAAACTGTGAAGATTTTAAAGGTGAATGTCTCACTGCATAAATGTACAGTACCCATAGTTCAAGGATTCTGATTTTAAGCATGCTACAGTGTGTTTAGGAAACTGAACAGAAAAACTGTCTTTGTAAACTATAATTCATGAAATGTATGTCTGAAAATCCAGTGGGCTCTTAGTATAACTCATTAGTAAAAAGCCTATTCATCTGCCTTATTTTTAAAAAAAACAAGGACATACAAAAGCAAAAGACCGATCCATGAAGTAAAAATTCACAGAGAGTAGAGATGCAAAGGTAAGGCCTCTGATTCATTTTGCTGCAGCCATTAAGGTTCATTTCTTGGGAAATTCTTCCTATGTGTAGATGTGCACCAAACACCTGGAAATCTCTTGAGTGAAATTTATAGTTGCAAATTGCTTGCAAATTAGATTTCACTGGAATATCAAGCGGCCCTACCCCTTTATTTTAATTCCTCCAAGAAATGCCCTAGCCCACCTAAGGAATACACAAACATTTTTGATATATGTATATACATGCATAATTCATATGTTGCACGAAAAAGTACTTTAAACTGCAGTGCATTCAAAAGTGAATAAATTTTAGCAATGGATGCACAAACAACCTTTATTCTGTATTTGTACTTTCTCATTACATAGGACTCTCCAAATATTAAGGAAGTGTTTATTCTCCTGCTATTCTTAGGTGGCTAGCAGATAATATTCCCATCATCACATGGTTTATTTTTTAAACCTGTTGCTAATCTGTTCAACAGACTGCACAAAAGCTATATGTCTGGGGTAGAAACCCCTTGACTAATAATTATAATTAAGTAATGAAGATTATGTCACTGTATCTGGTGATTTGGCAGGTAAGGGAATACATGAAGAAACAGAATATATAAGGATGAGCCAGTCTAGAAGATATGCATCCTGTAGTCTTCAGGGTATTCACTAATCAAATTACTGTATGACTTATAATTATATTTTGTAACTTAAAGGAGAGACAGAATTATATCTAAGGGATTGGAAATGAAAAGATAGACTGATTAACTTTTTTTGTTATATATAAAGAAATAGTAGTAATTACAATTTGCTAAACATACTTTGAACTATCATAAATTTAATTAAAATCATAAATAAGAACATCTATAAGTATCTACACCAGTGAGGACTAATAACTGTTCAAAGGATGTAAATGCAAAGGCATATGACACCTTGATGTTTTAGGTCAGAATTTCATTAGATTATTAGATACAGCTGTAAAATCTTATGGGACTTTAGGAGTTATGGAAAGAGGAAAAATTCCATGGTCAACAGCAATATGAGTTTGAGATCACAGATTCACAGAATAGTCTGAGTTGGAAGGGACCCATAAGGATTATCAAGCCCAACTCTGAAGTAAATGGCTCGTATGGGGATTGAACATACAACCTTGCTGTTATTAGCACCATACTCTAACAAGCTGAGCCTAGATAAATACAGAGAAAGCCTTTGTTTTTAAAAAAAATATTTTATTCCAAGTTTAACAGAAATTTTCAAGAAAACTTTCCAGTTAGCTTGAAATAGCATGGGTGGAATTCTACATGAATTTGAAGTCAACAACAAAAGACCCATGAACTCCTGTGGGAGGCAGACAATTTTTTGTACAATTTTATTCACAATAAAATTTTTACACTGCATTTATTGTTGTGGTCTCTGAGTATTTTGCAGGGCATTAGGTGATGACTACCATCTGCTCAGCTGCTTCCTTGAGGCAAAGTGAAGGTGTGCTGGGTGGTGCGCTCTTCTCCAGAAGTGAAACAGAAAGCTCCCGCTAGGTCACTCCAGTGCTACTTTATGAGAAAACTGCAGTGGATGCAGGAGGTGAAGTGTGTCTGGAATCAGGCACATATGCTCTGTGGCTACCACATGGATTTGGCCACTGGAAGGAGCTCTGTAATGACGCCATTGTAGAGATGCTGCCAGGACAAAGGTCTAAGCCCATGTCCGTACATCTCCTCACCAGCTTGGCTCTATGTGCTCTTACACCAAGGTCTGAGCAGTGCTAGCAATGAGGAGCTGCAGGGGTAAGGGAATTTACAATCACATTTCACTTGCACAGCAGTACACTGCCAGTCTTTCATCTGCTGGGTTATCTGACCTATATTTCATCCTCTCCAAAGTAACTTAATTTCTGAGATTCTTCCTCTTTGTACATTTTTAATTCAGACGAGTTGCTTGTACTGATTATCATGCAGGACCTCTGAGTTTTACCACAGGTGGAATACTATCTATATTTATTTAGCTTGCACAGCAAACAGTTCTTTAAGAGTAATTATTGACAAATTAAAGAAGTCAAGTTAACTGCTGCAGGGATACAAAGGGATCACACAGAGTGTCTTAATCAGAAAAATACTGTTTGAAACAAGATGTTATCAAAGACTGGTAAACTAAAAAATGTGAAACAGCTGTTAGACAACCCATTTCCCATTTGATCTACTGTCATAATTCTTAAGAAAAAAAACCAAACATAACTGAAACAAAACAACAAATCTAAAATGCTCTTGTAGCTGGTCACTGATGGAAGAAAGGAGATAGAATTTCAGTAATCAGGTGATACAAAATTATGGAAATTAAAAAATAAATAAAAAGCCCATTTCTTAATTTCAGTAGTCCAACAGTATCCAAATGAAAATGTCTGAAATTACATCTTTCTAATAAATAATCAGTTTAAAAAGTGTACTTAGAGATTATATTGCTAACTCTAGAGAACACCTAAATAACAGATCAGACATCCACTATTTTATTTGAAGACTACTGATTATAAATCTGATGTAGCATTTCCTGAAATGCTGTTCTTTCTCAATCTGAATACAAAGAAAACAGATTTTTTCCAGTGTAACAGGCAACATTTTATAAAAGAATTTGAGACTAAACAATCAACAAAGTCTCATTACAAATGCAAGAAAATTAAATACCATCATATTCTATTGTTGCAATTATGAAAACATTCAGCTTGTGTGTCATGCACTCCCTGCAGGAAAAAATAAGTTCAGATTATGTAAACAACAACAGTATCCTTATCTGTAGGAAAGCTAGGGAAAGTCAAGCCATGAAAATTTTCAATGTAAAGGAGCAATTGAGGTTGTCTCCTCCCCTCCAGTCATACATTCTATTTTAAAAGTCAGCATTTTTAAAACTAGTAGCTACAGTTAAATCTTAGTTACTATATTAAATTAAAAAATAACTTCAACGTATCAAAGCTATAACTCAGTTTGTTGACTACTACTAAATATTGATATTTTAGTTGTGAAATAAGGTCTGATTTTCTTTGGATAGCTCTTCAAATTATGAAAATTTCTATTAATTATAAATACACATAATGTATTCAGTCTCAGAATTAAAACAGTATCAAAGTAACACCACAGTTAGGATTTTAACTTAAATTCTTTAACTACCTTCTATAAACAGTAAAATGTTAGATGCTACCAGCTTAAAAAGAAAATTTTTATAAGTATAGATCATTAATACTATTACCAAAGAAGGTACTTACTTCAATTCTCTTGAAGTTTTCCCATATACTGACCAGCAGAAGTCTATTTGCCTTCCTAGAAAATTTCACATTCACCCTTGATTTAAACTCTGCAATATTTTCTCTTAAATGATCCAGTTGTGTTTTTTTAAGATCTGGATCTATAATACTTTTGCATAAAATTAAATAGCCCCCACTGGTATATTTTGAATGCTGGGGATCTCAGAACTGTTAGCAGTGGTGGTCCATACCAAAACCTCGTCTGTGAGCTGGGGACATGCACATTTCTTCCCAAACATGGTATTCATATTCCTTTCTAAATTCACATGTGAAAAGGGTCTTCCTATTCATTTTGAAGGGATGCCTTGTGTAATGGGAGCATAAATGTATATGAAGAAATTCCATAAACATATCAACTGAAACAGGCAGTATCATACTTTTCTTATACTTTCTGCAGGTGCTGGCCATAATATGAACAAAATGAAACAAATATTCACAGGGCCAGATGGCAGGATGGCACGGCCAGAGCACTGACAGCAGATTGGTGCATCTTTGATCCAAGGCCAAAGGGAAGAATGACAGGAGGGCGGAGCCATCACCCTAAAGTTTCGTGTCTGCAATTGTGTGGGGAAGGGGAATGCTGAGCTCCCAAGGTGAAAGTCACTGGAAAGGACAGCTTGGAAAATGTGAGGAAGTGAACTGGATATTTGGTCATAGCAACTCCACAGAAGCAGGACACTGTGTAGATTCCTTTGTAAATAAATTGAATTTATCTAAAGAAAGACCTTATTGTAAAAATTAATTTCCCTTTCCAGGAGACTAATTGAGCACAGCTCTGAATACTGGCTGAATACTTGAGTCAAAAAGTAACAAGATAAATCTTTGAGCATGGTAGAAAAGTTACTAAAAGAAACTTTTCAAGCCAACTCTGAAACATTACACAACTTATTTCTTCTTCAACCTTATACCCAACACTAACTGTTACCATTCTCAGAGGTTCCTTTCTTACTGCCAGTGTTGAAAAGCCTAAACACTAGAGAGTCTGCCTTTCTGCAGCAGATTTCTTTCATGCCTCTTCAGGTTTCAAAGCAAAGTCCAAATACAGATGATGTGGGAAAACCACCTCTAACAAACTGAAAACTGATGGCAAATAAATGGGGGGAGGCATAAAAAGAAAGCTTATATCTTACTAAGCTTTTTTTATCTTTGCTTCAGTGTGGAAGGCATATACCAGTCCTCATTGTTTTTAAAGGAGGGTATTCAAAATCCTGTGTTGGCACAGAAGGGTGAAAAATCAGGAGAGATTCCAGCTAAGCAGTGGCTGGACTCATTATCAACTTGCTTCCTCCAGCTCACAAGCCCCAAAATTGTCTCTCCATACCTAATGTTGTTATGCAAAAGCATTAGACTTTCTTCTGTGACACCCCAATACACAATTAGGCTGGGCAACTTAGAAGATGCTATGCATATAAATGTGCCTATGCTTTTTTGATAAAGTCTTGAAGAAATATTATTATTAAATAAGCCTATGTGTCCTTGTGCTTTTTGCCAAGATGAAGCAGACTATCATTTAACAGTCCAAAGAGTGCAACATCACACATAGGGATTTAATGGGAACAAAAGATCTCCCATATACAGATGTGAACACTAAGCAACTTCACCAAGTGCAGTGAAATTAATCCCTGTAATTTAGGCAGTTTGTGTCTTTTAGTGTTTAAATTTATGGATATGTCTTCAATCTTGAGACAATTGTATAAAACTTCACTTGTAATGAGTGTTGTTCATTTGACTACATGAAAGTACATTTCATTAATGAAAGGCTTCCTCTTATTCAGAATCATATATTTTGATTTTGGGGCCATAGATAAATAACAGTGTACACAAACTAAATGAAAGTAACACTTGCACTGTGAATTATTTTCTTTTCCCTCTTGCTGGAAGCATTCCCTCCGTCCCTGCTAGTAACCATAAATCTTTCTCTGTACTGCTCTGTTAACTTTAATAAGAAGTACAGCACAGTAGCCAGTGCTGGCTTTCATTTACTGTAGCTGAATGTTAAGCAGCATTGCAAAATGTTAAGTTGCAAGGTAACTGAATAGTTTTTTTAAGTCTTTGTATTGGGTTTCCATGGCAAGATTTTGGAGTGGGAAGGCTATAGGGCTGGCTTCTGTGAGAAGTTATTAGAAATTTCCTCTATGTCCAATGGAGCCAATGCCAAGCAGCTCCAAGATGGACCTGCAGCTGGCCAAGGCTGAGCCCATCAGTGACAGTGGCAGCAATTCTAGGGTAATGTATTTAAGAAGGAGAAAAATCCTGTGCAGCTATGGATGGACCCTGAAGGAGACTGTGTCCCAGTGAGACACTTATGCTGGAGAAGCCTTCTGGCAGGAGTTGTGTCCTTGGGGGGGACTCACACTGGAGCAGCCTGTTCTTGAAGAACTGCGCTCCATGGAAGGGACCCACGCTGGAGTAGTTCATGGAGGACTGTCTGCCATGGGAGTGACCCCACACTGGCACAGAGAAAGTGTGTGAGGGGTCCTCGCCCTGAGGAAGAAACAGCAGCAAAGACAAAGTGTGGTGAACTGACTGCAGGTCCCATTCCCCATGGGAGATTGAGAGTTAACAATACTTCTCACCTCCCTCTAGACGCTCCAATAGGAAAACACTAATTTACTAATAACCTCATCACATCTGTCTCACTTTCCATTTTCACTGTTTCAGACAGGAACATGTACTCTGGCACCACATTTTGTTGATAGAAAAGTATTTGGGATTTCTTTCAGCAAATACTCTGCTCACAAAACTTCATACAAGAGAGGGAGAAAACTTGCGTTCTTTAGGGCATGAAACCCATATAACAGAATTGCATAGCTTTTTCATATTATCTTGTTAATAATATTCCAGTTCTTTGTGGCTAAGTTCCTAACTACAGATATCTATAGCCTGTCTTCTGAAAAACAAAATATCACTTTAGTTCTCTTAACACTGTCAGCAGCAATATGTAATGAGGGGATGTGTTTATGCTGCTGGACTGAATTTCTCACAGGCGTTCTGGTCCACAGTCATCCATACTGCCTGCGTGTTCATCTGTCTGCAAGGAAAAGTCTGGAGGCAGGCAGATGGTTTCAAGGCAACCGTAAGTGGTCACAGCTGACAAGATTCCAGTTGGGATTCCAGTTTGCCTGCCTGCTGCCCCCATGTACTCTGCCCCTTCCTTGCTCTGTGCCACCAAGCACAAGGCACCGTAACTGTGCCCGAAGCTGTGACACGCGGTGCTGGAGTGAGCCACTCTCACCTTCTCACTTCTGCGGTAACAGCAGCAAAGGTGGTGAGGATGAGCATTGTTTTCCCACAAGTAATAGTTTGGTTGCATGAATCTGTCCCAGGCCTGGTACATGCAGGTCAGGAAACCGTTTGGTTGCATGAATCTGTCCCAGGCCTGGTACATGCAGGTCAGGAAACCATTTCACTTAGTAATAAAACTCCAGTGTGGAATATCCTTGTTCCCCTGAAACAAATCTTCCATTTTGAGTAGCTCACCATATTTACCCTTGCTACTAAGCTGATCCTCATCCTTTACAAAGTGTCTATGACCAAATCAGATCATCCATCCTGTCTATGTCAGTTTCCAAGACACAGAAGACAGACTGTTTCTTCCCAAGCCCAGTCTGTGGCCATGACAGTGACACTTTTCCTCCAGCCCAGGATAAATCAAAGCTAAGCTGCCTGACCTAGCCAGGATTATGGCGTTGTTCTGTAAGCAAGCCAGTGCAGGTATGCTTGCTGTTGGTGAGGGGAGCAAAGCTGAAGGGCAGATAATGTCACCTTCAGAAAGGGGGCATGCTCTGCACACACTTGTTTATGGAGGGTATACTGACAGCCAGTGGCCAGAGCTGAGTGCCTGGGATTAGGAAGACTCTTGAAAGGACTACCCCTCTCCCAGTTTCCTCCACATATGCATTTTTGCTGTTCTCCCTTCATCCACCCAGCAGTAAAGCAAGGACTGTAAAGGGGTTCTACACTCTACTAGTCGCACTTGCAGCTCCTCAGACCTATACTGCAATTCTAGTTCTCATCTATCAGCCATATAAATAGGCAAATTTTAAGCCTTCGTAGTTGCAGGCTGTGGTCAACAGCCTGTACTAGTTATAAAACTACAGACTAGATCACAATTTTTTTCCAGTGTGCGTTAATGTGGCATTAAGCAGAGGCACTATAATCAGAAGACACCACTACTTCACTAATTACAAATGCCCAGTTTGCTTTCCAAGGACTCATGAAGGAGCCATGGATTCTCCAACCACATCTCTAGATTTAGGTCAAGCATTAAGACAGACAGACAGACAGACAGTAGGGTAGTATCATTAGCATGGTGCCTTTGGGGAGACAGCTGTATCTGCCAGAAAACCAGGTGTTGCAACCTTGGCCAGTGATCTTTTCCAGGCAATTCTTCTGGATCAAGGCCTGCAAAGAAATGAGTCCAGCCTCAAGAAAGGAATGTGAGTAATGATCTGGCAGGAGCCTGACTTCTAACATGGAGTCTGCCCTCTTCTCTTTTCCAACATATTGGGAGGCAGAGGAGAGTGAAGATTTGTTCCTGGGAGACTTCTTTGTGGCTGTAAGTACATGCTCAAAATGACAAGATGAAGAAGTGAAAAATGGGACATAAAAAATATGAACATCAGCACTAAGTTTCTGTGCCTGATTTTTGCCTTCCCATAAGCAGAGAAGATGTGTTACAGCATGTTCACAGGTTCTGCACCACCCACCTGCCACAGCCATGCAGCAGCCTCTGTCAGCCATGCAAACCCAGAGGATGGGGAGGAACACAGCATTTGGACCTGTTAATATCTGAAAAAGTAACAGGACACACTTAGCATATGTTCTGGAAAACACAGGCCTGATTTCCAGTTGGAATATTTTAAACTGTTTCCAGGCCAAGATGGACAGAGAAGGATAATGAGATTTTTGCCTTTGGGATACAGATACCTCAAAAAGAACAGTAAAAAGCAGTGGTCCCGGTGGATAGGGCTATTCCCCAAAGAGGGCCAGATGCATCTTCTCTGTAATGTAAAAGACAGAGGTTTTTCTTTTGCTGCTCTATGGCAGAGTTGCCATAGAGCAACTGTTTTGCTGAACAGAAAATATCTGCTCTTTGGTTTTGCATGGGAGTCAGCTCCTGGCAGAAGGAGAGGATGCTTTCCTTCTCTTGAGGTTTTCTACACATTGTGGGTTGTGTTAGATGTGGCAGGGCAAGTGATCTCACAAGTGCATTTTGGTTTCCCTATTTTAAAACTGCAAAGAACAAATGAGTTCATCCTTGATTGGAAGGTTTGGCCAAATATTTCTTAAACTGTGTTTTCAGAGCTGCAAAATACCTTAGGACTGTTCCAAAATCAAATCACTTGAGTGCCTGTCCACTTATTGTCTGAACTAAGCAGCAATAAAGTTGTGGCAATAGCTAAAGAAAAAGATACAGGTGCTGACATTTATATGCAGAGGGAAAGACATTCTTTATGAGTCTAATGGTATGCATTTGGTTCTGCTGTTTGTGCATTCAGAAACAAACAAACCAAAAAAGCAAATGCATAGTGATGGTTGTTCCTGATGCAGAGATATAAGTGGTCAAGCACATGGTGGTATCAGTGGCAATGCCTCATTACCTAGTGGAGTTCCACCCAGGGATGGCTCTCCAGAGCTGCTGACTGTGCAGAGTAGGCATAAGCAGGTTATCAGGTGGCATAACCTGCATTAAGTCTGTTTGACATTGAGGAAAAGGTAAGTATTGGTGAGTTAGGAGCAGGCATTATGTGGCCTTCCAGTCACAGGTCTCATGGGACTTGCTGTCAGCCGTGGGAGCACTAGGCAGCATGATCATGCAGATGGCCTAACAGTCCAGTGAAGGCTTAAATTATATATTGATCACATTTCCCATGTTACATTTTAATCTGATTATTACATTTCAAATGCCTACTTTACATATCTTGGACTGGTAGATCACTGAAGCCAAACAGTAACTTTTAAGCAACAACAGAATAATTTTAAGAATGCAATAAGAAACAAAGGAAATTACAGCAGGGCTTCTGCTGTGACTGCAAGCCAATTTCTCACTGAGCATGATCAGCTCTTCCTCTCTTTATGAGGAGTGTGATAGATAGGACCTGCCCTTCGTTGTGTGAACAGATTCAGGGCTGGTGGAGCGAATTTTTTCTGGTGACGACTTTGGCTCACCAAAGATACTAGAATTCAGAAATCTTCTAATTACACAAATGGTAAGTTGCAGCACTGGCAGTCCTTCTTCCAGTGTTAAAGAGGGTGTCAGTGTCATCACCTCTTGCTAATTCCCTGCATTATACAGTACATGTAGATGAAGGCAGTAAAGTATTTCCTTTACCTCAAGCTATGAAATAATTAAAAGTACAACAATTTAAATCCCTTCGTGCTGAAGGGAGGGGTAAAGGCAGTGGAAGGGCTAAAGGTGGGCAAGAGGTGGATAAGAGGTGGGCAGTGAAGCTGTCTCTTCCCAGTCTCAAAACTCATTCAATTGTAAATCAGATGACCTTTGTGCTACTTTTCCATTTACTTTTCAGGGAGAGATTCAG
This sequence comes from Rhipidura dahli, assembly GCA_013399225.1. Taxonomy (NCBI): domain Eukaryota; kingdom Metazoa; phylum Chordata; class Aves; order Passeriformes; family Rhipiduridae; genus Rhipidura; species Rhipidura dahli. The sequence continues at coordinate 474,153 of VXAC01000095.1, forward strand.
AAAACCCAGTAGCCTGAAGCAAAAGCTTAGCAAGCCAGGCTGAAAGTCAAGGCTTGCTTATTATAACCTTCACTCACGAAGACTGTCTTTACTTTCTGAAATGGTTTTCTTTTACCCATTGTCAGAGACTGAAACATTATGGTTCATGGCCTAAACATGGTTATGAAGGACCTTTTACTCATGATGACAAAACTGTATAAAGAAGCTGTGACCACCAAAGCCCTCCCCTCCCTGAAGATGCCTCCTATGGGGAACTTTGGACTGTGAGTTAAGCCCCTTAAGGGAACCTAAGATAAGATGAAGGTGACACTATCATTCAATCATCTCAAATCTAAGAAAAAGCAAACAAGGCTGAGGGAGAAGAATGCATCCCTAAGAAAGCCAAAACCAGCAGCTGTTCCGAAAATCATCCTTGTTTGGGTTCCATGGGGTGGGGAAGCCATAGTCCTCCGTCTCTCTGCTGAGGCCAGGTTTGCACAGACTTCCCCCAGCCAAGGCGGGAGAAGGAGAGTTTTGGGTGTGTGGCATAACCTCAGGTCACAGACAGTGAACACCCATCCTCCCTTACACAAACTGGCTCAGTTGTAAAAATCGCCACCCACCCTGAGAAGGCCACATCCATGGGACATTCATGTGAGAAGCAGCTTAGAGAGTGTCATAATCCATCAAAGACCTCCCAAAGTGCTCCCCAGACTTATTCCTGAGGCCTTGCACCACAGCACTGCACATGATGCAAAGAGACTCAACAGATCCAGAGTGTTACAAGAGACAGCATCAAACTTGCCCCACCCCCACCGCCCCCCTGCTGGGCATTCCCACCTATCTTAAATGTATATTAATCCATCAGACACTATGTTTTTTGGGGAGACTCTTACCACCAAGAAGACTGGATGAAGAGGATCAATGGGACATTGTTGGGATCCACAGAGTGGTGATATTTTCTACTTAATCTGTCTCTGTCACTCTCTTGCTGTCCCCCCACCTCTTTTCTCTTTTTTTTCTCTCTGTCTCTCTGCCACTCTTTCATTTACTTTTAAATAAAATCCATACTAGTGACTTTGGCATATAGTCTTCTTTGCACCTTGATTTGGGCAGAGGCACTTCTAATAATTTTAATAACTGGATCATAACACCCATGTAGTAGGTATTTTCCAACCAGTCGGGTAAATGCAAAACTTGTCAAAAAACCCATAAAATTATTGTACAGTAATTGAAAGGATGCAGTTTACAATAGGCTGCATCTTGGTGCCTGAGCTTGGCAGGAAAATTTACTTCTGTTAAGTAGTAGTTTCTGGTCCATGAAACACTCTTGATTATATAATTTTCTGGATTTAATTGAGAGTCAAATTGTAGAGGGCAGCATGATATAAAATGTGACAGGTATTGTGCATGGAAACCTTCATTGTAGATGCCATGAATGGGATGATGCAAAAAGATGTAAGGTAAAGCCAGAAATTGTTAAAAAGGTTCTATAAGGGAAAACTGAGTGATATGATGAAAAGGGAAGCCAGCTGCAGATGGATGCAGAGCTGGCTACATTTAGTCTGGGCTAGAGGGAAGACAAGGCTCAAGGAAGTCAAGCTGCAGCAAAGCCACCATAGTCAGGATGGGAGATTATGAACACCTACAAGTAAGCTATGATCTAAGAACTGCCTAATAGGATGTGAAGGGTGAAGTGAGAGCTTGATTCCAATTCAGTTGGAAAACTTTAAGATTGCAGTAATAATTCCAGCATCCACTTCAGAACTGAAGTTCAATGGAGCAATACATTATTAATTTCCCTCCTTTTCTGTACATCTCCTTTCCCCAGTGTGCTACCACTGTCTATGAGTTCACTTTCAATGCACCCTTCTGTTTCAGCAATGATTCTTTTGTTTCCATCATCTTTCCTGCTCCCAGGCTTTTTTTCTTTTGCTTTTTCCTAGCTCCCTGCCATTAATCTCCATCTATTTCCCCTCTTACCTTGCTTAGTCCCATGTCCCTCTTTACCAGCTCAGTCCTAGTAAATGCTTGCAGATAAAAAACATGTTAGATTCATCACTGACTGCTGGTTTTGTCTTTAAATGCAACTCCCTATTTCAGCAGCCAGGAGCTTTTCATTGGCATCATGCTAGAATAATGACACAGGTGGGCAAAGGGAATTGGACTTCCATATTTACAGTTGTTAAAATTACAGACTCAGTGTTACAACCGGTCCATAAAGGTGCGGGTAACAAGTTCTTTTCCATAGATTCCCTTGGGGTGGATTAGAGTGAAACACTGAATGATCAGTGTTTATATATATATATATATATATATATATGTAGGGTTTATTTTAGAACAATTTGGTCACAATAAAAAGGAGGTATGTAGCCATTTTGGTTATTATTCTCTATAGTAATATAACAATACAAAAGTATAAAGGTTTCACTTAAGAAAATATATAAGGAAAAGAAAGAGAAAGGATAGGAGTAGATAGTGGAGAGAAAAGATATCACCACCTGTGGATACAGAAGTGAGACTTGATCATTTCAATTTTAATGTCTGTTGGTTGAAGTGGTTTTTACAGTCTTGATCCATCAGGGTAGGGGAGGCCCACAAAACAGTGACTTCAATGGGTTAATATATGCCCACATACCTCCCCTGAGGGGGCAGTTTTACACTGCGTGATGTAACCCTGTGGATCTGCACACTGGGTCATGCACAGTCCTCTGGTAGAAGGACTCAGAAATGTGTCTGGGGTCACTTTGGGGGCCTTTGATAGTACCTGACACCTTCTAAGACATGACAGCTGTCTCTCACACCAGCCAGCATAGTTGAGCAAGCTATGCCCCATAGCAAGAGATAAATAATACCTTCAGGCCTACATGTGAATGTCTTGGTACTTCCCTGGAGAGGGGGAAGTTTTACAACTGAGACAGTTGTGTAAGGGAGGGAATTGGCTTGATAAAAAGCATTATCCCACCTAGTAGCATCTGTTTCTTACTGGTCTTCTCCCTAATGTGGCTCAAAACCCAGCTTGTTACTAAACAAAGGTCTGTTTGTAGTGGTCATCTTCTTGTGATGAGTGCTCACTCTCTCTGTCTTAGACAGATCAGAGATTTCAACACCACACACAAAAACCTCTCTTACCCCCCTGTGGTTGGAGGTGCAAATCTGGCCTCACCAAAACACCCTGTTGCTTTTGCAAATGGCTGATTGTTTGAGTTGTTAACCATTAACTTTTCCATCTCCCAGTCCATAAGGCTCAAAAAGAGTTGAAACTCTGCAGGTAGTTCTGCATCATGCCCTCACACAGGCAGAGTTGTTTCTCCACTCTGCTACACCTCCAGCATATAGGATCAAGGTGCTGGAGGACAGCTGCAGCTCAAAGTGGGGAGGTCATTTATGAGACCAAGAGACAACTCTTTCAGAGTGACTGACTGCTTCCCACAACATATCAAGGTGCGGCACTGCAGTAGAATCTGGGGGTAAGTCAAGATACCCTTGATTGTGAGCAAGGCTACCAAACATCTGGGGTTTGCACAGACTTGACATTTTCCAGCCCCCAAAGTCTTTCTGGGTGAACAGCTGACACACGAAAGCCCTTTGATGACAAAATTGTTGTCCCTACTGTACTGTGTTGTCACGAAGTGACATTGGGCTGATGCTTCTCTTAGCGCTCTTACACAACAAAAAGATCATATTCTCTGCATTTGGCAGCACAGATCCTAATCCTGGCTCTAAAGACTGTCTGCCAATATTTTCCATCAGCCAAAAGACCAAGTGGTTAACAAAGAGGAAAACAATAACACTCCAGCTGTATACAATGAATGGGTGTTTCCAGTCCTAAGGATAACCACAGTCTAGTATTTGGGTTATCCAACAGCATCAGGCAGTGCCACAACTGATGGCCCTGGTGCAGGGACTACCCTCAAACTCCTCTAAAACTAAATGCAGATTGGTAGTCAAAGACTGTCAGTCTGATCTAACATTTTCGTGGATGGTCCATATGATAAAAGCATTAAAACCACTGTACATGCTCTGCACAGTCACAGAACTCCTCTGAACATCAAGGAAGGATGAAATAGCCACATTGAACATGGAGTCTGCCTGTGAGACAGTGACTATCTTTTTCTGTCACAAAGGGTCACACAGTGACAAGGGGTTGCTGCATAGCTGGAGACTATGCATCCATGTGGAGGGAAAACTCTTGTAAATCTAAAATACGGACAACAAAATGCATTGGTTTATTTGTTTTCTTTGGTGGAGTGTTCTTTTGTTTGGTTGGTTTTTTAGTTATTGACATAATTTTTCTGTTTGCTTTGCAAGCTAGTTTCTTGGAATTTTTTAGTACCATGACAGTAAAACAATATGTGCCAATACACATCCTTACATAGTAGGTACTGCAATCAATATAATTCCTACTAATTGCTTCCTCTGGAAAAAGGGGGGATTTCTTCCTCTCCCTTTGGTATGGGCATTTCTGCCAATTGTTAACAGTTTTTTAAAACATCTGTCTTTTGAGCAGCATGTTCTCCTAGACATGACACTACCAAAAAATATGCTTAAATTTAGGCACACAATTTTCAAACCTGGCTACTTAAAACTTAATTGTATAAATAAAACTGTAGTCAGTGAAACTTCTCACTAGTTTGTCTGTTCCCATCAGTAATGTTAATTATCAGTTCTCTAGAAAATTAAGGCTTCAATAAAATCATCTGCCACTAATTAAAAAAGGTTGTTTTAATGATTTATTTTGATATCTGAATGTTGAAAGCAATGTAAATGAGACATCTGCAGAACTGATACTCAGTACATCATGAACACTCAACTGCTGTCCATCAGTTTATTAATAATTATCACATGTGTAGTTAGAATTAAAAATTTAGATGTACCTCTTTGCTTTGATAAATTGATTTATAAAAGGCCTGCAACACAGTATCAGTGTAAAAACCTCTTTTGCCCTGACCTCAGAAAGATTTTTTTAAACTCCTGAGAGCTTTTGTTGGTTAGCTGTTAGAGCATGTGGGAAGACAGCACCAAATGTACAATTTTGGAGAATACAGCTGCCATTAGTTAAGCACAGAACATGAATTAGAGTGTCTGTACTGCTGAAAATGCTCAGAGCCTTTAAAAAAAAATCCTCCATTTTATATCAGCCAATTTAAATGCATTAGTTCTAAGAGTTTTTTTGCAATTTGTCATGACAAGAAGCCAAGATTTTTTATGGTCTTTCATATAGAAAAAACATTGGGTTGTGTTAAATACTGTGTATGTCGGTGTGTGTGTATATATATATATATATACACACATATATATATAATATATATATATACACACATATATTCCATATAAAAGCTGTCTTCAGGATACATAGAGACTGCAAAACCAGTGAAAGTTAAATGTGTCAGCACAACCTCTTGCATATTCATTACATGCAGTTTTTTTGAACATATTCTTTCACACTACTGTCTATGGAATACTTTAAACCTGTTTTCACTAGAAAAACCTTCCTGTTCTGTAAGAACCATAGCAGCACACCTTCCTCAAATAAGCTTTTTGACAGTCCTACAGGCTGAGTGTGCTATTGCATTCTTGGTTCTTAGTTGCCTACTCTTTGCTGGGAGTAGGCAACCCATTTTGCAGGTAGGAAAGTCAGGGGGATACTTCCCTTTTACAGTTGCTGTCAGCATGCCCAGTGGATTCAGCCTGCCCAGGTCTCTGGTTTCAGTTCACCCAGATGGCCCAGAAGTGGTGGCCTGATTATTTTTATTCAGAAAGCTGTGTATGGGGAGAGGCTTACAATGAGCAGCTTGGGTACAATAATATCTCCAATCAGTACAGCCACTTGGACAAGGAGGGGCATCCAGAGCCTCACTTACACCAGCAAAACAGTATTTTTGCTGAGATGGCTGTTACCAATTCCCAGGACAGAATTAAAGCATGTAGCACTTGTTCATCTGCTTTCTTTTTTACCGTTTTTAACTTTATCTCTTAGGGGAGTCTCTGCCTCTAGAAACGAAAAAATGACAGGTAAATACCAAGAGATTTTAGACCTAGACCTGACATTACATCTTTGCCTTGAACAGCATCCAAAATTTTGAAACAGGTCTTCATGCAATAATCATGATGAAAAAAACAGTGATTTAAGACGTGGGTCACAGGTCTGCTTAGAGAATCCCTTTAAAAAACAGAGGCAAAACTAATTATTTACCTTTGGAATAAGGTAAATCTGGTACTTGCTTACCTAAAGTTCCAGCTTTGAGGTGGTGGTTTTTCAGTTCCCACTCATTACTGAATCCCATGACTACCTCTGTAAAGATACAGCCTGCATAGGCCCATGGTGTAAACAGCATCCCAGAAACACTAGAGTTCTCATGTCTAAAGTTCTCTCAGAAAAATTCTTAGATCCTGGTTAATCTTAGAATCAAAAAATTACAACTTGGAATAATTTTTTTGCTTCAGTGACTTCGGAGACTGGCCTTCATAAGAGGAAGGCATATCACAAATCTTATAGTATTTCTAATGTTAATGTTCTTTACAGTCAGTAAGTTCACCTTCTACAATTCTCAGTCATTATAGTCCCCTCTTCCTAAAGAATTATTGAAATTAGATAGTACAGTTCGGTAGTTTGATACCCACATTGAGAAGGTAGACAATTTTTTATTTCAGATGTACATGAAATACTTGAAATAAATCTTTAGTTCTTCTCTCTTAACCTTGACTACAGAACAAAAAAAAGTATAACAAGTTACTCCTAAGTGACCCATTACAATAATTTTCAGCTTGGCTAGTGCTGGTTGCTCATCTTGAATGTATATTTTCACTGTTTTAACAGACAGCATATCCACTGGGAATGAAAGCTTTTCTTCAAATAAGACAAAAAGTCTCATTCGGATTTCCTACAAATTCCCTGACTACTGCAAGAAGTCCTTTCCTCTTGGAAAGTAAATTCAGAGTGCTAGCTCTCCCGATCCATCCTGCCAGCCTTTCAGTCATTTCTGTGTGAGAGAGAAATTTGATCTCTACAATGTATTAACTTTTTGTTCCTTCTTTGAACTTGGCCAACAAACTGGGTCAATTAACATAAATGGCAAAAGAGGCTGGACATCTGGGGAATGACACCAAATTCATTTTCCATAAATTCGAAGTAACCAGATGGCAAATGATTCAAAGGCCTATCTTCAAGAACCAGCTGTATAGTCCAGTTACTTGTACAGTGTTAAAAGTCAGCCTTTACAGTAAAAAATTACGCCTGCAACTTTGCCAATGACCTTGCATTTAAAAAAAAAAAAAAAAAGTTAAAATACGAATTGTCGCACTACAGGAAATTTATAAGGAGCTTATCTGTAAATGAGGTATAGGCTATCAACAGTTAATTATATAAAGATAGCACTTACCAAGAAACAGGGTACACATCTTACCTATGCAGGCTGTATATTCAAAACAGATTAATGTTAATTAAATGGTCCGTCAAGCTGGAGTGTGCTAAATCGATGAGCACTGACAGCAGTATAATAGAGATAAATCTAAGACACTGTCAACTACAGAAGGAAAAGTTTAGACATTACACATAAGCTGTGGCATCCAAATTTTGATTGGGACCTCCTTACAGGTTCTGTGTTTATTTTGGGTGGGTTTTAGGGTCAGTTCACAGTATAGGGGGAGACCAGCTTCTAGTGGTAGTGTCTCTTGGACTGAGATAAAAAGAAGTCATCTCTACCGATCTCCCTCTCGTGCCACAGAAGGTAGATGAGGCATGACTTTTAGAAAGAGATCTAAATCTCATGCAAAAGCTTTCTGCTGAACGTTTACACTAAAGTCAAAGTAACATTTGACTAAGCAGCATCCATCACTTGGTAATTCATTTCAGCTCTTTTTGCAGAATATGCAAATTTAATTAGCACAGTTTCTGTGGCATAGCATTATTCCTAAAGAAGGGATTTTGGTCCTTCTGGAAATTCCCCTCCCTGGTCTTTGTATTAGAAATACACTAAAATGACTTCCAGTTCTGAAACAAAGCAAAGTTTGAAATCAAAATGTCATGGAATATTAACTCCATACTTTATGAAATGCAAGTATTTTACTTGTTTCAAATTAATACCATCATGACCTAGAGGAATTATCTAACAACCTCATCTCTTTTTCCTCAGAAGACCTTCTTGATAGCAGGATGTCAAAACAAAAAGGGAACAAAATATAGCTGATAAGCCTCTTCCTATCCAAAATCTTTCTGTAGCAACCCTGTGCCAAGCACAGCACTGTGGCACAAAGAGAGACCAGAGCATCCCTTGATCATATACTGAGATAGCTACATGACAGAATGGAAATATATTAGCTAGACTTAACATGTATTTTTAGTTTCTTTTCTTCCCTTGACACTTTCCAGCCAGGAATTGCTTTGGAGAACTGCAGGAACACAAACATCTCTGAAAGACTTCTCTCTGTCTACTCCTTAATTCAGGTTCAGAAACTTTCCACTTTGAATGAATGAATGACTGCCATGGGAGCATCACACAGACATTTTCTCTTCAAACATTACAAGTATTAAAATGAACTTTGCCTGGTTTCTACAACTTTTAAGTCACTCCTGTTGTACTTCTCTAGAAAGTTGCAAGCTCCCCTGAAACTTTCTAAGGCCAACTCATGTGTGTATCATCCCTCTGTCGATTACCTAGTGCTTAAAAAAGGATGAGCTCACCCAACATCTTTTCCTGAGGGCATATATGATATCTTCTTTCTCTAACCAATCATCTGTTTTCACAGAGTGCAATTATCTCTGAGGGCTGATTTCTGCAAAGACAATGAGCTTAAAGGTTATTAAAAAAGGCACTCACGTCTGTATATGCTTGCACAAAGGCTGCATGATTTCATTTACATAATAAGCCATAAAGCAAAGTGCTTTTTAGGTATTGGTCCATCTATGGAGTTTTCCATAGTCAAAATTCATGACAAACCTTAGCCAGCTATTTTCAACTGACTACTCTGGTCAAATAAAATACCAAATAAAATAGTAAAAAAAAAAATCTCAAGAAACTCGACTAAATAAAATAAAAATAGCTTAATATAGGAATCAAAGGAGGATTTGTGGAGGTACATCCATGCAGAGGAATAGGAAACAAGTCACAGCACATCCTTGACAAAAGGCTAGGAAAAGGGCATTTGAGTCATTCAGCCTCATCAACTCCCATCCCACTCTACTCTGTGGTAATGCAGCCTCACTTCAAGTCCTATGTGCAGTTTTGGGTGCCACAATTTAGGAAGGATATAAAGCTCTTGGAGAGCACCCAGAGGGGGGCAACCAAGATGGTGAAAGGGCCTTGAGGGGAAGCCATATGAGGAGTGTCTGAAGTCATTTGGTCTGTTCAGCCTGGAGGAGACTAAGGGGAGACCTCACAGTGGTCTACAGCTTCCTCATGAGCTGAAGTGGAAGGGTTCCTGCTATTTGGTGACCAGCAATACAACCCCAGGGAATGGCCTGAGGTTCTGTCAGTGGAGATTGGATATTAGGAAAATATTCTTCACCCAGAGGGTGGCTGGGCACTGGAACAGGCTCCCCAGGGAAGCAACCATGGCCCCAAGCCTGACAGAGTTCAAGAAGCATTTGGAAAATACACCTGACTGGTGCATGGTGTGATTCTTAGGGATGGTGCTGTGCAGAGCCAGGAGCTGGACTTCAATGATCCTTATAGGTCCCTTCTGACTCAGCTTATTCTATGGTTCTGTGAACTCCACTGTACATGACAAGCAGTTCCTTGACAGTCACATAAAACCCGGATCTACTTTATGTACCCAACATTTCATGGTGCCATTGCTGTTGTTTGGGAACTCCTCTTTCTTTTATTTGTCTTCGACAGCATCTTTTCTTCATTTTAGGGATCGATTGAGACACCCACGAACATTCACTCAAATGTTTCCTAAGCTCAAATATTTTGATGTTACTTTTGTTCCATGAACAGACTGAATACCAAAACATCCTGAGAAATTGTTTGAAATGTTTTGGAAAAAAAACCAGAAAATATTTTTTTTTTCCAAATCCAAATTATTTCATCCTTTTTATATCAGCATATTTAATTATCTTGCATTAAAACAAACTGAAGAATTAAAAACCACATGAAGATGCAGCAGTCTGTGAGGCTGAAGTGCCTCGTGGGACCTGTCATTCTAGAGCCCTCCCTCCTGACTAAGAGTTAGGCAGCTTTTTCTGCAGTGCATGATTGCCATGACAGTATGCCAAAATGCATCATAAGAGGAATGTACAGGCAATAAGAAAATCAGATCATGGAGTAAGGGAGGGCCACAAAACATTTGCACAAATCTGTGAAACCATCCATAACACATAAGGGTCGAACTGATTTCAGAGAGAGAGTTTTAGTGCAGTTCAAAAGATTTTTATTTGGATCACATGTATTCAAGAGGAGGTCCTTTCTTTGTTTTTCTCATTGAAATAAAAATAATAATAATTAAAAATACTGCATTAAAGACGTTATAATAATAGCTGCATGATTTTAAGTAGAAATTTTTGAGTGAGAAACAGCTTTGAGTGAGTCCAAAGGAGAGCCACAAAGATGATCAGAGGGTTGGAGCAGCTCTCCTATGAAGACAGGCTCAGGGAGCTGGAGTTGTTCAGCCTGAAGAAAAGCAAGATCAACCTTAGAGCAGCCTTCCAGTGCCTAGAGGAAACTACAAGAGAGCTGGAGAGGGTATTTTTATAAGGGCGTATGATTAATCACTGTTTGACTCATATGAAAGTAAATGTAAAGTAAATTTCTATAGGAAATTAGCTATAATTACCAGCCAAAATGTTGGCAACCTAAGCCCATTCTGGGGTGATTTACAATGGCACTGACCCCATAAAAAACTCTTAGTTTCCTTTGGAGGTAGGTTTTGTTCACAGAAATGTTGACTGTCATCTGGTATGGTATAGCTTTCTAATCTCTTTCTGAACCAGTTTGAAAGTGTTAATAATGCCCCATAATTTTAAGAAATAATTCTTCTTTCTAAAAGGTAAGAAGATTCAGGTGTCAGCCTTTAGGGACCTTTGAAAACATTATTATATTCGGAAAAACTGTCCAAAATCTTGCACAGAGAGAAAAATCTTAGAAGGGATTAGAAAATACCAGTGTTCATTGTCAGTAAGTACATAATTCATTCAATTTAGTTACTGCTAATCTTTTTTCTTTACTTTTTTAGAACTGACCTAATGTGTCAAATTTACATACATTTCAACAGAAACACATTTTCTAGTCATACAGAAAAGATTAGCTATATATAGCATGATCCTTAAGAGTTCCAAACTGCTTTTATATCCTACAAAGCAATAGTTTATAACTGAGCTAAGTGATCTTTTTATACAATTGCTAATAGGAATATTAGCACTCTTCCCATGCTAAAAGTATCAATTAATCTCTTATATTAGAGATTACCTGGTGTTAATGCATCATTAGATCAACAGCATTGATTTCAGAAGATTTTTATTATGTGTGTACATTTTGGAAAGATCAGACTATAATAAATTTTGGGTTATAAGTGTCATTTTGCATATGCTTATCATTATTGAGCTTTGTAAATGACCCATTCCCCAGTCAGACCAGAGGAATTACAGTAAACCAACTGATCACGCTGAAGGAAGTGTAATCTGTTAGTTTCTGCAGCAACCACTGCACAAAATACTTGCCTAAAAACTAAAAAGGAAACAACAAAGAAAAGACTTAATGAAAGAACAACCCAAAACTAGAAGACACATTGGCTGGATTGCCACATAATTAAAAGCTTGGGTTTACAGTTGGAAAACCTAGAGTCAATTCTTGTATTTACCAATTCACTTCATGTTTCTAAGTCATAACTTTGCATTTGTTAGATGAAATGAAAGTACATTTCTACTTAAGCAGCTAATATGCTGGGAAGAGACTGTTTCTCCCCATGTTTCTGTATTGTTCCTACACAACAGCATCTCAGTGTGACTGGAGACTGGAGTTCATAGTGGCACATATTAAAACCCCCACAGAAATATTTATACAGGCTTTAAGATTTCAGAGCAAGACGAGGGCAGGGGTTCTCCATAGCAAAATGAAAATTACCTAGCTAAACATCCATAAGAGACAACATTTTAAGTCACAGGATGAGGTACAAGGAAGTTTTGGAATCAGTGTGCAGGTACCATTTTAAGCTAGAGTCCAAGTTTCAGACAAATTTGGATGAACATCTGAAATTAACGTCCTCTGATAAAAGGCAGGTTACAGCCACCCCTCCGCCACCAGGTTCAGAAAGAATTTTCTTCAGAGGAAAGTGAAAAAGAATCATTTATTTAACAAGCAGAGTGCATGCAGGCATGGGGAAGAAAGAAAATAATGTTAAATAATAAAACCTCTCTCTCTGGAGAGAACCTGGTAAAACTCAAAGTCCTTTGTGGGTGGCTCTCTCTCCTCTCCAGAGGTGGGGTTTGGTGTGGGCCCCTCTGGGTGAAGGTGTAGGGCCTCCCGGTGTTGTTCTGGTGTTGCTGAACAGTCCAGAAGAGAAGAAGAAGAAGCCAGAATCCCAGGGAAAACCTTTCTTGCCTTAGCTAGCAGACCAGCTGAAAAGCAAAGGAGCTTAACTCTCCATCTCTTTCCTGAGAAAAGGAACTGAGAGCTGGGAAAAGCAGGAGCGGGAGTGTGCTCTGCAGCAGCCAGGAGTGTGTGTCCTTGAGCACAAACTGCTCCACTTTTTTTTCTCCCTTTCTATTGGCCCCAGCTTAAAGACACAGAAAGGCACAGGATTCATGTCTGGCATAGGGCAGATGATAGGGAATACATACATACATACATAGGGTATCATACAGTCACCCCAGGACAGCTAGTCATCCTGACTGTTTAGTTTTTCATTTTTGACTGAATGTGCACCTTCTAGCCACCCAGAGAAGAAAGGACTGGCTGTGTGAGGGAAGTTCAAGTGCTGGAAATTACTTCAAATCTCACTAGGCAGCAAGAAACGTTTTCTGTTTGGTTTTTCCCCCCATATGCTTTGTTTCCTTGGGTGGATTTCAGGAGGGAGGAATAAGGATGAAATGTCCCATGACTACTGACCTTGTGAGAATGGGTGATGTATGTCATTTCCCAGTTCTGTGGGAGTCCATCAAGCCCCTTCTCTACCAGTTGAAAGTTGTTATGCACATCCTATATTTAGTTCACACAGTATTTGTTTGTGCATCTTTTTTCCTGTTTCTTCTTCTTCCCACCAGACTGAGGGCAAGCACTGTGGGAAATTCAACTCTTGTTTGATACATATTAGTTTTGGTTTTGTATTTTAAATAGCAACAAAACCTTCCACATTAAAAGACTAGAGTGAACCATGACCACAATCTTTTTTTTAGTGATGGACAAGGCTATAGAATATCCTTGAATAAGCAACCACTTAAAACCATGTAGATCTATCAAAATGCTTCAGATTTATTAAAAATAATAAAGATAGTAGACCACCTGCAGCATTCATTGTTTCTTTGTCCTCGTCATTCAAACAATAACAAAGACATAATCGAGGGAAGTAAGCCTCTGGGTTTCAATTCCTAGAATGGATTTTGTCAAGCATGTACTACTGGCTACCAGTCACATCTTCATCTGCAACACTGAAACCTGGGCATTCATCAGTTCTCCATCACAGGCTACAGTTGGGAAACAAGTGAGCCCTTAGCTCTTTCCGTCACATCAAAGTGAACGGCCCACAGAAACCTCTCAGTCAACAATGTGTTAAAAGATGGTTTCCAAACTGTTCTCTAAGCCCTCATTTAGTGTGGGAAGAACACATCCCTGAGACAGGTCCATGGCATTTGAGCCGTGTCCTGTGCATCTGGTTCTCTCAGCTGCTGTTTGCCTTCTTCATCCCTACAAATGAAACTGAGATCAACTCTTTCAAGTTCTCTTCAGCTGCATGCACAGGACCTGCAGCTAGTCTCCAAAATTTCCAATTGCCATTCCCATCCTCCTGCTTTGCTCTGAAAGAGCCCTGGCAGCCAAAGACCTCCCCAGGGAAAGCATCTGCTCCAACTTCCCTCAGAACTGCCATAGCACTTCACTTAGAGATGAACTGCATCCCCCTTTGTAGTAGATACAGGTAGGATACACTGAAAACTGAACTATGACACACTTAAAAGCAGGTGGAAGAAGCTGTACAGTGAAAAGTTTTACATAATTACACCCCTTAGGGCTTCTGTTGCCTAATTTATAGCTTTTCACACCCTCTTATTCTACCCCTTTCCAGGTAACAAATCCTAGATATGCTTGGATAAGTATTTCAAAACTGTATATTCAAAGAATAGTTACAATAGACAGCAAATATTTACAGTTGCCATGGAAAAAGACTCTACTCTATGCCATGCCCTGTCATTTTAAATCTGGTTTAGGCCTGACGGGCTGAGCAACCAAGGTAATTACATTTAAAATACATCTAGCTAGAGTCAAGCAGTTATTCTTTCCTAGGCTGCAAAGCCATAAAGAAGATGAGATGCAGCACTGATGGTAGTAAGCTTGGTGATAATTTTAAGGCTAAATGTGCTTCCCCCTTTTCCATTTGCATGTTTTTGCTCCATATGGGCCTTAAAAGCTCAGTTTAGTTTGTTATCTAATTACTGGCTTAACTGACACCCAGTTATAAACAGTGACAACAAATCTCACAGATCCTTCAAAGGTATTTCAATTCTCATCCTCCTACCAAGGAGTCATCAGTGATCCCAGGTGCTGAGCTATCCCCTCCCTGCCCTGCTTGGGTGACACACCTCTGCCAGGAGCAGCTGCCTGTGTTGAGTGAAGCCTTGCTGCCCCTAAGACCAGGTGGAATTTGTCATTAGCTTCCAAAGAGAGACACCAAAATCCTTTCAATGTAAGTCTGACAAGGATCAAAGGGAGGCATGGCTCAGTCAGGTTTCTATTTCTGACATCTACACGAATCTTGCAAGAAAGTGGATTATCCTCGTACAGAGGTTTAAGCATTCCAGTATTTATGGATTTCTTTTTTTTTGCATACATTTCAGCATGAAAATATGAAAAATATATACAGCTCTTAAATACTCGGTTGTGCAAATGTTTTCCAAAGCTGCATGATAAAATCATATTACATTAACTGCCTTCTGGGGCCAAGCCATGTATCTATTTTAAGAGAACTTGAAAATTTAAAATTATTGTTGAAGGGTTGCATATATCCTCTAGAGAACAAGATGTTGAAGATGAATATATTTACTCAGCCCACTTGATCTTTGAGAAATAATTAGTAGGCAAATTAACCCCTCACTTGTCTCTGAGGAAGTATGGACCTTTAAGTGTGTCTATGTCTGGCTCCATATCTCAAATTTGAAGTTTACATCAAGTTTACCTCTATTGACAAGGTCAGAATTATGCAGTCATTTACAAATTAGGAGTTAAATACATTCTTTCCCCACTAGACTTAACAGGTAAGTGAAAAGATGACTGTATATGCAGTCCAACAGTATTTATAAAAGGATGAACTGAACAAACATGTCAAATGAGCTAAAATGAATAGTTATAATGATCTAATCACCTGTTGGTTAATTCTCATTTTCAGATCAAGTACTGTGTTAACTTTTCTACTTGTAACATTATGCAATTCATAACATATCTGTCCATATTCATCATAAGACACAGTATATATATATATATATATATATATATATATATTATTTATAACACTACTTTTTTTAAGTCATAAAGATCATAATTTTCAGGATTTTTTATTATCTGCAATACTGGATAAGATCTGGATACACTGCAGTTTAGTAATCCCTTAAGTGCTACTTTTCAGGACAAAGAAGCCATGCAGAAAATTTTCTGAGGTCCTCGACAGAAAGAGTTTTGTGTAGGAGGAGGATAAAAAAGAGATTTCAATAATGAAGTGTGGAGTTGCAGTATAGAGAGACAGGTTAAGATGCATTTTGCTAATGTCCAGAGGCATTAGCAAAATTGAATTTTGCCTCTCCAAGGATGGAGACTTAGGGCTTTGACCATGGGAAGGGGCAGAATCACCATGAGAATCTTGTGAAGGTACAGAGTTTGTTTGGTTTGCTGCTGCCAGAGAGAAGGACTGGTCACTTCCATGGGACTGGGCTGCCCACATGTGCCCTCATCCTCACATCGTGGCTCCACTTCCAGTAGTGACCTTCCCAGTTTTGCCACAGGCAATGTAAGCAGGAGGGGCACAGCCTTCTGCAGTCTGGCATCCAAAGCAAACACCAACTTTGCTCCTGCTCACAGCTGGTGATAATCTTTAATTATCAAAACAAGTTCCAGTACCTAAGGACATGGTATCTCCTATTCAATGGATAAATAAATATTTTTGGAATCATCATATAAAAAAAAATAGGATCACGAATATGCAATGTAGAATGATTCTCCAAAGGATCATCCTTTGTTGTTTGACAAGAAGAAATTTGTTTCAAGTAATAAGGACAGATACTAAATTACTACAAATTTCTACATGTTACAGACATTCAGAATTCATTTGAAATTCACAGATCTGTGATAATTTTCATTTTCAAACAAATCACATAGTAGAGTGCAGTAGCTCTAATTATTTTACTTGTGGTTTACACAGATGTCTGGATCAAGTGGGGGCCACGTTACACAAGTCAACAGGCAGCACCCATCTGGCTACAAGGCACCACTCACACAGACAGTGTGTAACTACTGGATGGGACCAACAAAATCCAGGGTAAGATGAAGACGGGACAAGGAGGATGATTAAGTTATGTACCAGCAAGAACATGGTTTAATATCAACTAGTCAGGTATATATACTAGACTAAAAAGAAGCCATTGGTAGCAGCAAGCTCAGTATGAATGTTACAGCTAGGAAAATAAATATATTTTAGATGATTTTAGGGCCTTTTCAATTTCCACATTTATTATCAAATTCAATTTCCCTGAATTTACTCACTCATAGCTATATTTGCTTTCTAAAATAGCTTCATGAGAATGCCTGGTTCTCTGTTTTCAAATGGGCTATACAACCAATCACGAACAGTTTCAGAAGTGGAGTTACACAAAGTTTGTTAACTGAGGTATTTGGGCAGCTAACCTGATAAATTAAAAAATATATGAGTTAGTCCTGCTTGCTCAGCTATGGTTAATGATACTCAAATTCCCTTCCCCTTTCTAAGTTTTAGCTGACCAGAGATGAGAAGAAATCTGATTCGTCAGGATTTCTTGAAACCCTATTACCAAGAGTGAGGAACAAATATCCAAAGCAGAGGAAGAAGCCTTGGGCTGACAACATGTCCAAAGTTTCTAAGACCTAAATATGTTTTATTAATAGTTTGTAACTAGAAACAACTGTAGACTGAAATTTTTTTTTGTGATAAATGGCTTGATGGCAGTTATTTACCACATCAACAGGAAAATGTTTATTTCTAACATTCTAAATAAAATACTTATATTTTTTGAAATAGGGAAACATTCACACTATGTAATTGTCTTCTACTTATGTTGACTGGAAACATCTCAATATTTGCAACAGAAATAGTTATTAATTAACAACACTAATTTTCTAAACTTGTTTAGACTACACTGTTGATTAAACATCCTCAGGACCCAGTAAGAATAAGAAATGAGCATGTTATGACTTGTCAGTTGCACAAACATGACTTTCAGCTACCAGGAAAGTCTTTGAGCTACACAAATACTTACTGCATTCCTACAAAACACAAAACACATGGTGAACTGCCTTCACTTAAAAAAAAAATAAATAAGGCAGCAGAATTGCATATAAGAAGTCATGCTTTTTCACTGCTTAAATTGTAACTTCTTAAAAAACAAGAGGAAAAGCAGAGATATTGCAAAGTGGTTAATATACATTCGTGCATAGACCTTCCTGCCCACGCATTTATGCAAATACAATCAGCATTCGATTTCCCTGAGTGTCACTTTTCCCCAACATTGTTCTAGTTAATTCCTGTATTACTTTCTAAGAAAAATAACCAATAGGAAAGGAAACAAATAACAGAGGAGACAAAGTGTGTCTAATTAAATAAGGTATCTGCCTCCTTCCTGATACTCCATTACATCACACTCCCAGAAAATATTTTCAGAAAATCCATTTGTTTCAGATATCACCTCCTCTCCAGCTAATACACACAGAGTTTATCCTGCTTTCAAAACACTTTAGTATTAATATTTTAACCAGTTTACATTGGAACATTTGTCTGGATCCTTCCACCTAGGTTAAAAATGGCAGATATCCAAGCACAAATCCTTGCAGCAGTATGAAGGGTATTTTTGCTGGGACAGGAGACCTATTATTTTTTGTGCTCATCATTTCTTAACCTAAGCCTATGGTTTCTTTTTCTTGGATGCAGCACTCTGTGCATGAAGACAAAGAAGCCTGTAAGAGATCATTTATACTACCTGCAAACTCAGGTGCACTGGACCACGCAATGTTCCTCTGAGTCATTTCCTCTGCACTGCCCTTAGAAATAGAGCTTTATCTCCTTGCCTGCTTCGTTCTCTTTAATACCAAAAAAAAAATTGGTAATTTTTCAGTCTTTAATACAGCACACATCAAGGACTTGGACTCCATTGTGTTAGAAATGACACACACAAGGATAAAATAAAATCCTTGCTCTAGAAAGCTTGCTGTTCTGAGAATTAGATATGGTAAGCTGCAACACTAATGGACTAGATCAATACAGCATGTGCTGTATTTTCCTTTGCTTTGGTCCTTCTGGTAAATAAGGAATAGACTCACTTCCCTAGAAGCCAAGCTGTAATCAGGGAGCAGGGAGTAGGGAGTTACAGCTGAGGTAAACCTTTGAAGGCTGTATGAAAGTCTCTGGAGACCACAGAAGAAGCAGAAGTATATTTGCAGGAACTGCATGCAATTACTCTTAGTCTAGAGATGATCAAGACTGACAGCTAAACTGACTGACAGCTAGACTGACTGATAGCTTGAAGACCAGATGAGGAACATTCACAAAGATCCATTCAAATCTATAGGTCCCATAAGTGTGTACCATTAGGACATGGTAATGGAAGGGGAGAGAAGGCTGCCTATTTGTGTAACTGCATGCAACTCCAAAACCTAAGAAACTGTTTCCATTTGCACCATGACTGGTGAAGGAAATTTCAAGCTGCTCTCTGTAGAACTGTAACACAATACATCAGGTTGCCCACCCCCACATCCTGACAGGGTCAGTGGCACAATTAAATCAAATGACAGCTTTTCTAGCTCATCTCCTCTCCTTTCATTCCATCAAGACAACTGCCTTCTAGAAATCATTCACGCAGGAACACTTACTCCTTGCTGCCCAGCACTATTGCTACTGAAGACATAAATCAGAGACAGCTATTACACTCAGATCTCATGCTCTGGGGCTCCAGCAGCCCAACCAGGACAGCAAGGCAGATGGCCCCCAGGACATACCACCCAGCTGACTGCCAGGCTCTGTCTTCTCATCCTGCTGGATCATCTGCTCCTCCAGTCTCTGCCTCCCACTTTTTATTGCTACCAAATGCAAAGAACTGCTCAGCTGCTATTTCCTTGGAGCATCAGTTATTTCCTTGGAGGGGTTTCTTTTTTGGTATTTTGTGGCAGGTCAAAGAGCATGGCTATAGAGAGGGCAGAAAATGAGCCATAACCAATCCCCACATGCAGACAAGATAAGAAAATGCCTTAGGACTATCCAAAGGAGAAAAGAATTAAGTTGGACACACTGCTTTTTACTGTGTGCCTCACTAATGCTTTCCTAGGAGGTGATGGGGACCTACTTGACTGGCAGCCAGAGAAGTATGAGTTAATTTCTGCATCTCTCAACAAAAATCCTTGGAAAATCTTAGTCAAACAAGGAAACCCTGGCCTTTCTTAAAGGTTCATGTGTAAAGACTGCCTGGCACGGGCTGTGCAGTGCCTCCACAGTAACTTCATACTGACCCCCACTGTTCACACACTGCGAATACAGATGTGCCTGGGAGAGCCTGCATTTTTTGCACATGCAGAAAATTTCATGTGCAGCACATCTGCTTCTTCCCAAAAGTGCTGGCATTCACTCCACAGTGGTGTTGATTAGGATTTGGAACACACAGCACATAGGCTGGAATATCTGAGAAATTACAGTTCGCCAGGTTGCTGCACGTCAGGAAATCTGGGATACCAAACAAAAGTTTTCAGAAAGGAGAAAAATGCATCTGAGATAACCTCACTGTGAAGTGTAGAAGAAGACAATCTTTCAACCCATGCAGAGGACCCAAGGATCACTCAGTGCAAATCCTTCCGGTTTCCAGACTTGTCTGCACTTTCTCTTCCCACTAATTTCTTTCCTGCCCTTTTCTCCACACCCAGCTTCTCCCTGGAATTCACTTGCCCAAATTTCTTTGTCTCCCTACACCTGCATTTATTTACCCTCCTGATGTACATAGGATTCTGCACACATCTTCCACATCTTCTCCCTGTGGTCATCCATTCACACCTTTCCTGTCCTTGCTAAAAACTGAACATTTTCCGAATTTTTCACTGCACACAGACTGCACTTTTTTTTATACCCCCACGTTCCACCTCCCCCTGTAATAAAATCATTTTCCTCCCAGAACATAAGAAGCTTTATTCCCTCTGTCCTCTTGCCCTTTTTTTTTTTTTTTTCCTGATTATGTCTCCAATGGCCACTGGCTTGGGGTGAGTGTCAGGGCCATTTCCTCTTCATTTTGGAAAAAGCTACCCATCTCATGTAAAAACTGGCAGGCAAAAGATCTTTTGACCCTACTACCTCTCAATGTAGTTTAGGTTTGCAAGTGAAGCTAACACTCTCCTTCTTAGAGGACTTTCCCCTTCTATTTTTCCTTGTGCTTTTTTAATAAATAACCTTCTTTATGCTTTTCTCCTTGTAGGGTAGTGAGTGACAAGCTTTAGCTAGGGTAAACTTCAGCCATCAGGAAGAGCAATGAAAAAATGTTTTTATTTCTCCGACTTTTAGGAAAACCTTGACAGAATGTAACAAACATTAATTAAAGCTATTTTTAGAAAGGGGCTTTATCTCTGAAACCTTTTACTGAAACTGCACCAAGTGTACCTTGCTGCCTGAGGTGCCCTATGCTCTCCCAGCACCCAGGTGACTATTGTTTCCAGAGCTCTGATGTTCAGGAAAAGCCTACTGGTGCTGGCACTTTGTCCCAAGTTGAGTTGTGATACTAAGGCTAAAGTAGAAGGGGGGAGAGAGCCTTATAGGTAAAGAGCAGGTGAAAGGTGTCATCTTATTTTTAGTGACTGCTAATGACAGGAGAAGCAGCAGGTATAACTTCCTTTCTACAGAGAGGATGTAAAATAGAGTGAAAGGATGCAAGTATGTGGATATAGCTTGTGAATATCAACTTTATCATTCCTGGAAATACATTTTGGGTGTTTTTTAAATAACTTCTTATAGAATCAAATCTCACTTTTTGTTTTGTAGAAGATACCTGTTAGAAAACCTCAGCCTGCTGTCCCTTGCCTCTCCCATGTGGAGTTTAGGATTATGTTGCAGTTTGGTGTGTTCAAGGTCAGCATTCAGGCTGTGCCGGAGCCCGCTGGCTCCCTACTAAAAAGAGAGGCTCGTGGTGCACTGCAGAGCTCATTAACAATCAGCTTGATCAAGTAAAGGTCTCTTTATCAAAAAGATTGTTTGCAACACCAGTAATCCTAAATGTTTTCTGCACAGCAAATTTATCATAGAAGTTCATGTCTGCACATCTATTTCTTTCCAGTAGTTTAGATACAATAAATACTAGGATGTTAAAACACAATAAAAAAGAGGAAATTTTTTTTTAGTCTTCCAACAGAGCATGTCTGCTGCCTAACTGGAAGCCCAAAGGAGGAGAAAAACTCCTGAAATTCAAATAAAACCAAATGCAGACTGAGATTTGCATTGAGTGAAGCAAAATAAAATGCACATATGAAAAGCAGCCACCCTATTTCCTATTTGAAAATTTTATGTAATATTTGAGTTATATGACTGAACTTAAAATTAGACATCTGTTTAGACAGATTACTTAGCACCTTGGCACAGATGTTCTGTGTTTTTTATTATAGCACTTTAATTAAAGATCATTCATCAGCATTCACTCAGCACAGTGAAGTGCCACTTTGAGTAGAGCTGCACAGGGAATGAGTTCTGTGTGCCATTTGTAACAGCAGCTTTAAATCAGGTGGTGATGGTAAATGATTGCCACAAAGACAGCCACAACCTTTTTGCCACTCCTGAGTGGGGAAAGAGGTCAGGAGGGGACCCACACTCTCACATCTGCACAGCAGATGCCAACACATCTTCCACCCCTTGCTACCCCCAGAGTTCCTGGAGGGAGGGGAGCAGGCACTGAGGAAACCAGCTGAGCCTACCCTCTGGTGTCTGCTTTGACTCTGCCCTGCTACCTCCTCTCGCTAATCTCTGGTCTCTTACCCCTGACCCCCATCAACAAGTGTGCTCTACCAGTAAGGGGTTTTCAAAGGGGGTGAAGGGAAAAGGAGACACAAAATCTGCCTTAGCTAGCAAGATAACTGGGAGTCATTGAGGCTGGAGCCCAGGAAAGCTACAGAAGGCTTACCAGGGAGGATGTGGAACAGTCCTTCAAAAATATGTGCCAGGTGATGCAGTCCAAAGGAATAAATTTAAAATACTGTGAGCCAAGGATAAAAGTTTACAAGTTTAATGTCACATCCCTGCAAAATATTTGTGCAGTGTAATCACCTCACCAACACTGCATGTCAGCCTCTTGCTGGTGCACCATGCCTTTCACCCTGGGCTCTGCCTGGCAGACTTGCAGAAATGACTGCTGCATACCACAGAAATGTGCTGGGTGGGTTTGCTTTGTAGAGAGCCTATAATTTGCTTCCTATCTCTTTTTAAACCCATTACATCCTTAACAATGGGAACTGTCAGCTGAAGTGATTTTGTCAGCCAAATTTGAGAAGCTGCACATTTTTTGACCATTAAAGTTTCCTGTAACTTCTCACTTGAATTTTTCCATACCTAAGAACATGGGGTTTTTTATGTCTTAAATTCCAAAATAAGTATCAGCAGTGATAAAAACTTGTCAGCTCAACAGGAAAGGAACTGAAGATTTGTTCCCTGGGTTTCTTCCATCTTTTTAATCTAATGAATGTTTAGCATAAAATGCCCAGACAATTACATAGTTACACTTAATGCCATTCCCATTTTTCACTGCATGGGTTTGGTTTGCATTAACCACAGAGGCAGTTCTTCAACAGTAGGAGGAGAAATATGTTTCCTAAAGCTTAATTTCACCCCAGTGGTTATGGTATTTTTCCAGGTAATGTAAGGCGCACACTTGTTTCAGACCAAGAGGGTACTGAACTTCAAATTCCCCTAAGGCATATTCTCACCTTCAGCAGAAAATAGCCAGCTGGGTGTAAGAAGCAGACTTACAGCAGCCTGATGCTGGCGTGTCAGCTTTCACTACCCACACATTTTAAGCAGACCAATGCAGTGCTCTGTTGGGAGGGAGGTGGCTCACCCATCAAGCATGGAGAGCAGCCAGCTACTATGTATCTTGAGATCCACCTTGCCAGATGGGATCCCAAGTGATTTGTTTTCATAAAACCCGTAGTTTCTTCAGAAAATCACTCTTGGTTGGACACTTCCCTGCCATCTGTGTTTTTAAACTGCTGTCAGTGTCTAAGCATTAAGGACAACACCATTTTCCTCTGTGTTAAGCAGAGCACATAGCAGAGGCTTAGTCAAGAAGCTCCCTAATGGTTCTGCCGGGGCAGAATGATTAGATGATTTGATGGCAATATACAGAGTAACTCTTTTTTAGCATTGTTTCTAAAACCATTTTGTAGTCTCTTTCTGCATATGTCCTTTCTCTCCATACATCTTTACCCTTCTGAAGGTTTTTTCTGTCCTGTTTTTTTGTCATTACAGAAATACAGTTCTGCTTAATATGCTTTGATTCCTGTTACATGCTGACATAACAGAAAAACAATTGAATGGCTACAATGGCTTAATTCCTATTCTGATTTTGTAGATGTTATGAAATCTGAGAGATTTTATTTTGTATTTTGGAATGCATTTCTCATCCTTCAATCCCTTCCCTACTGTTTGTAAAGGACTCTGTGGATGAAAGGCAAACCATACATGCCCTGCTTCAAATGCTGCTTACCTTTCATAACTACAAAAATCAACAAACTGAATAAATATTTTTCCTGGAGTAAGGGATGGGAGAAAGATGGGATGAGAAAAAGATGGAAAGAACAATACATTTCAAGTTTCAGTGAGTTCACTTAATGCAGAGTAAAGGCATTCAAATACTTAGAAAAACAGGCAAAGAGGGGACAAGGATGAAGTAAAAAGCATTGAGTGTTCATGATCAAAAGGGCCCCTATTGACTTCTTTATAGGTAGGGCAGGTTATTTTGTGACTACAGTTACTTAAAACAGTGTTTGATGGGATCCAGTCTTCAGTTAAACATCAGTGTGACTGTATACTAAGATGCCAAATTGCAAGAGTGAGTACAATTTCTCATCAAAGTGCCCTGTTAAAAAACAAAGTAGATAAGAGACCCTTTCCCATCTAATGCAGTTGAGAACCTGATGCTACAGAAAGCTGGACATTCTGCAGAATAATCAACAGTTCAGTAATTTTTCTTTTTTTTTTTTCAATTCAAATTCTGTGAGACTCATATTCCTGGCTTGCTCTGTACCTTATGGCACAGTTGTACATGATCCTCCTTTCAGATGCTAGGCCTGCTATCCCTCCCGCCTTCCTAGTTTATAAATTATATATATATATGTAAAATATACATATATGTAGGTGAAGTACTGTTTTGGATAAATATCCTCATTTCTTTAAAGAACTAAAGAAAAGAGATTGATTTGTTTTAAACAATTAATTTTGTTTCTGGTAGAATTGTAGAGTCATAGAACCAGTTAGGTTTGAAAAGATGCCTAAGATAGAGTTCAAATATAAACCCAACACTGCTAAGTCCATCATTAAACTGTGCCCTTAAGTGTGACATCCAGATGTCTTTTAAATACCTCCAGGGTATTCCGTGGTCTGTTCCAAAGCTTGACAACCCTTTCAGTGAAGAAATGTTTCTTAGTATCCAATCTAAACCAAGGAAGTTAGTCCCTCTCACTTGTTACCTCAGAAAACAGACCAACTTCCATCTCCCAGGTAGCTTTAGAGAATTATAAGGTCACCCCTGAGCCTTTTTCTCCAGGCTAAACACCCCCCCAGATCCCTCAGCTGCTCCTCATGGGACTTGTGCTCCAGACACATCCCCAGCTCCCACAGCCCTTCTCTGGACACACTCCATGTCCTTGCTGAATTGAGGAGCCCAGAACTGGACACAGCACTTGAGGTGTAGCCTCACCAATGCCCAGTACAGAGGAATAATCCCTGTCCTAATCCTGCTGGCCACACTATTGCTGATGCAGGCCAGGATGTCAATGGCCTTCTTGGCCACCTGGAAACACCCGGCCGATGTTCAGCTGCTGTCAACCAGCACTCCCAGGTCCTTTTCCACTGGGACGCTTTCCAGCCACTCTGTCCCCAGCCTGTGGCGCTGTTGTTGTGACCCAAGTGCAGGATGCAGCACTTGGCCTTGTTGAACCTCATACAACTGGCCTCAGTCCATTGATCCAGTCTGTCCAGACCACTCTGAAGATCCTTCTGTTCCTCAGCAGATCAACACTGCAACTCAACTTGGTGTTGTACAGAGGAAAGAAAACTGAGATTTTTTTCCTAAATTTCATCTCAATTTTATTTTAGTGTTTTCAAGACAGCAGTTCTGACTTCAACAAAAATTAAAGCATTTATCAATATTACCTTCAACTGAAATGAAATATTTTATTCTATGCCCACCAAGTGTTCTCTATCTCAAAAGTAGTCCAGAGCTGGCAGTTCAGATCTAGTATTCTCTCTCACACACATTTCTTTCCTATCACCCTCCTTCTTATATTGCCTCACTATAACATTCCCCTGTGGTTTTGCAGATGAACCTTTGAGCTTGGGCTAGTGAGAAAGCCAGGATTAATCACCTGCAGGACAGGATTCTCTCTTTTTTCCTTCACTCTCAGGAGTGAAGACAGCTTCTTTGAAAGAGTGGACTGCTGTTTTCGATCCCTTCAATTTACTTTGTCTGTGATGATAAACCTTCCAGTTGTGAGAAATAATCACTTGCTGATAAAGCTGAAAGAGGCCAAAGTCATCAAAGCAAAACTGTTTATTGATATAAATGAGTAAGCTGAGTCAGGCACATCTTACTGAGGAGGCACACCTCTTTCTAAAATGCACAAACTTTTAGACCCCTCCTCAGCTGGTGGGGTCCTTGTCCCTTCTTCACTTTGGCGGAGGATTCAGAAATTCACATTCTTTCTGACCGGTTACCATGCTCAAACCAACACCTCGCTTCCCCTCCCGTTTTGATTCCTCTCAGAATGAAGGACTCCAAGTAACAAGCACTGGTTCACTTCCCTTTCTCTCCTCTCCATTCTCACGGGGCTTGGCCTCCTGCTAGCTACATCTTTGCCTACATGACTTAAGTTCACATTCCTATGGCTAAAACAATGACTGCAGCAAAACAGTCTTTTGTCTCTCATACAAGTCCATGCCAGAGTTAATTTCATTTTTTTCAGCTTCCTGACTTAGTTTCAACAGTCTTTTAGGCATGTATGGAACATTAAAGTTACTTAAAGTTGCAACAGTTGCAAGAGAAAGCATTAAAACAGGCTTCCTAGAGAAGTGTACTACGACAGTACCATGTCTGCCAGTTTGGCAAGAAACGTTTGGACAATGCTCTCAGGCACATGCTGTGATATTTGGGGTTGTTGGGTGCAGAGCCAGGCATTGAACTAGATGATCTTTGTGGGTCACTTCCAACTCAAGATATTCTATGATTCTATGAAGAATAAAAATGCAAAAGTCCCTCAGAAGTATTTGCAATGTGGAAAGAGAGAAGAGGAAGGCCATGGTCCCCATCAATTCGAATGAATGTAGAGCAAGGCATAGACAAAATTCTGTCTGCCTCTCCCTCCTAGAAACCAGAATGGTCAGTGAAATAAATGATAACAAATACTGGAAAGGACAGGTGAGGCATAGTTAGGTAAGCTTCACGGATCAGGGAATTTACAGACTTCCAAAACCAAATGCTGCCATGCAGACCTGTGGCCTCCTTTTTAAAAAAACTTGGGAGTAGACAAAGAACGCAGCTTGCAGTGTTTTGAAGAGTTTTCTCCAGTGTGATTTAGTTATTCTTAGTGTTAACATACAAACAGAAAAACATACACACACATCCAAACACCTACAAAGGACTAAGGGTACTATCTAGCATCCAGGCACTGTTAGCAGCAATAGTTTTTAAACTGCGAAGTAGAAATAGTTTTCAAAGCAGAGCTGTGAACAGAGATAATTTTAGAAGTAGTGTATATCCCTCAGCAGCAGCAGTAGAAGGTATCTCAGTGGGCAGTGTCATGGTCAGAGCCTGACCCCAGAAAGATACAACAGGCTGAACAGCAGAAGAGTGGCTGAAAGTTACAGGCAACAATCCTTTTCTACCAATTCTGATGCCATTATGCTAAGATTATAACCCACATTATTATTTACTGAACAGATTTATGTCATTGCAAATAAAAATTCTGAAAATTAATGGATTTATATATGTATATGTATATATATATGCACACACATATATTTAGCGTCACCAAAATAATTTGTGGACTTCTAACAAAAAAAAGGAAAAAAAACAAAGAAAGAAAATGGGGTTATTTGGTGGGATTTTTTATTAGAAAGAATGATTTTGGAGCATTGCTGCAGAGAAGCATTAATGCATACTTTAGTGTAGCGTTCACTCGAAGTGTGTAAATTATCTTTGAAAAATTAGTGCTGAGAGAATTTTAGTCCGAAAATCAATTTTCATGACAGTGCGAATATAGAGCTGGGAAGGTTCATATATTTGAGCTCAAACTGACCACTTTAAGAAGAAACACAACCATCGGTTCAAGCACACAGAGCCTATCAGCCAGACCTCTATGTGCAGAGGGAAGACCTCTGCTTGATCAGCGTGAAGCAAATGTTCACAACACAAGTGTCCGCAAGAGATGTGCAAATATACAGATATGGAACTGTGGTTAAATAACAGGAGTCACTGATTCTTGGGCCACTACAGGGGAAGAAAAATTTCAGTATGCAAGACCTATGTTCCATACATAACCGTATGATCATAGAATCACGGGGTGGTTTTGGTTGGAAGGAACCTTTAAAGGTCATCTAGTCCCAGACATGGGCAGGGATACCAGCTTGCTCAGAGCCCCTTCCAACATGGCCTTGAATGTTTCCAGGCATGGGAAATCTCTGGACAACTTGTTCCTCATCATAAAAAACTTCTCTCTTATATCCAAACTGAATCGTCCCTCCTTCAGTTTAAAACCATTTCTCATAAATCCTACACTGGCCTGATAAAAAACCGTATTGCCTAAATAACACCGTTGGTTAGAACGGTTCCATAGATTACACCTGTACTCCGTATGCTTTTTGTCCTACCGGGAGCGGGACCTGGGGCTGTAAGGAGCGGTGCGGGAGTTCGCCGGAGTTCCGGGGCAAGTCCGCGGTGCAAGTGCCCCGTTCAAGTCAAGTCCCCGGTGCAAGTTCCCGGTGCAAGTGCCCGGTGCAAGTCCCCGGTGCAAGTTCCCGGTGCAAGTCCCAGGTGCAAGTTCCCGGTGCGCGGCTGCCGCGGTGGCTGCGCCTGCAGCGGAGCGAGGCCCGGCGGGCCCTCAGCGCCGGCT
>VXAC01000095.1:504142-708703 GCA_013399225.1 Rhipidura dahli
CCCGGTGCAAGTCCCAGGTGCAAGTCCCCGGAGCGCGGCTGCCGCGGTGGCTGCGCCAGCAGCGGAGCGAGGCCCGGCGGGCCCTCAGCGCGGGCTGCACGGCGCCCTCTGCCGGCGCCGCCCGCCCAGCGCCGGGGCCTGAGGAGCTGAAGGTGCCGCAGCCGCTGTCCGGCGCTTGTTCCCTGGCACAGGGAATTGCAACCGGCTGGTGAACGATTGTTCCCTGACACAGGGAATTGCCACCGGCTGGTGAACGATTGTCCCCTGCACAACCGGCTGTGAACTCCGCAACCCGGCGGGTGCTGCGTGCTCAGGTGAGCAGCTTGGAAACCAAGCCGAAAGAACCAGGCCGGCAATGCGGGTACCCGCGGCCCGTCTCAGGCTGTTCCGTAAGAGACTCGTCTGCATCAGATCTAAAGGTCTCACCGTTCTGGCCCAGTTCAGCAGTCTATCCGTGTTCAGGTTACTCACGCCAGCCTGCTACTAACTCCTTGTCACGGGCAACAATCTCCTGTAAAAACCCAGCGCTCCCCATCCAGAACTCGGCCGTGTGCAGGTGCAGAGGCACATCTGGCTGGGGCAAGCTCACTGAGCAGGTTAAAACAGGAGAAAGACAAACAAATGCTGTGAAAATGCGAAAACTTGCTGAGGAGTGAGGCATCACCAGTCAGCTGCCAGTCTGCCAAGAGTTCACCTCGTGGCTCAGATTGGCGTCCTGTCACTAATGCCAAACAAGTACACCCACATGAATGAACCTATAAACAATAAAACATATTCTATGCATTCTTCCAGAAGTCAAGGAAAACTATGTTTTGTCTTCACACAGTTTGTATTTATCTGACCAAATTCAGAGTGTGCAACCAAATGCTGATATGTAGATCTGTGAATCCTCTGTGTTTAATTAACACTTGAATTTCATAACTCGCAATGTATTGGCCTATCCAATAAATGTTATTTGCACATTCTGGAGCAACCTAAGCTGCAGGAGTGGTCCTTCAGAAGTGAACTTGGAAGTAGATCCTTCAGCTGACAGAGCACATCCTGCAACATAGCAACACCATCAATCTCAATGAAAATCCATGGACTGACAAGTTCTGGATCAAGCCCTTGAGGTATATTTTACAAAAGACTCCTTTGGTCATCTATATTAGCATAGCATCCAGTGGCATTTCATCTGGGAAAAGGGTTGCATGATGCTGGAGATTGAATAATCTTTCAATATGAATGATATTTTGTCCTTAAGATGTAGAGAAATTGAAATCAAAGTGTGAGTAACATGTGATACTACACCAGAGGCACACAGACTGTAGAAATGACACAGTAATAACCCCATAGATTAACTGAACTACCATAACAATCCTACATGAGACCTGCACTGTCAGGACCTAGAACTAGACCGCGACCAAAGTTTTATCCCAGCTGACAGCCCCAGTTGGTGAGACTAAATTGTTGTGAGAGATCCTCTATTTGTTATCTGTTTTGGCTACAGGTAACAATCCCAGCACCATCTCAGCTCCCAGCCTCAGAGCCAGAGGGTGTACAAAGCATGCTTCCCACTTCTAAGTTTCAGCCACAACAACTCCAGGCAATGCTACAGATTTGGGAAGGGTGGCTGGAAAGTTGTCCAGGGGAAAAGGAGCTGGGAGTGCTGGTCAACAGCCTGCTGAACATGAGCTGTGCCAGAGGAGATTCAGGTTGGACATCAGAAAGGTTGTTAAACATTGGAATGGGCTGCCCAGGGAGGTGGTGGAGTCACCATCTCTGGAGGTGCTCAGGAAATGACTGGACATGGCATTTAGTGCCATGGTCTAGTTGACATGGTGTTTGGTCAAAAGTTGAACTCGATGATCTCAGAGGTCTTTTCTAACCTAAATGATTCTTTGATCTTCTGATTCTGTAAACATGGCAGTGAAACTTGGTGGAAACTAGAAGAGAAGCCTGGGATAGGTCTTGTTCAATAGTACGCCTTCAGCATGCTGACATCTGCTTTGCCTGTTACAAGTTAACTGATAGTAAATTTTTTTTCTTCCAGTAGTTCTGCCAAGCCATTTCTGACAACCCTATACACTGTATAGGCTGAATCATAAAGACTGTAAACAAATACAATAAGCAAAACATGTTTCTTTGAATTATTTCCTATTTAATTTCCAATTTTGTTTCTACAGTAAAGGCTGAAAAGGCCAAACAGGTCTATGTCAAATATTTAATCCTTATAAAATTTCTTCAAAGTTCAAGTTCCTGAAGCTGAAAAGTTTCAACCAAAGTTGTGCAGCCATGCCCTGGATACTCATGCCCAAAGAATTTTTCCAGAGATTTCTTTCATATGGGCCTCATTTTTCCCCTCAACTTTGAAAGTTAGTAACAAGTAATTTTTAGTAGTTTCAGCTCATGGGTCTTGGGGTATTTATTCAACAACATAAAAGAGCTTCTCAACATTCAGTGTTGTTAGTGTCTCATAGCTCTAATCTTGACCTAGTTTGAGAATGTTTTATTTATCGACAGCAGGCTACACAAACAGCCTCCTCTCGGAGGGATTCCAAATACAGGCTCAGTCCAAGAGGATGCAGCTTCTCCAGGGCATCCCTACCTCCCCCATTCTTATTTTTGTCAGCTACCCCCTCCCTCCTAAAGGGCCTTTAAGGCCTCATTTCTCCCTGACAATATTTCTTTTTTTTTCCACCAAGAAACATTGCCGTGACATATACTTATAATTAGTTTCTGCTTTCTCCTACAAACCATGACTACAAATCATGCACACAAATCTTGCAGCATTATTGGGAAGTGTCCATGGTGGTATGACTCATTTCTCAGCTGAGATTGTAAACTGAATCTTTGCATTTTTCTCATCTTTCAATAAAAAAAATCTAGGAAAAGAGACAGTCTGAAGCATCGAGAAAGGAAAAACAACAGAAACCCTGAAAGTAAGTTGAGCATATATCACATCTAACAATATGTTTGTTACATTGGCCTTTATGGTGCTTTATGGCACTTCTTCTAGAGAGCAGGCAGACATACTTAGTGGATGAAAAGTTGGATGTGACCCAGCATTGAGCACTTGCAGCCCAGAAAGCCAACTCTATCCTGGGCTGCATCAAATGAAGCGTGACTGGCACACCAAGGAGGTGATTTTCCCCCTCTACTCCACTCTTGTAAGACCTCCCTGGAGTACTGTATCCAGCTCTGGGGAGAGAGGATGTGGACCTTCTGCAGCAAGTCCAGGAAAAGGACAAAAAATTTATCAGAGGGCCGGAGCACCTCTCCCATGAAGACAAGCTTAAATAGTTGGGGTTGTTCAGACTGAAGAAGGGAAGTCTCCAGGTAGATCTCCATACTTAAAGGGGTTTATAAGAAAGATGGGGACAGACTTTTCAGCATGCAATAGGACATGGGGTCATGGTTTTAAACTGAAGACGGGTCGATTTAAACGAGGTACATGGCGTACATTTTTTATGATGAGAGTGGGGTAACACTGGCATAGGGTGCCCAAACCCAGGGTAGGTGCCCCATTCCTGGAAACATGCAAGGTCAGATTGGACTGTGGCTCTAAGCAACCTGATCTCATTGAAGATGTCCCTGCTCAGTGCTAGGAGAATTGGACTAGGTAACCTGCAGTGGTTCCTTCTAATGCAAACTATACTGTGATTCTACGATTAAACTCTTTAATGTCAAAGCATTCATCAGCCAAAAGACAAAAAACCTCCAAAGTAAGACCCACAAGCAAAGAAAAAAACCTATGTAGAACCACAGATGGATTTTTACCCCTTTAATTTTAAAAACAACATGACAATTCCTAGTTGCATATTGAAAGAACCTAGACATTTATACTGTCTACCTCTTACTATACCTTTACAAGAAGCTCAGGCTTCCAGCAAAGTCTGAAAGTACTTGGACAGAAGCTGTCTGCTTTCGAGATAGCTATTTCAAGTACCAGAGTAATGCTGTACCAAAAAGCCACTCTCTGAGTAAAACAGAATCAAATGAGAGCAGATAGCCATTTCCACTGCAGGAGGAGTTATTTCAAGGGCAAACATAACAGGCTTCAAACAAAGCAAATTGACCCAGGAGAAGGGAAATACTCCTGTGTGCTGAGAGGCACAAGCCTCCTGTAGAGACCTACAAAGCCCCATAGACTCTCTGGGGAGGTTCAGGCCACCACCTGAGACTGTGGGCAAGGCTTGACAGCAGGGATACCCCAGAGCTGCTTCAGCTCTGAAAAACCAGCAGGAAGGTAGTATGGTTGCTAGAAATTCCCTCAAGCAAAAGGAGACATGGCAAGAAGTAGGCAGACCTTGGGGGTGAGGGTAGGGAAAAAAAGACAACACCTAGCCTCTCTAACCACTGTAATTGTTTTTCTAACCAGCCATGGCTATTTTAACTGTGGCCCCAGAGCAGGTGCTGCCTCCCTCTACCCCCAGCGTATTTGCAGATTGAATTTACTTTATTATTTTCTCATCACATGCCCAAGGTCCACCTTCTGCCCAGCTCTTTGTCTCTACCTTTCCCCCAGCTGTTACCTTTTCAGCATCTCATCAGCATATACTTTCAATTCCCTTTGAGGCTATTTATAAAGGTGTAAAGGAACATAAATTCAGTTTTCTCCCAAGCACATTAGAGATTTGACTGCTTTGCAGCATACTAAAACTGGACTCATACAAAGAGGCTTTGTAAAGGTCAAATTCTGTGAATATTCAGTTTCTAGCTACATTATATGCAGCTGTGCTTATACTCTTTTTGTGTTCATTTTGTCAGGCTGTACTAACAAATGAGTTTGCTGATATTATTTATGGGATAGTAAATCTTATGTGCAACAACATAAAATTCATACTAATGAGCAGAAATCCATCACTGATCTGTGTGTTCAGTCAAAACAAAAATAAATATCTGAGACTGTGAATACAAAATTCTTAATGAGTTCTGAAGATATGCAATTTGAAGATTTGATTATTCATAGTTTCCACTGACTTCAAATAGTAAGTGTATATTACAAATTTATAGCTTATTTGTTGTTAATTTGTAAAAGGGAAGAGGTAAAAATTGCCATATATATGATTCTTGCAGTTTATATTAAATAATAACCTCCTAATTTTAATCAATTTAGACTCTTGAAAGTTTCCTAATGAAGACCACTTCAATTAGTTTCAAGAAGATTTTTATCACAGCCTGAATTGATTTACACTGATATGGTTTCCCTGCAGTCAGTGGAGCTGATCTGATTTAGTCCTGATGAAGATCTAACCTGAAACAAGGTACCAAAGACAGCTTGCTCAAAAAGTGCCCAGAGGCAGAGGTGCCTGGAGTGGAGGGACTTTGGCTGGTAGAGAATTTGTTCAGTTATTTCTGTCACACCCGAGGTTGCTGCTCCTCAGCACATCCAGTGAAAGAAGGGTGGGTGTGATCCCAGCATGGCAGAGAGGTGACACAGCAAAATTTAATTGTACCCATAACTCTTTTTTTTTTTTTTCAGTATCTGATGGTCACTGAATGGGAATCTGTGGATTTCTCCACACTCCGTACCTTCAGCACAGTGAGATCTGGAACATTACAGTGAAGATCACTCCTGTAATGCATCTAATATGAACTAACATGTAAATTCATCTTATCAGGCACTCAGTGAGGGATGCTTTATTTTTATATAAACTTTTTAATAAAATCTTTGCAGTCTCAGACAATTAATGGAATTTGAAAGAGATGGGAAAGTGAACAATAAAAAGCAAAACCAGAAAGAGAAATGAAGAAATGAAATCCAGGAGGAAACTAACAGAGGTAAAGGAGACAATTAATAACCATAGTTAAGTATGACTTGAAGATGTTAATGAATATAGTGGCGCTGTGGTTATCAGCATAAAGCTATAGCATTCAGTAGGGAATGTCAGCTTTTGTGATTAAAGTCTACTAGAAAAGAATTTGTCATTAGATGTCTGCCATTGTTTTGCCCTTGCATCATCTTGTTTCCCATCCTCAAAGGCCTCAGCCATGCTCCCATTCAGTTCTGTGGGGCTTTTGTCTCTGTTTTCTTCTCTGCTACACCCTCACAGCCCCTTTTCTGCTTCTTCTACCATCTCTGTGCCTTGTGCAGAGGCATAGCTTGCCCAACCAGGCCTTCTACAGCCACCAGTCTTGCCTGTCTGCTACTCACAGGTGATGCTGAAGAGAGCAGAAGGATGGCTGTAGCACCTCCTCCCTCCCACAGTGTCTGCATGCCCTGGCTGCTCAAGGAGAGGCCATCTCCCACAGTTACCCCTGCTGGCTGCAAGGCATCCAGGGCAAAGGTGGGGGGAAAGCTGGCAGGCACACAGTGCTCCCCACCACACCCCACATACTGGGAAATCATGAGCGTCCCTTGGGTGCTTATCCAGGAGCCACTGCAGCCTGTTGAACACACTCTTTGCCTTGGATTTTATGACTAATAATAATTTGTACTGTAAGTAATCTTGAGAGATTGAAACCTCTTTTTAACCATGTGCTGTACCTCTCCACCCCAATCTAAATGTGCAAAATATGGAAGGGGCCAGGAGGCAGCAACAGCTGGGGTGTTTTGCCCAGCACAGCTTAGTGGTGGAGGCAGAAGCACAACGCAGTTCTCCTGCCCTCCTCTTACTGGGATTGTCCCCCAGTAAAACAAAGTTTATAGTCCTGAGTATTGCTAAGCCATTACAGCTTTGGGCTTTTACTGTGGATCATAAAAGTACCTCAGAGAGTCAAATTAATTTTGTTAAATGACATGTCATTGGAGATCTTTTGTGCCAACACTCTCTTCTACACCCCTGCCAATGACTGATTTCAAAGTAAGGGAGAGAAAAAGAATGAGAAAGGAATAGTAACATTGCTCCTTCAGATCCTAATGACTAATGCAGATCTTGGATTTGTTTTATGGATGATGTTTAGCTTCTAGCAAAATTAGTGGGTACTCCGCCTCTGCATGGATGCAAGGGGAATCAGATTGACTGCACAGATCAATGGCTTGACAGAAAAGCCTTCTGCATGCAGACTAAACAGAGATCTGTTAAAATAAACCATGTAATTAATGGTCAGAGTGCTGAAATTCTCCAGAAAAAAGCTAGTATTTAAACCAGACCCTTGTTGTGAATAAATCTCAGTATCTTCAGCTGGAAATGACAGAAAAGATCTAGTGGATTTCCTAGAAAACTTACAGTCTGCTCTTTGGGAGCTGCCAGAGAATGAGGATGTTTCCTGCATTGATTGATGCTATAAAATTCTCACCCACAACCAACTCAAGGGTACTCCTTCCAAGAACACAATGCTTCTGACTTTAGTGGAAATGAGAGATAAGGAGAAGATCCTTCAGGCAGCCTGGAAAGAGAGAAGCATTGAATTCCAAGGGCAAGTGATAAGAATTTCTCCAGACTTCAGCCAAAAGATACAAGAAAGAAGGAATTGGTAGAACTTTAAAAAGCCTTTGTAGTTTTAAAATCCAAGTCTGTCATCTCTTCTGAAACTGGGAGTTCTACATGAAAATAAAGATTACCTCCTCTGGGATGCAGATTGAAGGAAACAGTTTGTAGCAGATACTACCCTCATTGTTGCTCTGGGGCATTCAGATGGATTAATTCCTTGTGTTTTGCTGGCAGAGCCCAGGTAGTGATTCCTGGCAGTGTATGATCTGTGCAGAGGGTCCCATGGGAGTTACAAGCAGCCCACCAAGTCCATTCCATCATGGGGACTGAGACAGATGGTGCAGCTGCCAAAGCAGACGGGGCTGAGCATCTGGTAAATGTGTTGATTTAAAGCAGTTATCAAGCAGGAACCACTGCTGTAGCTGAGATGAACACAGTTCAGAGGTGCTTCCTTGTCCAGAGCCCATGGAGGAACTGGGGCATTGCCACAGCTTCTTGAAAGTGAGTACCAAATGTTTTGGAGAATGAAGAAAAGGTTTTGGGTGACCTGTCAAGGATTGCTGATATCAGAGAGGGAGTCAGCACCACAGAAGGTTAATGCTACTGCTGTTTCACAATGATATTTGATGTTTAGATTCCTCTAGGAAGGTTCTGGTCAGCCTTGTATTTTATTTCTTGGCTTTGTCAGCATCTTCTGTCTCTCCCACTTTCTTTGAATAAACAATGTCTGGTTTAAGTATTAAACTGTAGTTCAGTTTCTGACTTTTCATAGCCAGAGATGAGTGATGATTTCTCTGGGATACAAAGTGCACAAAGGGAGAGTTTACCAGCCCAAAGCTGAGACTACAGCTTTGGTGACTGCACCCCAGCTAGATTTAGACTGGTAGTGTTAGGGCCTGGACATGTTGTTGTCTGGTTTTTCTTTGGAGTCTGAGACAGCTTTTTTCCCAGTTTGTCTATAATTGCATTGGTACCAGGTTAACAGCACACTGCTTAAGGGTCACATAAATACAACCTTAAAGATACCAAGTCATCAGAAGGAGACCAGTGAGACAGGACTGAGGAAAATATTACATGCTAGCAAAAACTACTGAAGTTTTTTAATCTGCATGGACATCCCCAGAAAAGGCCATGAGTCTACTGGTAAGTACTACCATTGTGCCCAAGAAAGAGAGCACCAATGAGCTGTGAGGAAACATTACCAAAGCCATTCCTACAGCTGCATTGTGAGACTTCTCAAATTCACTGATACTTTTGCAAAGTTACTGCACCACACTGAAGATGTACTCATTTATAAAATGAATTAATTTAAGTAGAAAAACAAATACTTCTTGTGTGTGTCAAGCCCACAGTGTTAGGAAATTACTGTTGACAATACTGTCAGTAAAACTCTCCCAGTACATCTCACAAAACAGTCTAAATGAGACAGCGTGCTTGGTGGTCAGATACAGATGATACTGGAGAACTGATTTACAGCTGTAAACCTTGTCAGTTTTTAGAGATGAAAGCTTCTTCACCAAGAAATCCCTGAGAAGGTGCCACCCTACCAACAGCTGTGAGATCACTTAGCTTCTGCCAGCCCTTTCTTGGACAAAAACTTTGCAAATGAGGCCAGGGTTTGTTGTACAGTCTCCTCCACCCTACAGGTCCCTTAATTTCTGTGATTTTGGTTTACCCAAAGAATTAATGCTTGATATATTAGGATGTCATTTTCACCTTAAAAACTGAGGAAATTTTTGTGTGGTGATAAAATTTGACATGTTTTATCTGTGCCCTGCTATCAGAGTGCTAATGGGAATCCAAATGTTTTTAGAACTTTTTAACTGCCACACAAGCATTCAGGAGAGATACTCTATCTTAGAATTTTTAACTGCCACACAAGCATTCAGGAGAGATACTCTATCTTTAAATCAGAAAATAGCTTAGTTCCTGCTATCTTATCAAACAGGAGCACGTAGTCCTACAAAAAAGATCCCCACTGAACTACTAATGGAAAGGTGTTTACATACCAGAGAGGAAACCATATGACCTGGTTTGGGTAATCGTAGGAAACTAGGGAAGCAAAGTGTGGTGGAGAAGGAATTCCAGAGCTGGTCTAAGGAGGAAAGAAATTTGGATATGAAGGCTCCTCATAAAAGCATGAGGAGCACAGATAAAGAACGTTGATGAATATGAGTGGAAAAGATCCGATGACCACTGAGCAGGTGAGAGGAGTGTGCATCTTTCCTGTGCACTGCCGAGTCCATGCAGCTGCTTCTTCCCACATTGCCAGCTAAAGTAGTCTGGCTGAGATGTATGTCCTGCATACTGTACGAGAAAAACTTAAACCTTATTCATTTTTCTTAGCACAGAGGGAGTAGAAAAAGAGTTAGGAAAAAAGGGAGGAATTTCTCCCTTCAACTTTATATGGTCTTTTAAAAGACGGTTTTTAGTGTGCCTGATAGGTTTGGAATAAATATTAGTAATTTTTATTTCCCTGATTTTGTTACTGTGTTGCTGTCCATTGCAGGATCAGGTGTGTGTATACCAAGACTATAACATATTTATTTCAGTTTGGTTATTTCTATAGGAAGGGAATGTGTTGGGCCTAAATGGTAGTGACAGAACCTGGGTTCTCTGACTACGGTATTTGCTGCCTTGAGCACCCAGAAATTAATTTTGATCTTGCTTTTTATGGTGAAAATTCAGACAAGTATGTGAATATGCGGTGACAACAACAACCAAAAGCAATTAAACGGAAACAGTTGTTCTCAAAGTCACTGTTCTCCATGATATAGCCTAGTTAAACATATCCCTAAACATAACTGCTACTGAAGAGAAAATAGGAGAAAAATACATTAAATGTCTATCATTTCTACATACTTAGTATACCCCTTAAAGAAACTAATAAACAGTGAAGAGGGCAGTATAAGGACATGAATAGACTAGATTAGACTAGAAGTGATTTGTGAAGTGAAAAAAACCCAAAGTGGCCAAAATTTAAAAATTTTATTTTGTTTTGTTGGATATTTTGTTTGTTTTTGGGTTTTGGTTTCGATTTTTTGGGTGTCTTTGTTTTGTTTTGTTTTGTTTTGTTTTGTTTTATTTTGTTTTAATTTAAAACCCTAGTTTTTAAAAGGTTCTGTTAATCTTCATCTGAACGCTAGATGGGGATCTTGAGTCAGTCATGCCAGAGACTCCTTTATCCAGCTTTTTCTTTATTTTAATCTGTTTTATCATGGACAAAGTACATGCAGTGCAAGTTTACTCTTCAGGTATTTATATTTTTACTAAGGGTTTTTTGGGGGAAGGGTAATCTACAGAAAATAAATATTTACTTTTAAAAACACAAGTTTAATTAAGGTTAAATTGCATCTTTCAAAACAGAAGGGAATGCATCTGGAACCATAGAGCACATGCTCTTCATCGTCCTAATTATTTGTTTAATTCCAGTGGCACATAGCAATTGTTTTCTCACTTTTCAGAGCAGGATGTGGTTTACAGTGACAATTGTTTTACTGCTGTGTGGCACAGATTATGACACGGGGAGAGGCGGCGGAGTTGCTCACTTGCGGCACTGCGAATGACCCAAGCATTGCTATTTCTATAAATGGGATCTTTGTGTGCTAACTAAACCTGAGCACTACAGCTGTGAAAGCTGCTTTCCTTCAACCTTCCCCAACTCTCCCTGTGACTTGTACACATGAAAATAAATTAATCTATCTTGCTGCTGTGTTGTTGTTTGTTTAGTAAGTACCTCTTTCTTTCGTGCAATGTCAAGCTCAGCCTTAAAATGTGAATCATATTTTGAGCCATTGTCTTGAATAGTTCCTTTCTTGAAGGATTCTTCTTTCTCCCCTCACCAAACTGGCCTTTGCAAATTGCCTTGTGAAGAAGTATGTATGGTACCAACCTCACACCTTCAGACGCTGCTGTAAACGGGTCTTAACTGTAGTGAGTTTGGCTGTCTCAGCTCATTTCATAGGGACACACTAGTCCACACCATGTAACATGCAGTTTGGGATTATTGCCAGTTTCTTCCCAGAAAATACTCAGAAGGGAATTAGTGAAAGGACTGAATGACTTCTTGCGGCATCTGTGGAGTCAGGGTATATCCGAGGTGAAATGGGATCATTCCTCGGGCAGCAGAAAGGAGGGAAAAATAAAATAACCCAACCCTGCAGTGGCCTGTTGTTCTTAGTTCCTCATGCTCTTATTGTTGGAGCACTCTGTACTGAAACATGCCAGTGAAGGAATAATTTGTGCTGCAGAGAAACAAGCTGAACACCGAATCAGTTCTTTTAAAAGGATCAATTTTTAGAATGTATTATAAGTAAACAATTGTTTCTCAATATAGAGAATGATTTTATTTGACGACACACAGTGCTGCTTCTGCAGAGCTGATTGCTCTGCCAGAGCAAAAGGAAAAAATAATATATTAAAGACATGAGATGCATGAAAAATGTCATTAAATAAATCTTTACTAGCCTTGAAATGGGGATGGTTTGCATAATTGATTAATCATAAGGGGACATTTTTGGTCACAGAAATTATCATTAGTAGAGCTCCAAAGTTAAATAATCTCTATACGAATGAAAAATGCTATTTTCCCTTCAGATCTTTCCAAGATCTCTTCTTTCTTTTAGCTTTTCTTGCTTTTAAAGGCCTTAATAATTAAATGATATTTAACTGGAAGTGTGGGTGATGAAGCCCTTGAGAGCCAATTTCTCCCCCCGGCACTCAGCAAGAGCAGCAGTGCCCAGGCAGTGCACGTGGGCCCAATCCTGCAAGCTCAGCTGTGGTGCTTCACCTCCCTGCACCAACAGTTTGGATCTGGGCTTTTCCTTCCAAACTCCAGTCAACGAGACCTCTCTGAATTTTCTTCCTATCAAAGAAAAATATAATTATGACAAGCAGCATCTTTGTGCACCCTTTTCCTTTCCAGTATTAAAAGGCAACTGTGTTGTTTGTTCTGAAAAATTTCACCTCCCAGTGAACCTGTGGGCTTGCAAACATGCACACACTCTTTGTGAGACAACTTGTGGTCATTTAGGGTGGATGTCACTGCATCTACTTCAGAGATATAATAATAAATATTTTTATTGCCAAACATTTAATTAAAGGAAACAGCTTTTGATACACAGCTCTCAGAAGGATTTATTTAGCCTGCTTTTTTTTTATAAGGCCATTTTACATTGAATAAAACAGGAACTGCATGAAGCAGGAA
Source organism: Rhipidura dahli (assembly GCA_013399225.1). Taxonomy (NCBI): domain Eukaryota; kingdom Metazoa; phylum Chordata; class Aves; order Passeriformes; family Rhipiduridae; genus Rhipidura; species Rhipidura dahli. Next base: position 516,704 of record VXAC01000095.1, read on the forward strand.
TGGGTTAAACAAGGCTTGTCCAATCTGATTTCGTTAATAAAAAAAAATGGTGTATGGGTCCAAGCCTGGTCCCACACCACAAACTGGCAATCTTCTCTACTTCTCATTTATTGGTAATCCTTCAGGAGGTACAAATGATTGGAAATCACATCCACAACAAAAAGAGGAATGGAGATGTTTGACATCATACAAAAGAGTTTCCTGTTTGTTATTTTGCTATGGATAGTTAATTTGGTTTCTTTAACCAGGAGATGGTCCTTAAATTGAGACATACAGTATCTTTTTATCATAAATGTCCTTCTCAGGAGATCTCTAGCCAAGTGTTGCAATACATTGCAGACAGCAAAATGTGTTCAAAACCTCATTTCTTACTCCATTTCTTTAATGTGAAAATAAGGTAATACTCATATATCTCAGAAACATATTGTAATGGCTTTCAAACATGAATGTAAAATTGGTGTAAAAGTAATCTCAGTCTGTAAAATTTTTTGATTTGTTTTTGTATATTTATATGCAGAACATAACATGTATGTAAACATAAGCCTCTATTCACTCTAGCTTGTCCATGTACTGAGATAATTACACAGAATTGAATATTGATACATGTGGAAAATATATTGTGTAAATATTTAAAGGATGGAACAGACTTAATTAACAGACAATTTCAGTGCATTTAGACATTAATTGTTGTACAAAATCAAGATTTCCTTAGTAAGTAATAATGGTCCTATTTATAACTGCATTGCTATGTAAGGTACTGCTTTCTAAATCTCTTGTTATACCTAGACAAATTCAAAGATGAGTCTGAGGGTTTTGAAGCAAACCAGCTTTTCAGTTTCTTACCAGTTGTTTTTAGCAGAGTAGAACAAGAGCAATGCAGACTTTTACAAGGTTTACAAAATTTAAGGAGGCCAATTTATATGTACTTTTGCCGGTAAAGAGCACAAATGTTGATCACTGAATACTATAACTAATATTTAAAAAACCTCTTACACTCTCTGCCAAATTAATTTATATTCTATCAATATTTTATCTCAAACTGAGTTGTATATAGTTTTTTAATTTCTCAAGATTTATTTCAATATCTTATAGGTATATAAAGCAAGTGCTTTTAAATCCTATATGTTTGAAAATATCTCTTTCATAAACAAGGATTGGCAATGTAGTAAAATAATTTTTGTGTGTGCTTTTTTTATTAAGATTTAACTATAGTTGTATTGAAGATATTTTCTTTTTGTCTCTGTTTTGATACTCTGTTTTTCTGCATCAGCCTGCATTGGATGTTCATCATTATCAAATATTTGTATGAACAGGAACACATTACAATGCTGCAATATGCTCAACCAGAGTGACATTTTTTTTTGTGTGCGTGTGTGTGTTTTGCATCTGAGGTTTTGTAGTAATTTAGTCCCTAGACCAACAGCTGATATTTACTAGCATGGTATGAGGGCATTGGAGGTGCAGAGACATCCATTTCTTCTGAATCCACCTGCCAGTATATTTTAATAACAATCCTAACCTGAATGATCTTTCCCAAAGGAGTTGTTTAATAGAGATATCCTTCCTTCAACTTTACCTTTTCCTTGTATGCTCCAGTTCAAGAAAGCTTCCCACCTTCTGTATTTAGGCAAGTTTTGAAAAGCATATTTTAACTTTGACAGGCTTAAGCATTTTTCTGAGCCTAGTGTGAATATTCCAAAGAAATTAATTATTTGATATTTAAATTATGAATGCATGATAGTATGCATACTATCCTGATATTTGTATAATCAAATATTTAAAAACACAGTAGTCATTTTTGGTTAGTCCTGGAAGAAACCAGGGTAATGTGAGGGGAGAATATTTTCTCTTAAAAAATATGAAGTTATGATGATCTCAACCATATAGAGTACTAAAAATACATTGAGTAGCAATGACTTTCAGTCATAAGAACCAGCTTGCATTCAGAGTAGTCACCTAGATAAAATGGGATCTGTATTCTGTTATCAGTCCCTAAACTACCTAGTTAAGCATGGCACTTTCATACCCCAGTGTGTAATACTACACTGCTGGATCATAGAGCACAGGACACGGCATCCCGGTGTGTTATTCCTGAATTAACTATGCTTTATATTTACTGCACCTTCATGAAAGAGATGTTTAGCCTATTGATCTTGCTGCAAACTCTAAGAAAAGGAAAAATAAAATGAAATGGACTTTTCCTGAGACAGTAAAATTAAATCCTCAAGAGAATGAAATTTGTCTCTTAGACTCCTGGAGCTCCATATGTTGGAACAGGTCTGACTCCCATCTACTTCACTGTACACATTCTCCCAGTGTGCATTAAATGTACATTGACTCAGCTGCTAATTCAGGAACATGAGTAAATTGTACAGTGAAGGAACAGAATAACTCTACCTGGAAAGACAGGTGTTGTCCACAACTTACTAGGTTAACCTGCTCACAAAAAGCCCACACTATTTCAGGAACAATTCTGTTCAATACAGATACTTTTCATGGAAAATCTGTTTCCAGTATTGTGCACATGCCACTATCCCCTCTCTTGTCGTAGTTGAATGCTGACATAAATCTTTTTCTAATAAAATGAACTATTCAAATTTTTTCTTTACTGAATGATGTCTGAAACAGATGTATTTTAATCTGCTGGGCATAGAAAATGAAATTTACATGTCAGTGAGGTCTTTCTGGTTAATAAATGTTTTAAAAGAGAGAAAGCAAGAAGCTAAATATATGTAAAACTGTACTGCTTTGCATATGGTGCTTTTAGCAGAAAATACAGTATTCTAATACTAAATTGTATCTTATTTATGAGACAAAAAGTATACATATTTTGTGATAACAAATATCTTTCATGTAGGGGTATCATTTAAAATGCTGGAAAGAACTCTGATTTCACCAGCAATACTTCCTTTACGCTAGACCAAATAATTTTTTTTTTTTCCATGTAGGAGTAGCATCTGCACAAAGCATTTTGTTTGTTATCTCTGTGTGTGTGTTCATTTTTGAACTCATTGTGTTTTCCTATTATTTTAGCTGTTTACATAGCACCAATTTTAGTACATTATGGCAGCTTTCTTGTACTCTGAGTGAGCTGGATCCAAAGCCCGCTGAAATCATTGGAGGGGCCCTGTTAGCTGAAGTTGTCTTGCCATTGGGGATGGAGAGTAGACAAAGAAGAGTTGTGTTCAGTGTCCCCTGGAGATTCAGGCAGGTTTTCCAAATAATCATGAATACTTGCAAAAATAGCTGGGTATGTTGATGAAATTTTAAATTTTCCATCGCAATAATGTTACTCATTTTGTAGCATTATTTGGGGGCGGGGGGAGGCAAAGAAGCTTTTAACCCAATTTACTTTACTGTCTGAACTGTTGCCAAATTTGATAGAGATGCAATGGCAGATTTAACCTAAATTTCTTTTATAGAAGACCCACAGACAGCCCCACGTGCTAGTTATGCCATGTGCTGATACCTTCAACCAAGTCCTTCTCCCAGCCCCTCCCTCCCTCCCTTGTCCCCTCTCTCCATTCCCACTTATTTCCTCCCAATAATAATAATCAATTATATTATTAATTAATAAAAATAAGCAAATAATTATATTAAAAATAATTTAATATCAATATAAAATAATTTCCCTGTGGTCAATACCCAAGCAGTTCATCCTCTGAAAATATGTTGATAGCTGAGGTGACATGAATTTTACCTCAAGGAGAACAATGGTCTGAGAGAGTCTTTTTTTCATCAGAGTCAATGGTTGGACAATGCAGGAATTGTCTCCTGAACATTCCTACCTTAAAAAATGGGGCTGCAGCACCACAGTAGAAATCATTCCTTAAGTATCTCAATTAAGAGCTCAGTTGTTATCTCATCCTGATTAAAAAGTGCTTGAGTTTCTACAAGTTTTCAGCCAGAGAAACTCAGGAATGATGTCCAGGTTCATTTTTTAACAATTAGCAAGTCTGAGCCTCAAACTGACAGATTACTGCCGTTTGGCAGTATCACCAATAGACAGGGAGTTGTGAAATTGTAAGATATTATTGTATTGTTGGTAGCCTGAGTAAATCTAAATCTTTTCAAGCTTTGCTTCAGTGGGTTAATTCCAGGACCTGAATTACAAGTGCAATTTGAATTACATTGCAAAGACTGAACTTACTTCACTTTAGCAAAGTCCTTTTTCTTAAGACTTATGAATTCCAGTTATTTTGAAATCCTGAAATGTTGAAATCTTTTGATACCTTTCTTATTATTTCCAAGAAAAGATGGGTAAAGGTTTTTCCTGACTTTCCCTGCCAGCACCTCTATTTAGGTAAATGTGTTTCTTTGACTTTACCTTTATTTTGTGGTATCTCAGCAGCTGCTGCACACAATATACATCCACAGGGGCTTTTTATTCTTCCCTTCCTAAACCTAAGATATTAAAATAGCAGAAAGAACAAACCTTGCCAGAATCAGAAAGTAATAAAAAGAAAATGAACCAAATAAATGTTCTGTATATATTTAGGGCAATTGAAGAGACCTGAAAGAAGCAGGGGTGATTTCAGATTGTCTCTACATATTTTGTCTGAGAATTTTAAAACACTTAACGGATTCTAGCTAATTAAGTCTCAAAGCTTGATGCTGAGCTATATGAGACATCACCCATTCTGTTGAGGAATGAAGGGAAAAGTGATTGCATGATTTGCTGGGTAAAAAAGATTATTAAATATTGGATTTGTGAATCAAGATACATGTTCCAGTTACAATTTAACCATTAGGATTGATTTTTTTTTCACCAAATAGCAACAGTAGTGACAATAGAGAAAAAGTATGCTGTAACGAAGGCTCTCATAAAGTAATCTGTTTAATCAGTAACTTGTTGTTAAAAGAAAGCTGTATCAGACAACAATATATACATGCAAAATTTTATTTAGAGTAAAAGGGCTGTTACTGAGCACTGGCTTGAAACTGTAGCTTTTCAGATTGTTGAAGTATTTATTATGCATTCTCCACAACAGAAATACTCACCGGATAATTGCTGCAGAGGGCAAAACAAATACACATTAATAAAAGCAATTCAAAAGCTTAACAATTTTTTTAGGAGAAGCAGCTAAATGGGGCTGTGGCCCTGCAGTTGTTTGCAGTAATCAAGGACTTTGAAGAGACAAGTCCTTTTTCAGTTTCTGACAACTGTGTGGGTCTGAGTAATCAGACTGGAAACTGTGTGCATACTGTTCGGGTTTCAGCCTAGTTTCTGACAGCTTCAGCTTTCCCTGGTGCAGCACCGGGACTTTTAAAATCTCATCAGATAAATTCTGTCTGTGGAAAGGAACGCTGTGCTGTGATGATGGATAATTCTGCATCTCTGTATTTCTCGCATTAATAAACCAAAAAGAATGGGAAATGGAAAAGATCTGTTGCTAGAGATGTTTAGTCTTCTATATCTACCAGTTGCAATTTTCTCCTCCCATAGTGTTTTCCTTAATCCAGCCTTAAGAGATTGAAGTGATGAAGATTCCTACACTTCCCTTTGGAGAGCATTGCAAAGTATAATAACAGTATAAAAACACTCAACAGTGTTAAATATTTTTCAAAAAATTATGGTTACATTTAACTTTTTATGTGAATTCTGTAAATCTGGTATAAAATAATTTGTTTGGAAAGACCCCTCATTATTCTGGAAAAATATATATTATGAATATTTCCAGCCAGTTATACTAGACGCCTTTAAGTGTTCTTACTGATATATTTCCAATAATTTTAGAACAATTTAATGCTAGGAAAATGTGTCTTCAAAGCAACATTTTTGTCAAAATATCTGAGGAAAGTATTTTTACTTTATTCTGTCTGGAGATGAATTAAGGCTTTGGCTCAAGTTGAATTGTAGGCACAAATACCTTACATGAATTTGCAGGTTGTGTGACCCTGTGGTATTTGGTCTGCTTTCCTGTGCTGCTGTTCGGGTTCTCAGATTTCTCTTGTGTTAAATTCCTGATCATTTTGTGATATAATGCAAACAGAGGTCTCAGTAAAGGAAACCAAAATTCAAATTCACTAAAATTTGGTTTATGTTGTTCTTAATCTATAATTTTCAATATCTGTAACTCTATATGGACTCTGTTTCATATTTATTTGCAAATTTGCTTACTCCCCTGGTTCCTTCTCATTATATGATGTGCCTTAAATCTCTCAGAGTAATGCAATGCAGAGACTGAGGTATTGCAAGAAATGCCTTATGCAGACTCTGAAGAATGTATTGGTTCACAATTGCATTTAAGCACATATTATTAGATCTCCCTCTGATTACATATAAACTATCTCCTGTAACCATTTTAATCTGTGCAGCTGGAAGGGAAAGGCTGCAGTGTTCACTGATTCCAGTGGGATTCAGATTTCCAAAATCCTAATGTGTGCCAGATGTGAAAGGAAGGAGACTCTAGCCAGACTGGTGAGTGGCTGACTGCCATGTTACATAATTACCCAGAACTGGGGACTGCTCATTACACAGGACACCCTCAGTGTGGAAAGGAAGAAGGAAACGGAAAGCTATTTGAAAATTCAGGATTCAGTGTCCACAATATTATTCAAATGTTTAATGCCCATCAAATACATTGTAGAGACAGCAGCAAGATAATTTTTTTGATGCAAGGTCTTTTTAAGAGCTTGTTTTAGAATCTGTTTTTCTCATTAGGATTTTAAATCCATGGCTTCTAACTTTGATCTTATTGGTTGACATTAATCCTTATTTTCCATTGTTGCTGTTTTGGGTTTTCTTGGGAGAGGGGAGTGTCCCTCAATTCAAGACATCCATCACAGCTTCATCTGAGTTAGAGAACCAACCATTTCCCAGGAGAAGGCACGGATAGTTTTGCTTTCTCCCAGGCAGGGAGGGAGGAAGCCTCAAAACCAGAATGAGTTAGTCACCACCACCACCATCTGGACACAGCCCTTTGCTCCTTTATTTACATCATTGCATCCTGGATTGCACATAAGACAATGAGAGGACAAACCTCCGAACTGCCCAAACCACACTTTCTTTGGTTAGCTCTGCTCAGCACTGCAGTAGATGGGTGGGTTTGAAAGAGAGAGAGAGAGGGAAACTTTCTTCCAATTATGTGGGCTTTGTTTGTTTAGTTTTCTATGTGAACATCACAGGTCATATGTGATGCATGTTCTGGTGTAACCCTGGCAAAAAAAAAAAAAAANAAAAAAAAAAAAAAATGCTGAGAGCGACATCTGCCTCTGTCATAAATGCAGAACAGAGACACATACCTAGATCCCCTTTATTTGGGAAACCAGACCCAGGTTTAGTTTGGCATGATCACATATCTACACATCCCCTTATAATTGTACAGGAAGATACTATTCCTCAATGGAGTGCCTGTAAGTTTTATTTGTTTGCTATTAGGCTTTCTTTTGCCAGGATTGCCTCCATGCCAGCAAGACCTTTACCTGACAGTGTTTAATTCAGGACCAGGATCTGGAAGAAAAAAAAAAAAGGAGGGCAAATGGAATATCTTCAGTTCTACATTTGTAAATTTGCCCAGTTTTGCTCAAATGATTTTCCTGCTTTCTAGTTTGTCTTCCCCTCAGCACAGAAAAAAAGAGGATTAAGACTGTCAGGGCTGTACTTCAGAGGCAGCCCCAGCAAAGCCCCTAAAGAAGAAAAGCGAATGATCGTAACCCATCCTCTGGATCCTCTCCAGCATAAGAAAAGATAGGAGAAACTAATTTTTTTAAGCACTCCTTAGGTTCCACAGTCAAATAAAGAGCATATGGCAGTCTCTGGAATTGAAGGTCACTGAGACCTGGATTTATTAGTGAGGACACTGAACGTAGTCCTAGTGCCATAGGGAGAGTTTTGGTCACTGAAACTGATGCCCTTCAGATGCCATGTCAAGGTCGGAAACCTGACTGATTGGTGTCTAAAAAGTAAGCGTAGATGCTGCTAGACACTATTTGCTGTTTATCATCTCTTCAATAATCTTGCCCAGAAATGGGAGGTTTAGCAACCAGACAATACTTCACAAGAAAATTAGTATCAGAAGAGGATTTATTGAGTAAGGGCCAAATAAATTTATGTTTGAAAGCTTCTGGCAATCTGTCTTTTTTTTTAAGGAAAAATTACCAATAGTAGGTGTTTTCCCCCAATTTTCACCAAGGGAAATGTATTTCTCCTCTGTGGAGTGCTTAAGAAATTTTCCTTAGAGGATCTAGGACCTCCAATTGAGACAAGTGAAAACTGATTTAATTGAATTATCTGGTATCTTTATTCCTTTTTGGTACTTTTACAGTGGCAAATCCACACCCAGCATTCAAATATAATGACACCTTTATGCAGCATGAAACAGTACAAGCTTAAACAGTTGGAGGTAATCTTGGCTAATCAGATAGACTGACATCCATAATTTTTTAGTGAATTTTAAGATTACTTGGCATTTGCAATAGTAAGTCAAGTCAGAACTGGATTTTCATTGGACGAGCACACAATCCAGGTACTGTTGTCCAAGCCCTGCAAACTTCCTGTTCCTTGTAAGGCCAATGCAATATGCAATAGAAGAAAATGAATGTTAGAGGTGCATAATGAAAAAGAGGTCAAATTCCTTTAGCTGATGCATCATTTGCTGCTTCACAATTATTGAGAATTTCTGGCTCAGTAGAGGACAAAAAGAGATTGAGAGGAAGGTACAAATAAAGTTTGGAAGCCTAGACTTTGCATTCGTCAGTCTTGATAAAAAAGAAATTTTTCTTTTTTGTCAAAATTGTGACATCTTTATGTGAAACAGCAGACAAAGTATTTTCTATTCGGTAGTTTGAGTTCATTTTATTTGAACATACAAGCCTACTTCAAGATATACCTATCAAATATAGCCATAGATAATAATTTGGGAGAAGGAAATGCTAATTTTTAAAGTCTAATTCCAAGCACCTTATGTCCCACAAACTTATTGAGACATACTTATAAACTCTGCAGCCCTAATCCATCCTGTTGTTTAGATGAGAACTAACCATAGTATTTAGTTGCAGAACAAAACAAGAACTCTACATCTAAGTATCTTTGGCTCATGTATTTTACCCACATCTCTATATAACAAAATCACAGGCTCCATCTCACAGATTTTTAAAGAAGTGAGAAGGATAAGGAGAACAACTTAAAATTAGCTTTAAGAGCTGTAAGTTACTTATTAGAAAGCCTTTGTGTCAAATTATGTCCTTTCTTTATTTCAACAGTAGCAGTTCTTTCTGTTTCCTTTCTTCTGCTACTCTACATTACACCTCTGAGCTTTGTTCTTTCTCATCTAAATGAAGGTGTATTTCTGGGTATGTCAATAAAGCATGTCTTCTCCAGGCAAAGAATTTGTTGTCAGAATATCTATATTGGAGTTCAAAGACAAAAGCCTCATTAATGCAATTTCTATTCTGAATTCTGAAATGCTGTTGCCATTTCTCAGTTTTAAAAGGATTTGTGCGTCTTGACTTTTTACTTAGGAAGTCCAATTATTAGTCTTCAAAATAGTCTGCCATGACCCACCTGGTCCTCAGCAAGAAGTAATGTCTGTGTGGCTCCTCTCAACGTTTGATGTCCATGCCTACCCCTGGTGTAAACCAAGCAAAGTGAAAATCTATCCATTCTGCATTCTCTTGAGTATGATGAGGGGCAACAAGATCAGACTTGTCTGTGTAGTTGCAAGGAACAGCCCAAAAAAAGAGTTGTCAAACAATAGGGTTGCAATCAAGCCAATGCATCTCAAAATAAAATGGCAGAAGATTTCATCAGTACGGGAGCAAAACATCCTCTTGGAGCATCCTCTCCAAAAAATGCAATTGGCTCGAATAGTAATCTGGAACAATGATATTATACAATTTTTTTAATAACACATTAATTGTTCATAATCTCCTGAATGAAGCTTTATAAAGTAAGAAAGGCTTGATTCTCTCTCATTTTCCCTTGTTACACAGCTATGTGACCGTAGATTTTGTGCCTCTGTAAGGGCTTCATCCAAAGACTACTGTATCATTGGAAAAAATTTGATTCACTTACAGATACTTTAGATAAGGGCGTAAATGAAAGATGAACTCTCTGGATCATTGTGCTTCATTATTTCTGTTACAATTTTGGCCTTGATCATATTGCTTCTGAAATAGGACATAAAAAGGACACATCCTCCAAACATTCATTCATATGGAACCAGTTTGTAGTAAAAGTATTTTAAAAATAATATCAGACCACAAATATTCTGGACCTATGTATTCATTCATGCATTGAATTAATTTCATTAAAATCATATGGGTGTGGATGAAGATTTTCCTTTGTTTTATTTGATGCCTATTGAAACACAGAAGAGTGTTGGCTGATATTTCAAGTGAAATACCTGAAGGTAGGATCATCTTACTTGATGTTGTGTTCTGCCAAATTTCATTTGGTTTTCAGAGTAGATAGTTAATATTTACAAGACACACAGGAAATAAGAAGCATTTTCTACTTAACAGAAAGTGACTGCAGCAGAAGACATACAAGTTGTCAATTTATCTCATGCAATGTGTATTTCAGTACATAATAAATTATGCTCTTCTTGGAGGAAAGAGCCTCTTCTAATATTAACAAGTAATGTACAAGAATCACAAAACTGTTCCATTACACCTATATGATCTGAGTCTACAAATCAATAATAAAAAGTAGATTTCTTGTGATAGTCAAATGTAATGGTGAAGAAGAAAGCAGATGGCTCTTGATAGTCAAAGGTACTTGTGAAGAAGGAATTTTGTAGAATCTCCTAAGTATGCAGATTCACTAAGCCAAATGTCAAACAACCTAAATACTCCCTGGGCCATTTCTAACTATTCCACTGCAACACACTTAATTTTATACTTTAAGTGAATAAGAAAGCTTTGTATTTAAGGATGTATTATAAGAACAAATTCATTGAAAGTTAAAGTCATGGCTACTTTTGCTTAGAGACACAAGCAGTTTGAGCTGTATCTGTTGGAGGCTGTGAACTCAGCTGAGGGATGTACGCCTGCCTCTTAAGGCTCTTGCCTCGACCCTGTCTATAGTGCGCCGGCTGTTTCATGACAACCTGCACAGGGAATTTGTCTTGTAGTCCTCTAAAAGAATGTGTTATTTGTTTGTAACATGTTTATTGGTAGGGAGCAAGTCAGTGGAAACATAACACCATTCTTTACTTCATTCAGCAGCAGTAGCAGAGCATAATGTCAGGTATTTGGCCAGTCCTGGAAACTAATATTTAATATTGAAGGAGTGCCACAGGGGTTCCTGGATTGGTGAAGTTTGCACACTGCTAGGTGGAAACCAAAAGTAAACTTTTCCAAAAAGTTGGCTATAACATTTGACAGTAGGTGAAGTTGTATATAGATTCTCTGAAGTTGCCAAATGGGAACAGAATTTCTTCAGCAATAATAAATGCAGAGTGTCCTCTGCTATGTCACCTTTATGTTGCTGTGTGAGTGTCTTGCAAGTTTTGAAGCCTTGCACTTCAGTTTTGTTAGCCTGTTGGAAGAAATCTCATTTAACTGGCATTTTTACATCTACATTAATTCTTCTAAAACACTGAAGTGAGTGTTCTACAGCTATGTAAAGAAACGCATTATCAAAGCATTAAGATATGATTAAACTGACATTTTCTTAAGAAAACGAAAGGAGCAGGAAAAAGCCATTCTAAAAGGACTGAGTGCTACATACTCCAGATATTATCTTCAGTGCTTACTCAGGGATCTTTAAAGAAGCTTATTACCAAGTACCCTAAGAAGACAAGTGTGGATGTGTACAGATCAGAGGAATGCAAGTTAATGCACCTGCCAGATTTTACTATCGTACAAAGCATGTCAATCAGCACTCAGACCTTGCGTTTAAAAATGTGTTCCTTCAGATTTTTTTCAGTGCTGTATCTCACATAGCTAGAATTTCCTAGTCAGTATCCATCCAGTGTTGCAAATAGTCATAAATTGTGCTACTGAATATATATCTCTGACGTGAATGTGAATAGTCCTTCGTTAGATTCAGTAATGAGCTATGGAAATACTACTAGATATGGTTGCTGTGAGTACATATATTTAAATCTTCCTGCTATTCTCAATAGGAAATACAAATAACACTTTTAGATTAAAGAAAAAAATCAGTTCTGCATACGTTTTCTTTAAGAAAGGTAAATTAAAATGCAAAGTGAGTTGAATAGATTGGGCAGTTTACAGCACATGAATTTACAGTGGTTTAAAGCACAGGTACTTGATAGCTGCATACAGCTCAGATCCCACAGGATCAGTTCAACAGTGATGTGTCAGTTTCGGCTTGGTCTTCATTTGGAAAAAATATGTTCAGAAACTTGTCCTGAGAGGTCACTGTTTGGAAATGCCAGTAGCAGAGGAGGGCCTGGTGTACCAGATCATCGCGGGATGGCTGCAGGCTGCTGGGAATCTGCGGCAATGAAGAAGACAAAACCAGACGAGAACTTGTGAGAAATAAAACCTATTAGGGCCATCACACACTGTGCTAATAAGGTCTCCTTTGTTGCTCTGTACAAAATTCTGACGTTGCTCTCTGGAAAAAAAAAAAAAAATATCCAAACTGGATGTGCAGAAGAAGGGCCAGAAGTAGGATGTGGGGAAAAGAAACTCAGAAGAGAAAAGTCTTCCTTTTGGTGTGCCTACAGTATTTAGGAACAGTATGACTACAGCCTATATGGGGTCAGAGAGAGATGCTGTACAGCCTAACAGCCACTGACTGCACCAGAGCAAGCAGGTCTGTAAGAGCAGCTGGGTGAAAACACAGATGGCAGCAGGCAGTGGGTCTCGGTCACCCTCAGGCCCACCAGAACAAGGAGTCTGCACCCTGGGAGGTTCTGTGATCACCTTCAGGTGCTCATGCTCTCTTGTAGCTCTCACTCAAAAGTGTTCAAACCTTGCAGAAGGCAAACTTGGCAAACCTGTCTCTATTCACAGTTTTAACTGTTTTTTTCCAGATTTAGCCCAAAAAATATTTTAAGAAGTGAAAACTCAGTATTTACAGAGTTAAGACATCAGGTTGTGGTGTTAGATGGAAGTCACTTTCTAAAGTAGAATAAACATAAAGTGACTGAAGATATTCAAGTGACACTGTTCTACTGGAAATATAGTCATATAAATAAATGGGCTTTATCAGTTTGCTGGTACCTCCAGCAATGTTGACATTTGCATTCTGCTCTCCTACCTCTGACAGATTTTAGTTCTATTAAAATAATGAATTCTTATGCTGATATTTGCCTCTTAGCATGAGGCATTTGGAGCAAGTCAACACATTTTCAGGGATGAATTTTGGAAGTTTATTAAGATGTACAGATTTAAAAAGGAGAAATCTGTACAGATGTCATGAGTCAGAGATTTCTTTTTTTATCAGTCCTCATAAAACATGTCCTTATATGATGTGTTTTCCAATAGAAAAATGAAGCACAAATCCTATTGGGATCACCAGCAGGGTCTGATGTCCAAAGGCAGATATTTTATTTAAATGATCCTATACTGCTCAGTAGGAAATACCATTTTCATTGTGTTTACAAACATGTTAGCATTCATTAAAATGTTTTTCTGCTGCCCTTGAGATATGTATTTTAAAAGACATACTTCTGGAAAGCTTTAGAAAGCAGAATTTTTTTTAAGTCTGATCATTTGACAGGTGTTAATTCACATTGAAACTCTCATTGCAGAGAACTAGAAGCCAAGGTTCAGAAAAGCTTCAACACCAGAGAAAGACTGGACTGTAATGTACTTCAAAATAATTTTTACTTCATAACTTTGCAGCTACTTTGAGGTCAGTGTAGGGGTACTTACCTGGGATACAGCATACTGCAGTACAATCTGTCCAGTGGTTTCCCCAGTCAGCCCCATGCTCTGCTTGTACTTATCAGCATCTCAACACTATCCTTTCTTTTTGATGAATGATTTCGTATTCAAGCAGCTACTGGATAGTTTTGGCATCATCAGCTTTTGTAAAACATTTAGTCATTTGATGAACTGTAAATATATCATGCTCTGGATACTATTCATCCTTCCAATTTTTTCTATGGTGCAGAGACATGCTTTGTAAGGACAGAGGGATGATTTTAAATGCTCAGAAAAGGTAATCCATCCCAGTCCCATCTTGAGACGCTCTGGCCTATTCCAAATTCATTCTTTTCACCTTACAAGTCTTTCAATATAAGCATCTCCCTACTAAGTGTTCACAGCAGGGATGTCACCAGCAGCAATGATGCTGCTATAATAGGTGAGGTACTACCATAAAAGCCATTGGGGATTTCTCTATAATAAATTTTGGGATGATATGCAGTTTCTTTTCTGACCTACCCCATAGCTGTTTGTTGAGGCAAGGAGGGAATGATAACAATAGGCAGCAGGGGCAGAGTTATTTCGTATTCCAAAAGTGATGCCCTGATATGAGTTCTCATGTGCAACCTGAAAAGCCAAAAGGTTTCTAACACAGGCAGGAGGCTGCTTGCACAGGACTGCTGAAATCACTTGGTGTTCCTCCTCTTTGGGTGTCTGAAGGACTATTTGAGCAGATATGTCTTTCAGCCAGTAATTATGGTCCTTCAGTCTGTAATTATGGTCCTTCAGTCCTCCTGAAAGAAATGGTACAGTTTTTTTAGCAAAATTACTACCACCAGAATTGTCCCAGTATGGAGAATTTCCATAAGGATTGATTTCTTACATGGTGCAATACAAAATTACTCATTACTATCTCCTATGACTTTGCCTGAAATTAGGGGTCCTGCAGGATGCTCCAATGAAGGGATAACAGACAATTTGGATATCATTTCCTACAATTCTGCCTAATTGTAAAGAATATTAACTTCCATATACCTGCCTTATGTGGAAGGTCAGGTGATATTACCAACATTATGTTTTCCAATATTTTATCTTGGTAATGCATGAATTAGCCAGCAAATTTAAATAACTTCTTTGATTTTGAGTACTTCAATATATAATTTACTTCAGTGTTTAATTTCAGTCAATACATATTTTTCTATAGTTTTTTCATTACAACATGAAGTGCTTTGAATCCAATTTTATTGGTATATCCATTTGAAGAGATCTGTGCTCTCAGGCATAAGATGCATTTCTTAGTACCTGGCAAAGTGTATGTATACTTCTTTCTGCTTGGATACTGCATGCTTTGAAAGTGATTGTCTGTTGAGAAACTAAAATGTACACCGAAATGCTTTGAATCCAATTTTATTGGTATATCCATTTGAAGAGATCTGTGCTCTCAGGCATAAGATGCATTTCTTAGTACCTGGCAAAGTGTATGTATACTTCTTTCTGCTTGGATACTGCATGCTTTGAAAGTGATTGTCTGTTGAGAAACTAAAATGTACACCGTAGTTTCTTACTTTGGGTATGTAAAACTGACAGGCAAACTTTCGAACAGAAATTCCCCTTATGACAAATTTTCTTTTATGGTTAACAAAGTTATATGATAAATCTTTTTTTTTTTAATTATTCTTCTGAATTCCTGGACTAAAACATATGACCTTGAGAAACTTTTAAGTGAAAGAGGTGTTTTCAACTGTCAGAGGTGCCCAGCTCTACCAAAACCTCCCACCATCCTGCAATCATTCCACAGAACACTGAAAGGCTGTGAGTGCATCCTGGAGGTGTTGAAGTTTTTTTAGCCTTTATGACAAATGGAGAGCTCTGTATTATGTAGTACACTTTTTAGATCAGAAATTAATTGGAAAACAGCTTGAGCAAAAGTTAGTGCTTGCACCTTTGTTGGACAATATTTCTTTGAAAGGTTCTATGAAATCTCTAATTTTCTCTACTTTCTTTAAAAAAGTCTGGTTTTTTAAAGGGTTAATTAATGTGCATGAATAATAATGACTAGGGAGAAAGTTGCATCACCCTTGTTTACTTCACACTAGCAGTATGGTGAGATTTTGGATTGGTATAGCCATGACCTACAAGGAGTTTCCAATTTTGAGCTGGCGGTGGTTTGCTGAATCAGAGGCCAGCCCTGTTACAAGAAGACCTGGAGCCTGATTATGTGCTCCTTGCTGGCAAGTAATTACTCCTAAAAGTACTTGCATATGGCTCACCATAGTTGTAGATGTGCAATTATTCTTGAAGTAAATTCAGTCTACTTGTGCAACAGAATTTATGTGTGAGCCTGCCCAGTCAATCTCTTTAGCTTCTTCTTGGGGTAACTTAAGAATGGGTTATTACGTGTAGATAGATTCTTCCAAGATCCTAAATAATTTTGTGCTCTTACCACAGAGATCTACTCATTTTTTAATGGCAAAATTCTGGAATTTTTAGAGTAAGCACCACAATCCAACTTTTTTGAAAAACTCTCATCCTACCTCTAATTCTAAACTCCCTGGAGATGTGAAAAATCTTTAAATATGTTCCCACCAGTCCAATGTAATAAAGATTTATCAATAATTTTTCTAGCTACAGCTAGAAATGAAATACTTACAATTATTTTATTTGGCCTTCCTATCATTCATTCATGAGGTAAACACCAATGTTCCTCTGTATGAGTAGAAGTTTTCTTGATCTTCCCCACATCAGCTTCACTAAATTTCCTTCTTAGTTCATTGAAAACTTCTTCATTGAATTATCTAGCAGAAACCCAAAGAAACTTGTAAATTTAAAATAAAATGACCACAATCCAAAGCAACCACCCCACAGCAATTTCATTATTGGTCTAGAGATAATCAACCCATGTGGAAAACTTAAGTTTAATGTACAACTTGAATAATAATCTGAGTTACAGAAGAAGTTAGATAAAGGTGATCGTCTTTTATTTGCACTGTCTGTACAGAGTAAAAATGGAAATGCTTTAACGTGTTGCATAACGTTTTACAAGCCCTAACTAATCTTTGAAACAACACTGATTTATGTACACAGTAACTATGTGCATCTTTCTACTTAGCAGAGTATTAAAAAAGAGATTAGGACCAAGGTTCAGGATGAAGTTGCCTAAAGCTAAGTATTTGATTTTGGCTTTAGGAGTATAAATAAAAATGGCCTAGTTTTTAGAGCTGCTGAGCACAGATACCTCCAAATCAATCTTCTGAAAGCTGTAGCTCTTACGTGATGTGGAATCTGTCCACTCTTTGAAGTGATTTATGTGGGTTGAAGTGTCTGGTTGATGCGCTTAATTTTGAAAATGTTGGTCTAAAGTACTTGCCCCAAAACAGGCTAAGCAGTCAATCAAAGAAAAAGAATCCTGTTGGAGGGGCATCTCCCACTCCCATACTGCAGGCAAAAAACCTCCATAGGGAGGACAGTGGCATGAGCAACAATTAGTAGGGCTGCCCTTGCCCCTGCAGTACCCACTGGATCTTAACAGACACTTGCACAACACTATCCAGTGATACAGCAGCTGGGAACTACCCCTGATTGCAGGAGGGGTGACCTTCAAAAGCATCTGCATAGCCTATGAGTTCCAAAATAGATTTTTCACAGCACCTTTCTTTGTCTGGGCACACATCCCAGCTCACACATAGCACAGGTGCCTCTAGGTGCCTCTATATTGTGCCTTAGGGGCCTACTCTTGGGTTTACTTGTTCTCTTGAGTTAAATATATTTAAGGATTTCCCTCTTCTCTTGATTTTCTCCACCTAAATTCAGCCTATTTCAGATTTGTGAGCTGTTTTTCACATGTCAGTCATAATTCCAGCTGCAGTTTGAAGAAATTTACCACACATATGAATATGAATAAATATTCACTGGTAATGCTCCCCTTAGCCAACTGACTCTTTGCTTTTGCCATATCCAGTTGCCATCCTGGTGAGACAGAATCCAGGTAAGGCACCAATATTTTGCACATCTGCCTTTTTCAGCAGAACTATAATTCATCTGCCTTTTAATAAGCCAGTCAGTGGCTGCTCTACATAGACAAGCATGTGTGCCTCAACACTGTGTTTTTCCCACTTTGTGGAATACTCTTAATTGGTTACAAAGGCTCTAAATATGTAGAGGCTAGGGTTTTGTTTTCTAAATTCCTGTTGTTTTGCACTGCAGAGTGAATTTGCTTTTTTGTGTCATGGTAGTAACATGTGCATTAATAAGCACAAAATCGGGAAAAAGGATGGATTTGAATAGAAAGCATATTATTTCAACTTGATAATGACAGGGATGTTCCCACACACATCAGGAGCTAAATTGGTTCCAGTGAGAACTGGAAAATCTTAATACCACATAAGTGGTGTTAAGTGGAGATTGGCTTTTTTCAGCCTGTCCCAAATACACTCTTCATTTCTAAACATTGACATCCTCTGCTCTGATGGAATAGAGGCAAATAGAGAGAGATTTCTGACATGCCAAATGTCCCATGGTTTACCTCTGGCAACTGTCCTCTTTTGTCTTTGTCTGCAGGGGACTGCAGTAGCAACATGGTCAATAATTCCAGTTCTCCTAACATGCACTTCCTGTTCATATAATCCTGACTGCTCCTTCCCTTGTGGTCTTTACCAAACAGACCCAAAAACAACCTTTCCAGTCTCTTGACCACATCATTTGTCATGATCACATCCACATCTAGGGCATTCTGCTGTGAAGAGGTATGTCACACCAGTGACAGAAGATTCTGGATGAAATCATAGGAATGGAAGACAAGGGGATAATTTGACTTCTTGAGGAAGGATTTTGGAAAGTCATAAGCAAAATCCCAGATCTTCAAAGTCTGCATGACACAGACTTACACTGGTTTTGACTGTATACTGAAGTACTCCTGCAGGTTATGTACTGGTAGGATACACTAGAGATCATTGTGCTCTGTCTTTACACTGCATTGCACTGCCACCCACGCAAACTTTTGGGCCCTTTTCCCCCTGAGTTAAGGGGATGATGCTGCCTGTTTATGTCATACATATGCAGTTCTCTTTATCTCAGGGGCAGGAGCCATGAGTACATGTAGATGCATGATGTTCAAAAATTGCCCAGGGTATTCCTGAAGCTGGGTATTTTAACACAAACTGTGTAAACATGATTGTGGCTCACAGCTGCCATTTGAGGGCTCTAGAAGAGGTTCCCACAACTTCCTCATTATAATTCAATAATAAAAACAACAGCAGTTACCACTTCTCTCCTACTTTCCAGCCTGCAGAATACAATATAAATATTGACTAATTAGCCCCCATGAATCAGGACAATGCTCACTAGATCTGCTCAGACATGTACAGTGAAGCTGGGATATTCACGTGATCCTGAGGGAGTTCCCTGCCCAAATCACACGGCGTGTCACGGGGAGACGGGCGCTAACTCCCTGAGGTACCCTTGAAAAACCAAGCTTTAATAGATCATGTCTGCAGTCAATTTAACATACAATTAAGCATTTTCACAAAGCAAATAGCACCAGAACTGTTGAAAATGTAATCCTGCCCCCTTGTTAAAACAGGCTTGGCTGTTTGGCATTATGCAGAATGACTGTCACCACAGCGCTTTGAAGTCACTATCGCTAAGGCAAACATGTGCAGGTACAAATAATTCAGCAGCAGAACACTGATGCTCCCCAAGTTTCTTATGCCATGTATGATCCTGAAATCTTCAGGATCATATTTTAGTCTATTTATTCTCCACACAAAAGGCACTTTACAAAATCTGCTAAATAGCTGGGCCTACTTACTGGGTCCCAGGAATATGCCCTGCACACATCTCATCAGACACATCTGTTCCTTAGACTCCTGGCTCCTGTTCTCTTTCACCAGCAGCTGGTCTCTGAATGGATGTCGGAGACTGATCTCTTTGCTTTGCTTAGGCTGCGGGATTGTTTCTCTTCTGGTCTGCAGAGATCTGTCAATATTAGCTTAAATGTAGGTTCTTTCTTTCTTGTGAAAAGAAAAGATAATAATTCTTCCTCCTGTTGGTGGCTTAGAGCACTTCAGATTATCCCTTGTTATTTCTTTGCAAGAAGAAATGTATATTCTCTTTTCATAAGAATTATAGCAGTTAACAATCCTCCAGCCCAAACTTTGTCCCATGAAGAACTAACATCAATGGGAGTTAGCTATATCCGCTAAGGGTAGTATTAGGATTCTCACAGAAATCTTTAAGTTCAAATAAAACAATCTTCACTGCTGTAACCATAGCAGCTCTCATGTCCTACATAGTACTTTTTAAGGATATCTTGGTCAAACATAGCTTTCAAAGTAAAACAGTTTTTTCTCTCTCTAGGCCATGCAATTTTCTCTCTATAGGTCTCTGTTCCACAGAGCACCAACTTTTCCTCAGACATCAATTCTGGTAGTTTATATAGTTTATATAGTTTATATATTCTGGTAGGATATATAGTTCTGGATATTTATATGTTCCAATTTTGGTCTTGTTTTCCAGATTATTTTGCAGATTCTAATTTAAAAAATTAGAAAAAAACAAAACAAAGAAACACCACTTCACCTCAATTAAATTATTAATGATTTGCATTGTGTGCTGTCTTTCTACAGGTATTTGTTATTTTTATAAATAGTTTTCCTTTTTACTAGTAAGTGACTTGGCCAACTTTAGATGCCTATTTTGCACACCAAAGTAATGAGGCTGTTTTTTCTCAGCTTCCAGTCTAGCTAACAAAGACAGAGTGTCTCTTCCAGAACAAACTTAAGCTGTGTAAGTTGATTTCCTGTCTGCAATTTTGCCAAAGAAACCTTTGTTAGAACCAAAGATGTCCAGTTTAGGTACCTAAAGTACCTTGTTTGGTACTAGCAGAGCCTCTTCTTTTCTACTTCCCGTGTCTCTAATGGCAGTGGGTCACATTCCCTCTCGCCCAGGCAATGTGCCCAACCTACGGAGACAGAGCAGGCCCTCCACACGATGAACCCTTCCATGTGGGTTTGCTTCTGACCAGAAATTACTCATGGCCTAGAAACAACGTGCTGAAGAAGGGCCAAAACTTCAGTCAGAGTACCAGGTTTCCAACATGGAAACCAGGAATCTGGTTTCCAGTGTGACCAATGGAAAGACATAGCACATATGACTCCCTTTTTTGTCACTATATTTATTAACCTGTGCTTGGCCAAATAATCAGCTTTTTCACAATTGCAGGAGTGTTTTTTATAAAGATTAATATTTCTGCAATGGTTTTAAGGGCTAATGATGAAGCATCAATCAATCAATATGAGATTCAACAGGCAGAGGCACTGGAGTTATTCTACACTGATTTAGTTCATCTTAAAAAAGAAAATAGATTTTATTTGGGGGAGAGTTGAAATTGATATAGGATACATTGCTAATGAAACTCAGTATTAAGTTTTAATGCAAGTAGGTCACACTACCAAAGAGAATGGGATAAATACTCATAAAATAAACAGCATAAAGTCTTGACTGAAATGATAAAAGAGCATGATTGTGACCAATTAACAGCTCTGTCCTTGGTAGATTTATGTATCTTCTAGTTTACAGGAGTAGTTGTCCAGTGTGGGAGTGAGAGTGGTTTGCTGGGCTGCAGAAACAACTATGGCAGCAATGGGGGAAAAACAGGGAGCGGGGTCAATTTTTCTTCAAAAAGAAATAGAATTTTCTTCAGAAATATTTAGAATAAATTTTAAGTCTTATGAACTCGCTGAAGATTTTGCCTGTCATCAGTATGCTCTCCTTGATCTATCATTCACCTTACAAAGCCATGGCAATGGTAACTATTTTTATTTGCTTTTTTTTGAATGGAAGGTTATTCAGTTTTTAGCATGGGGATATCCCAAATACACTTCTACTGTCATCTGAATGTGTTTTGTAGCAGGTTGTAGTCTGCCCCTTTGATGCATTGATTTTAACATATGATGATGTTAATACAGTGAACATGAACAATTACGTTAAATGTCTACTGTATATGGCAGACAGGTGGAGCCACCTTTTAACTCTGAAATGTGCCCTAGAGCACATGGTTATAAAGCATCCACTGTGTGCTTAGGACATTCTGAGACCTGAATGCTAGATAGCCATGAGCACCCCCTTCCCTCAATAAAGATCTGGAGCAAAAACCAGATATGCCCATGTACAGTATTGTTAAAATGAATAGTTCCCAATATGTAAGTGTATTTAATTGTGGAATGTATATGTCTTACAGGATCACATTCAGATGCATGTGCCTTCCACAATGAAAAATGGATTTGCAATTTTCATTTTCCCTAACTATAAATATTTGTATGCCACTTAATTTAAAGATTATACTGAAAGATATCATTTTCGATTAATATGCTGTATTTTACACCATTTACATTCCATTTCAATATGCTTGCCTTCTATAAAATGTATTTCAAGACTCCCTAAAAAAAAAAAAAAAAGAGAAAATAGGCACACTTTAAGCAGTTTACAGGAGACAGATCATTATCTCCTACAAAGGAAAGGAAACAGGAAAGCTGTAAATAATAAGTTCTGAATAGGAATGACATAAACAGCCTAATCAATGTCTTCCAGAACTGGCAAGTGACACCTCTTTGTTTTTTGCAAATAAAAACCTTCTTAACATCACAATATAAACCATTATCTCTGCAGGCAAGGTATATTTAGAAATGTACAAAATGTACATTTCCTGCCAGCCACTAGATCAGTAGGTGGAGATCTAAAGTCATGCAAATATTACAGTAAATGCAGGCAACCAATTTCTAATTATTCCATATCAGCAGATTTGTGAGGAATATAATTTATTAAAAAAGAACAGTTTATGATCAGCAGACCTTAGTTATGACTGTTTAGGAATTCAGTGCATTTTGATCTAATCACAAAATCAAAATATTCATGAAACACAATGATATCTCCCCAAAGCAGCCGGGCAGCCATTAATTTTGAAATTCGGGTAATTTATTAACACTTATCTGTAGCTGTAAAAGCTTACCTCTGTGTTTGTAATACGGGTAAAAGTGAAAGCAGTTTTAAAACTGATTCCTAATGATTTATAATGGTTTGCTGTAATTTGAGCCAGAAATTCAATTAAAATGTGTGTCTAGTTTTGTTTCAAGATCTTTAGTTAAAAATTCTATTAAAATTCTATTTCCTTCTTGCATTAAATGTATCTGTTATCTGTATATATGAGAAATATAAGAAAATTCTATCATTTATTCCCCAGACTCCATAAATGCCTTTAAAAACATTTATTTTTATTTCATAATTCTGCCAAGGTACCATTTAGAATTTGTGTACAGCAGAGGAGGAATAAGTGTGTGTGCTTTTTTCTTTTGAACAGAACCAGCTTCTGTACTGAGTGCTCATGCAAATATTCAAGTGACATTTATCAGTTCATCAAAGAAAGGAAAAACAAATAACACTGAATTATCGGATGTTTTAAAAGCTAATTACAATACAAAGGGTATAGCTCCTTTCTATATATGTTCCCATTATAAATCCTTCTTGTAAAGGATATGTAACTTCACTACCAAAATTCCCTTTTGAGATAACACTTCACATTGTTGTTTATAAATAATGAGAAGTAAAACTGGCCACTTTTGTGTTTATTTATAGGAAAACAAAAAAGAGACAACTCACTGATGATGTTGGAATCACTCCAGGCTAAACCAGAAGTGAAGGAGTGAATATTACTCACTTTCCCTCTGTGACTGTCTTATCTCAGAATACTTCACCACATGTAAAGGTAAAGGACTGAGTTTATAGATGAGCACATCTGTTAATGTTGATGAGAGTGATGTGGCCAGTCCTAATTCTCTGTGTTGGGAACTGATCTTTTGTAATGCAGTTAATCAGTTGCTTCTAGATAAAGAGAAAAACATTCAGGTACCCAAATAAATGTTACCTTGTGCAAAATACTTACTATTTTCAAATTCAGTTATTCAGCGTTTACCATACCTAGGTGCAACTGATTGGGAGTAGTGGTGAATCAGGACCATGTACCAGCAAAGCAAGGATGCAGTTCAGTAGACTAAGTGGCACTAGGAAAGCACTGAGGGCTTTCTTGTTCTGTTTGATCTGGATCAGGAGCAGCTACTGACCCTGTGAAAGTAAGTCTTACAGGAGGCTGGGACACATTGTAATCAGTGATAAAGGTAAATCTGAGAGGAAGAAGATGAAGGTCTCTCAGCACAGGAAAATTGCTGGGTTAGCAATTTTCAGGAGAATTTTTACAGAAAAAAAGATCCAATAAATTACTTCATTGGCTTTAAGACTCAAGTGCTTTTGACTAGAGAGTAAGGAAAGTCTATGAGTGAGGAGGTTCCAGAATGGAAGTCTTTCATAGGAAGAAGGAATATTTGCTGTGGGAGATATGGATTAGCAGAGATGGAGGCAATAGAAAGTATTTGCATGATGCTTTCACAAGAAGAGCAAAGTATTAGCTTTGCTACTGTTGACCAAGTGACAAAGTTAAAGAGGGAGTATTCATATGTTGTGTTTTACCCAGAAGCAGAAAAGAAAACAATGGCCAGTTGACACTGGCTAGTGAGAATAAATGGGCAGGGCTGCTGAGCATCTTCAGTCCCTTAGGGATCTCAGCAATACATGGAGCATACCACTGTCAGGTTTCTGTCCTTTCAGACCACTGACAATCAGTGGTTTCTTCCAGATGAGATGAAGAAGACTCTCTGCAAGGTGTGGCTCTACAGAGACAGTATTTTGGACACAATCCAGTATGTCTGTCATTCTCTCCTGTGGAGGGCAGTGGTACTCTTAAATAGTAGCTCCAGGCTTTAATAGTGTAATTAATGATCTCAAGATGAAGCAGCAGCCAGCATGCTAACAATATTATTGTGTACTAAACTGGATGAGAGATATTGCAAGAAACAAGAAATGATACAAAGGGTCATAGAGAGGTTAGAAATGTGGGCAAAGGAATAACAAAATTGCTTTATCTTTAAGACAAAATACATATTTTTCTAGTTGTTTCACACTTGTAATAACAGTTCACAACAGACAACAGACAACAGACAACAACAGACTTAAGGAGTGGGTGAAACTTGGAGAAACCTGCTATACCAGGAGATAAGGGTGAGAGAACAAGAGACCT
The DNA here is from genome assembly GCA_013399225.1 of Rhipidura dahli. Taxonomy (NCBI): domain Eukaryota; kingdom Metazoa; phylum Chordata; class Aves; order Passeriformes; family Rhipiduridae; genus Rhipidura; species Rhipidura dahli. Next base: position 541,614 of record VXAC01000095.1, read on the forward strand.
TAAAGTGAAAGAACAAGAGATATCAGAGTGATAGCATCAGAGACCTTATGTTTATAGGAGATGTAGGAGTGATAGAAGAAAGCAAACTGGATGATAAGTGAGATGCACACAGGCATATGGGACTTGGGATACAGAAAAGACTCTAGAAGCATTAAATGAAGAGATGTGTTCCTAGAGCAAAATATGTGTATTTCACTGCTGGTGGTTGGATTAAGTTTTTACTGCTTTACTGGGTTCAGTCAAAATTCTAAGAAGCAATTTAGGGAGTCTACTGGGAAGAAATCTAAATGTGAAGGAACTAAAAAGGAAATCTTTTCTCCCAAATTTAGGGCAGTTAGTATTTACAAAGCATCTTACATCTTAAGATATTAAATATCAGGATAAAACATTTATTCTTTTAAAATCTTGAGGGAAAATTTGACTTTTACCTCTCTTATTCTCTTAAGAGAATTTTTGGCATCTCAGTGGTGAGGGCACTGCCTCTGCCTGTGCTGGTATCATCATCTCTGGGCTTGTCTTCCCTCTTAGAACACCCCCATGCTTGCTGCTACCTGACACCAAATCCTGCTGAAAGTACCAGGAGTATCTTCACTGGGCTTCCATTTTGAGGCAGTTGTCTGTTTGCTTTTTTCCAGCTGGTGGAAGGATTGAGATTTTCCACTTGACTTAATGCAATCTTTTTCTGCTCTTTTATTGGAAGACATTTTTTAAATACAAAGATGGTATATTAAAAAGAGTGAACTAAAAATGTAATTTTAAACACAGTTAATAAAAATAATACAGTTCTCATATTGATTCCCAGAAAATTACTTCTTTTACAATAATTTCAGAACTGAAAACATTTTTACAAATACTAGCTTACCATCTGAATGCTTTCAAGAACTGAACAACACACATGAATCAGCATAAGCTTGGTTTGTTCATTTTGGAAAAAGAAAAAAAGAATGTGTTTTCCATTGTTTTTCAATTTCCATTAAAAAACCCCAAATGCCATCAAGAAATGCTGACAGTTGTGCTTTAGACTGAGTCAGATTCCTCTGAGAAAGGAATATATAACCACCATTTTAAATAGCATGCAGTCCATAAATTTAACAGTTTAAATCCTTTATACAGCTAGCATTCTGCCTTCCAATTAGAGACATGTTTCTACCCTGAATATATTAACCAAATGTAAGTACAAAAAAGTTCTATTACCTTTTCTATACTGGAATTTTTCTGCAAGGGCAGAAAACACCAGAATGTGAGAAAAAAGGAGACTCAGAGCCCAGTTCTGCAGTGCCATAATCCCATCTAAGTGGGATCTGTCTTCACCAGCTCTTGACTGCTTGTTCCCAGTCTGTGTGCTGATTCTGAACTAATCTGCTAAAAAAATTTCGTTGTTTTGTTACCATTCATGTCACTGCTCACCTTACTGAGTCGCCATTGTGAATGGAGGACAAATAGGTGATTTTGGAGGAGACACAGACTGTAATTATGGCAAACCTGACTTGGAAAGTCATGCTGTGGCAGGGATACACCTGCAGAAACACTGACAGCTTGGTATTGAGAAAGATTCTGTGAAAGACCTTGGGGAAAGGAGCTAGCAAAATGAGGCTTGGAGATGTAAACAAAAAAAATACTGCCTTACAGAATTTCTTAAAATTTTCAAGGAAATTTGGCCTCATACATTCTTGATAGATAATACCAGAAGTACCTAATACTATTATCAACTTATTCCCCTTCCAGCAGAATTTATACACCCCTGAACCATGCTGCTATGTAATTTGGCACTTACAATTGTTCTGGATGTTTCAGATATGTAACACAATTCCTGCTCCCCTCCTTCAGAGCAGGTTCCCAAAGAGCTTGCAATATCATCTTCCAGAGGCCCATGATGTAGCTCTATGTCTCACTGACATCAGTGGGTCAGTAACAAATCCCATCTTACTTCCTGAGCCATCCTTCTGCCAACAATTTAGTGCTTAACTCTGTCATTGCCTGAAACCTGTGGGAAGCTGGAACTCTTCAGCTGAATAGAGCAGGTCTCCAAGTCTCAGCTCACATCATGCATTCAGCATTTCTTGAAGGAGGACAGACAGTCACCCATACACAGGAAGAATCATGAGCTCTCACCTTTCTGCTGTGTGATGCCTGTTCCACCTGATTTCAGTGAGATTTGCAGCAAACGAAGAGGAAAGATGAGGAAAGTATTGAAGATGCCTTTGATGCTTTCATAAGCGCAGTTTACATAGCAAAATAGAGGTCTAAAATATTTTTAAGCACTCCTTTGGATATCTACACCTCTGAAAGAATGGTGCTGACTTTGTCTCTGAATCAGGCCTAATATTTTATAAGCATATATAGCTATTCTAGTTTCTCTCTACTAGCTGCAGTTACTCTTTTTTCCCTTGTAAAATGGGAACATGGCATTATGTATCAGAAAACTCCATTGTTTTCTCATAGAACTCTATCCCCTGTGATGTATTAGCAGCCCTTTTGTACTGGAGAACATTTTGTAGAGTATATTTCCTAATTACTTATGAATTTTCTGCTTTTATTGTTCTATGTCACAGCCTTAACATCCCTTTTAATGTACTTTTGTGTGCAAATTAGAAAAGCAAGAGTTAAGAAGTAAGACTTTCTGTACATGGTGGTGGATGTTCAGAGCAATGTCAAGCTGGGGTCAAATGGAAAGGGAATGTCATTACTAAATGGTAACATTTTCTGTGGGTTTTAGAGAAATTCAAATCCTTTTTTAATCTAAATTTATTTTATCTTTTTTTTCAGGGTTAAGGGTTGGACTTCAACTTCCTGTCAGACATTTGTATATTAAAATGACTTTACATTTAATTATTTTCTAAACTAACTTTCAAAATAGTTTTTCACAGAACTGCTATACCAGAATGCAATCTATTTCACAGGACCTTTTATCCCGACTCACATATATTTTGTATGATATACTTTCCTACTTGTAAAGCATGGATTCACATATCCTCTAATTATTTTTTTAAATCTCATGCCCAGGAAGTGTCTACTGTCATTCTGGAAAAATCTGGGACACAATTCTCTATCCAAAATGTATATGTCTAAATGATGCTTAAATGTCACTGATTTACTCTGAGTAAGAGCAAGAAATTTAAGCAATGATCTATTGCAGCAAATCTAGATAACAAAAGTTAAGGGGAAGGGTTTCTATCTGTGACACTTATGAGAGTGGTCAGTTGCCTTATTTTTATTTTTCCCCTGTACTCAGTGTGCAGTTAAAATTCCTATTTTCCTTTAATTCTGCAGTGATGTTGGAATGAGTTTGAGATGGGGTAATGTATTCAAAATCATAATGGTTTAGAAAATTACTTTCTATTTTTTAGCTATTACCACAAAGTCTTGTAATACATTATCATGAAAAGAAAGGACTAGGCATGACAGCTGTGCTGTAACTTGGTCATAATTGTACTAATGTCTGTGGGGCTGTGTGACAGTAGATTATCCCATGTATCTTCTCCATTATTACCCATTTTAGCTAGTCAAGGGCAACTACCAGCACCAAAACTCTTCCTTCTCTACTATAATTTCCCTGCCTACCCAGTTTTCCTCTGCTTCAGCCATATGCACCTTGCTAACCTATGACCAACAAGTCGTGATGAGGCTCTGTGGGACCCACTAAACTGCATGAGACAAGGAGGAAAAAGGGATTTCTTTCTTATTGTACAATGTCTTACATCATTACACATCTTCCTGTTTTGTTCCCACCTCCATTCATGCTTTGAATTTTGATTTCTCAGCAAAGCAGGCCCCAGTAGAGTGCCTATTGACACCTAAGTCATGAAAAATGTGCTGGCCTGAGAAACAAGGGGTGGGAGAGAGACCTGAAATGAAAAACAATCCTATCTATGGCAGTTTGCAAGTAAAATTCTTCCCCAGCTCAATGTGATGCCTGGAACAAAATTCTGAATACACCATCCAACAGAAAACCCAAATAGATTGAAGACCCAGCAGAATATGTCCATGTATTCCCAAGTACACACAGACATTTATGAAGCTAAGTGAGGGTGCATTGTTGATGCAAGCTCCTCTGAAATGTGTTTCAAGCTTCTTAGAACATTTCTGTATGGAGAACTCTCCATCACTCTCTATAATGACTGTTTTCTTTTACAAGGCTTACAATATTTAAGGTGTATAGCAGCTTAGCCTTGTAACAATATTCATCTTGTCATGTCCCTGTGAGGCCTGTATTTTATTGATAGGTAACATTTACTTCATACATATTGTAGAAATGTCTTATTTTGCTACCAGTAGGAAAAAGAGAACAAGTTCATGTTGCTGGCATGATCAAAAATACATTTTAAAAATTATGTTTTGTAGCTTTTTCCTACATTAAAAACAGCCTTGGAGTTGAAAAAATGGTGGTGTTTTTTTTTTGGTTTTTTTTTTTCACTCTGAAACAGTGACCAAATACTATCAATTGCTTTCCAAGTAATTGTTCCACCACAGAAAGGATTTACCAAGTATCAACAGTACTTTCAAAATACTAAAAAGGTAAAAAAGGTCTTTTATTTCTCTAATTTTAAAAGCTGGCATTTAAAGAGTGCTTATTAGAAAGATAAATGCCCTGATGGGTGGATGTTTGAAGCCCAGGTGTTTCTTATTGTATGCAGCCTGTATTTCTGCACTTCACATCAGTAGCCCAGATCTGCAGTGAGAAGTACTGCTTTGATTTCTTGCAAGAACACACCTGGTACTAGAGATTCCAATACTGTGCACAGAGGTGAGATACAGGCAAGAAAACACTTCAATTTAAAGTCATGAAGATGGCCATGCTGTCATTCTTCAGCTGAAAACTGTGAAGAAGAAAATACAGGCCTGATTTTGTACTAATCTTCATACTTGTAAACTCTGACTGACTTCACTAGAGTGAATTCAGATGTGCATTGCACTAATTCTCCAGTTTCCATTAACTCTTTCCATTAGTTGATTTCTGGAGTGTAAGTATCAAAGACAACACTGAAAATTAAATGTTCACAAAGAAAATGAAAATTTAATTTTTAAACATTCTTACAAATTATTAAATTCTTCACACATTCAAACTCAGGACTGGTTCCTCTCCCTTGCTGGCAGCTCCAGACACACTGAATATGTAGAGTGGACCCACAGAACTAATAGGAGCTCTTGGACCTAATTCAATAGTTCTTGTCTGTGAAGGAAAGGTGTGGTTTTTTTTACTAGCACAGCAAGACATATTATGCAGGACCTTCCAAGCTTTTCAAATCCTGCTGCTACACTGAAGTAGTGAAGCATCTCCCAAGAATCTGTGTGTTGTGCTTTAAGAATACTGCTGGTTAAATAAAAGGACATATCACAGCAAAATTCAGATTCAACTAAATCCTCCTGTTCTAGGGTGACTATATGACATATAGAAGAAGGAATATGAGAAGGACTAAGGAAGATCAGTCTTCATGATTAAATCAGTCTTCTGTTATATTGTCTTCTGTCTAGTCACAGAGAGAAACAAGGGGTAAAATCAGACTCAGCCTGTAACTCTTTATTGTTTGTGAATGAAGTGGGGACAAACCTTTTAGCATTTCCTTAGGCTTACACTGACTTAAGATTCCTATTGATTCAGCCAAGAAAATCATCAGTATATATAACAATAGTTGGGGTATGCAACCATAATGTTGTCTGTATAATGTTGTTAGAGCGTAGGACTTTGTCTGGATTGATCTTGAAAAACAAAAAAGATGGAAACTGCCTAGCCTCCCAGCAGGTACTGGCAGGATGCTCTTAGATGCTTGGGATTGTCCCTTCAGAGTGGAGCAGCTCAGCTCCACCAGTCTCTCCTTACAGGTCTAGTTCTCCACTCTGTGCAGCTGGAGGTCCTCAGCTGAACTGGCCCAAATTTATAAGTGTCCTCCCACTGGGTTATCAGAAGCAGATGCAGTACTTCAGATGTCTCACTGAGCTTCAGCTCTGCCTATGTGTTTTGAATAAAGTCCTTACTGAATGTGTAATTGCTTCTCAGTGTATCATCTTTGACAAGTGTCTGTCTAATCCATAGTCTCTTTAGAGAAAGTAAAATGAATCATCTGGTGTTATGGACAAGTGGAAAGTCTCTTGCCTGATTTTAAACCTGGGAATCATGGTTCAAAATGAATTTCTAATTAAAAAAAGGCTAAGCAAACACACCAGTTGTTACATCCTTTCTGGTTTATTTGTGAGTTCAACAAACTGAACAGAATTGCTAGGAAACTGTAGGAGTAAGGAACTGGAAAATCTGCTCCACATGGGTACATTAGAGGAATTACCTGTTCCTGTCTACAGGAAGAATCTGTGTTGTTTGGAGGTTCAATCCTCTGGTTTAACACTCCTTCCTGTTTTTTATAGGCAGTTCTTTGCACAGGGCAACCTATGACACCTCTGAAATTCTTTTAGTGTCATTGTGATATTTTTTATAATTTCCATTATATGCTACATTATTTTTGTAGAGAAAATAAAATAGCAGAAGTTGTGGAAGAAAAAGTTCTGTCTTCAGGAAGAATGCCTGAGTGAAACATTTTGGATCGGGTAGATTATTTTTGAGGTGTTCTGGTAATTCCTTTTTCTTTTCTTTTCTTTTTTTTTTTCCATTTTAGAAGTGTTTGTCATGTTTTGAATAGTTTGATTATATTATTCTATTGTCTTAACTTTCTCCACAAAGTAGAGAAGTAAACCCCCATATACTGTGAGCAATTGTATGTTTCATTTCAGTAAAGAGTATGAATTTAAAAAGACATATTAAGGTTCTGCATTAATTGTTATATTTTATGCAAGTGTGCATCAATTCTCCCATTTTAAAACGCCACTGAATTCCCAGCTATATTTTCTACAAAATTTCTTGTGGTTCTAATTTTTTTATTCATTAGATCAATAATTGCATTATAAGCATGAGTAACAAATTTAGTTATATCAAGTGCATTTAGCATAAAGTATTCTATCCCATTAGTTAAGGGTGGTGTATTCAGATCTCTATGAATGAAAATGACCCAATGTTGTATTTGATTTTAAAAAAAACTGTATTAGGAAGAGAAAACTGGATCTTGAGTTGCTTGAAATCTTGAAAGGATTTAAAATATCATGAATCAGAAAGATCACTTACAAAATTAACACCACTTACTTTCCAATTCTTGAAATCTGAATTATCGTAGAAGAGTAGTGAAAAAGCATTTTGGATTCAGGATGCAAGAAAAAAACATCATGAATTCAGGATTCAAGCTCTTCTGCTGGAGAAGAAGGATAGCCCTTCTTGGTCTAGGTATTTTCCTGAGGCTAAGAGATGGAGTCAGTTTTGTGCTGTTATATTGGCCCAGATTTCTCGAAGTGGTATTCCAGTTACTGCAGTACCTATGGCCTAAATAGTCAGCTTTAGTGGGGGAATTCCCATTTCCTCCCTGCTGGAAGTTTTCAGTAGGAAGTGCTGGATTCTTAACCACACTGATGTGCTGAGCACGAAAGTTATGAAGCTGGAGAAAAGTGTCAGTGGTAGGCATTGCCTACAGCCCTCACTCCTCTGCACCATTACTTGCTGCTGGGTTGTGGCCTGACGGGTGTTGAGAACAGCCCCTTACACTGGGGCTCATTTTTCTATTGAATGACAAGTACAAATACAACCACACTGATGGGGAAAGCTTAAACTACTTTCTGAAAAAGTATCTGCTGTTATTTCATATTCAAAAATGACATGATTGAATGAATGCTTCATGCTCCACTAGCTTATAACTTTATATGAATGCCCCTCTGCATACATCAGTCTGGAGGATGCATTTATGAACTGAAATTTCTGAAGATTCAATTTCTGTTGGAGCATTTTGTCACATATACTTTTATTTTAAACTTGAAATAATGAGTTGACAGCTGTGTTTTGTGAGCTTCTTCACCCTTGGTTAGAGCAATTTGGGCGCTCGGGTCCCTTCATGCCGAGTGAAAGTCCACCACCTGCTTGACAAAGGGGAACCTTGTCCTATTCATTATTGTGTTAACATAGCAGTGTTTCATGAAAGGCTAAGCAGGTCTCCTTTCAGCAGCTTTTCAGCAGTGGAGGTGTGACGTTTCTTCCCCTGACATCCACCACTGAGGAAGAGCTGCCATGAGTGGTTCTCCCGCGGCCCCGCCGAGGAGTTGCGCTGCTCCCTCCAGCGCTGGCTGCTGCGGCGGGGTGAGCACCCAGGGGAGTAGGAAAGCGACACTGTTAGTCAGCTCTGCCTTGCCTGACCTCAGCGACCAAGGCTGGAGTTAAAAGCAGGGTAGTTGTGTATAAAGCAAAGTGTTACAGACATGTTAATAGCTTCCTCTCCCCACCCACGGTATCGGCGGAGATGCCACGTTCTCTAATGCTCCACCGGTAACCTGCTGGCTTTTGGCTTTGCTTTGTATGAGACGAAATACCAAATTAGAGTTTAGTTTAAAGTTAATTTATTGTCCTCACAGTAAAGGGAAAGTTCAAACAGTTTTCAAGAAAGGCTTCAACTGTGCCATTGCTGGAGAGGTATCCTGGAGATAAGGAAGGGGCTGTGGAGTATAAATATATCCCATATTTGTGTTTGTGTGTGTGTATCTGTATCTCTATCTGAATATATATCTAAATGGGACACCTATCCAGATCTACATGTGTAAATACTGCTTACTAATATGTTTTATATAGCTACATGTGATATAAATATCTTCCTGTATTTATTCACATTTTCTTAATTTCTGTGTGAAGGTTTTGGCATCCAACTTGCCCCATTTTCCATCACAGACCATGATGTAGCATGGAAGAAGCCAAAAGTGACTGTTCCCTTCCTTTTTGGACTAACTGCTGTTCTTTCTCCCAGTAGCAGTCCTCCTGTTCAATAATGCTTTGTGTGAAAATCCAGAGCTGAAATATTGCCAGGAGTTTAGTGGCAGTAGGATTTCCTTCTTGTTTATTTACATGCAGTTTAAATGAAGCACTGGGCACCTGGATTGGGATGGGTGCTGGTCACTTAGCTTTGTTTGGAGATGCACACATATTGTCTGCTTTTCTCTTTCCTAGGCAAATGGAAGTAAAACTTAGAAAAAAGTTCACTGTTGGTCATATATAAAAATTCCACCTTCTCTTCTGTTTATTCCTGAGGCTGCTCCTTGACTTGTGCTGTAACATAAGTTGTGTCCAGGTGTTGTCACAAAGAAAACTGCACAGCATGAGTGAAAATTTTGTGAGGCAATGCACTAAAGATAAAGCAGTGTAGCTGCCTGTGTTCTAGTGCTCAGAACCAGGCTATCACCATGCTGACCCAGGCAAAGCAGGTCTCCTGCATCTGGAAGATGAGTCAACCATCCCAGGAACTGGTATTGGCTAGAGGTTTGATTGCAAGTGTATGTTTTTCCTTACTTATTTTCCTCCTTCCTACAAAAGTTAAAAAGCTGATGACTCTCTAATGGGTGTTGAAAAAGGGCTGAAAGTGTGATCTGGGTCCACACCACAGGCTCAAAACCTAGAAGGCGAATGAAACAAACATTATAAGACACTGTAAAGGCACATTTTAAAGCCAATTGCATGGTTTGAGGTGCCTGACTTAGGAGTGTTTAGTATTTGACAGCCCTGTGTGCTGATTTACCAAAGTAGGGCTGCTCTTCCACTGAAACCCTCATGGGAGCAGTTCAGCTCTCATTGCCATTAACAAATTTCATATGATAATGCAAAAAGCCCACTTATGCATACTTTGAGCTATGCACTACTTAGTTCATATTCTGGCTCATGTCACCCTGACTTTGTTTATGCTTAGATACTCATCTGGACGTGGGCAGAACAGTTTTGCTAGTCTCCAAGGTGCAGATGCTCCAGTGACTTCCTGCCATTGATGAAACACTGTGATAATGGTCTTGGTTTATGCGGTGTTTGTTATCAGCTACAAAATCACAGAATTTATGGGTATCTCATTCAATATGAGATAGGAGGCTACCAACCCAGTGGGCGTTGTCTTTATGTTCATTTTAGCTACTTACTGATTCATGGTTTCACAAGCAGTCATTTTTCTTCTAAGAAACAAAATATTTCCATATTTAATATTTCCAAGAGAAATGTGTTTATTTCACTTATGTGAAGAGGAAATAGGACATCTTGCTCATTTTATCCATTTGTATAAACTCACATTATTTATTATTTGAAGAACAAGCTTAGTAGAGATCTTTACTAGGGACGTTTGAGCTCTTTAATTTCTGGAACACACAGTACAGTCTACAATACAGTCATACAAACGACCATCAAGAAGCAGTCTATAGATACATCCCACAATATCCTTTTTTGTGTCTGTGGAATCAGTGCTTCATTGTCAGGGGAATCACAGATATATAGGGCTGGAAAGTATCTACAGACATAGGATAATTCATTCCCTATCCTCACAGTACATAAAACAAACATGACATATCTCACTTGTTCTTAAAAACCTTCAGTGAAAGAGAATCTGCAACCTGCCTCAGTGAACTGTTTCAACCCTTAACTGCCCTTCCAATTGGAAACCTTGTAACCTGAATCTCCTTTGCTGCAAATTATATGTCTTTCTTCTCCTACAAATCCCACTCAGGCCCTAAGAATAATTGATTGTCACACTCTCTCTAACAAGCTCTATATATTTGAAGACATTATCATGCCTGCCTTCAGTCTTCCCTTTTCCAGACTAAACAAATCCAACTCTTTCAACCTTTCCTTGTAGGTCACGTTTTCCAAAGCTCTTATCATTCTTTTTGCTTTCCTCTGGATTCTCTCTAAATTGTCTGTATCTGTTCTGAAGTGTGGTGACCAAAATGGGAAACATTACTCCAGCTGAGGTCTGAGCAATACCCGAGGAGAACAGAACATCAAGAACAGCATCTCCAATAGCTTATACACAACACTTTTGACCTCCCCTTCAGTTAAAGAGTTTTGTGCAGTAATAAGAAACAATTTAGTTCATGGCCTGCTGTGTTTGTTTGTTTTACATTAATCTTGCCTATTTATTCTTCATTTAACAATTGCTCATATATAAGTTTAGTATTCTGCATGTATATTGACTGCATTTCATGTTCACTTGCAATGCTTTCTCCAGGATTTGAAGAATGCCTTGTATTCTGACTGAACTGCCAAAATGCTTTGCAGTTCTCGTCTTGTTCCACTTACTCTTGGGACAAATGCCAAGTAAAAAACATAACTGTGTCCTCCATCCCACCACTGAGATTGTCAGTGGAAATCATAGTAGAACAGAGGCGCCGGTAGGGATTCTTACAGGATTCTGTATGAAATACCTTCCAGTTTGACAGGGAATCTGTGCTAATCGTTATGGTGGGTGCAGTTTTCCAAACACTTAGTCACACTCTTTTCACTAAATCATCCAGAGCACATTTCTCTTGCTTATGAGAACAGTATGCAGAGTCGTGTTGAAAAACCTGCTGAAGTCAGGATTTATCAAATCTGCCTTCTGCTACGCTGTTATCCAGTCATCCTGTCAAAGAAAGAAATTAGATTCATGTGATCTGTTATTGACAAATCTATGCTGGCTGTTTCTTTTCACCTTGTTATCTTCTTGGTGCTTTCAGCTGGATTGTTTAATGATTTGTTGGTGTTTCTTTCTGGCTGTCTTTAACTAGACTATAATTCGAAGATTCTCTTCTTCTGCTTTTTTTTTTTTTTTTTTATTTTATTTAAATAAAAAACCCAAAACGGTTTCTGTATTTGCCATTCTCAGTCCTTTGGAACCTCTCCCATACTTGACAAAATTTTGGACACAATCACTGATAATCCAGAACTTACTTCATATAAGTGGCTGAAAACCATTTGGCCCTATAAACTTGAATACATGTATTCAATGCATAAATTATGTACATATGAGGTCTTTAACCTGATTTAATTAAGACTATGCTGGATCTATTCACTATATATTGTTCAAACTATCAATATCATATGCATTTTCATGAAAGAAACATTGTTTTTATGGGGTTTATTTTCTGCCATATTGGAGTATATGTTTGAAAGAATCTCTAAAATCTGTTTATATTTTTAAAAGGCCATACGGCAAAAGAACTAGTTTAAACAAGGTTTGGCTCCCAGGAATTTGTCTGTAATCAAGTGATGGTAGTGAACTGAAACTGGTCAAAAGAAATAGGGTGGGGAAACAAAAAGAAGAGTAATGGAATTACTGAACTGCGAGGATGAAAGACACCTCAAGAGATTGTGCAGTATAACAGCTTTCACAGAATTTTGGTCACAGGGGACTCAACAAGCTCCAGCTGATCATTTAAACCCAGCTTTTAGTATCTCCAGTTGGGTGGTTTCCATCAAAACAGAGTGTTTTAGAATTCTGATTATTGAATGGTTTTGCTAACAACACTATTTTTCCCGGTGCAAATTAAGGCGATTTCATCATGTACATAAATACCTGAAAAGGGGGTGCAAAGGTGGAACCAGGCTCTTTTCAATAATGCCCAGTGACAGGCCAAGGGGCAATGGATGCAAATAGAAACACAGCAGGGTCTGTCTGAACATATGTAAACACTTCTTTTCTGTGAGGATGCCTGAGCACCATTACAGGCTGTGCAGGGAGACTGCGGAGTCTCTCTCCTTAGAGATATTAACACAACACCTGGACAGGGTCCTGTGCAACTGGCTCTGGGTGTCCCTGCTTGGCAAGCTGGGTTCAACCAGATGACCTCCAGACTTCCCTTCCTGGCTGAAACATTCTGTGATTTTGTGATCCCATCCTTCTTCCAGTAGTCAGGGAGAATATTTCTATTTCCTATATTTCTGTATCCACAGTTCAGGCTCCTGCAATTGAGTTTTTTTCTAATCTAAATAAACACATTTTCTTCACTTTTTCCTTGTATCCACTATTCATTTCTAACCAGAGGTAGATTTGGGTTGCTAAGAGAGTTTGGTATCTATATTTCTCTTTTTCAGGAATGCTTAAACATTGTCTTATATGTCACTTTCATGTACAATGAAAATGTATTTGCTGCTCACTGCTGAATGAAAAATCTCATCAGAATTGATCAATTACGCACTGGCAAACTGGGAGGTATTTCAAATGAAACACAGTAGGAATCTTTGGCAGACCTAGGTTTATTCAAAAGTTCCATTCAGAAGCTTCTCTAGCTCTACCTATCTGCACATCAGTTGAGCAAATAGTGGTATCATGCATCCCTGGATTTACCTTCAAGCAAGGTCAGGAGCAGAGAAGATGAACTCTTTGATAGGCAATTCGCCAAAGAGTTAAAGCAGTGAAAGGATTTTTAAAAGCAGATGTGAGTGAAAAAAAGCATTTTTTACAGTAAATCTGATGATATGCCTATAATTAAGTCACATAGGTTAAAGGCTTGTTATGCTAAGATTAACATATGGTAAATACATCCATTGAATTACACTGAGATTCATATGATGATTACATATAAAATTCCATGTAATGAGATATATTTATCATCAAAAGGTCTTTGGCCTTTAAGAAAATGTTACAACAATTATCCTGTGAACGTGAAAAGTCAATAGAGGTATAAACGCATGTCTTTATGCCATTATTGTGACTGGATTAATTTCAACAAGACCAGCCCTGCTGACATTAAGCCATCAAGGGGGAAGCCTAGTGTTACTCATACAGCCTCTCAGCATGACCTCTTGTCTCTCCTTTTCTGCTTGGACAGACAGAAAGAATTTTTTCCTCCATTCCATCCTTTTGTAATCAAAGCTATGGAGTTTCATTGTAAGTATTGCAAGATACAGAGTCCTACAGCTATTACAAAGTTTTTTCCTCTTGGATTTCCCAAATCTCTCAATTACAAAATCTGTATTAGCAGCAAACACTGAATTTCAGCAGTCACTAACATGATTTGAAGTAACTTATTACTGTTAAGCAGCAAATTCAGGCTCATAAACACAAGGGCAAATAAACTGTGGAGTAATAGCAGAATAATAATCTTCTGCCATCCCTGTGAAAGTGAGATGTAAAAATGAAGATGGGGTAGGATCCATAGGTATGCATGAACAAGCAGTAAAGAGACATCGGATAGACACCCAAACAGGTGGCACACTAACCTGCCTATCCCTTCTCCAGAAGAGCAAAAATACACATAAAGAAATGGTTCCCCTTCTTTTTTTCTGACCTTAAGTGTCTTGGCCCAATTATTTGTTTTCTTGCAATATAGCATTCTCTGTTGCTTGGTATGCAGAATGTCCAGTCTCGAGCAGTCTTTCAGCCACTCGTACTTGGTAACCTGTGCATTTGGATGTCCTAGGGATCTGAGCACAAACACTGCATTTAAGGAGACTGAAGGCAGATTTAGAATGGATTGTCTGCCTTGGATCCTGAGAGGGCTTGCACCTTGGTTTCGAGCACAGGAGCAGCCTTATTTATTAAGTACTTTTTGTTTTAACATTTGGGACAGCAGTGTTATACTACTTGACCATTTTACATCAACAGCAATATTCACCCACTAGAGGATAAAATTATAAAAATCAATAACATTCTTCTTCAGTGGATTAAAAAAAAAGACATTTTTTACTTCTGTTTCAGTTTGTGAAATGTTGGAAATTTGGCAGAGAGCTAGATGACTATTTAGTCATTATTTATTTATTTCTCTTTCTTTGGTAACATTATACATTTTTTGCTTTCCACTGTTGTCTTGCAAAAGCCAGTGAAAGACAAGAAAATATGTATATTTCTTACTGCTACTTATCATTTCACATTCTTAATTTTTCTCCCCAAACTGATTTTTACATTTAATAGGATACCAAACAACTAAGAATACCGTTCGTGTCTGTAAATTGCAAATTAAGTTTAGCTATGAGCTCTTGTTTGGAAGTATAAAAGTTTACATTGTATTATATTTAAAGGCAGCTGTCTTTTGTGGAATTTTAAAATAGGCTATTTTTTATCAAAGGTTTTGCTTTCATGTCCTTTGATTACTAAGCTATATAAGTTAACCAAAGATAACTAAGCATTAACCCATGTTGCAGTTTTTATCTCCTTTGGCAATCCCATGAGACTTCAGCTAAGTACATTAAATGGAGCATAAATCTTTTAGTTGTTTTCATTAAGTCACATATTTAGAATACATATCCCAGTTTATTTGATCAATTGTAAAATATTAGCTGTGGCAGTGAAGATTTGTGACATGGTTTGCAGCAAGTGAACAAACATTTCTGCAGAGCACTGAAAATTTTTGCTGGAATGCATGGATAAGTTACAACAATTAGGGTTTGGAACAGCCATTTGAGAGGTTTTTTCTTTATGTAACTTGCAAATATATGCTTAAAGGCCAGTAATACCAACAGGCAAGCTTTGAAGATAATTCTAATATCGGCTTAATATTCTTGGTTTGCATTTGTATTAATTTTCCCAGTTTTTCTATCTTTTGTTCTTTTTTGTTTATTTATGTATTGGCCAGCCACAGACCCCAAGAAGAACACTAGCTGCAAAAAGGCAGGTGTTGGGAATAGGAGTTTTATTGCATGATGGGGCTTACCATAGCTTCCTAAAAAACTCAATTTTCAACTCAGTTCTGATATTAAATTATGATAAAGGAGAGATAAGTATAAATACATTAATTATTTGTGTTGGTGGGTGGTCTGAATATAAGATCTGTATTGAATAATTTATTGAAAGCTTTTGTCCTTGTAATAATACTTTATACTTTCAAATTTGTTTTTGTCTAAGACTTTGACTTTGTTCTATGAGGACTAGTGTCATGCATCTCAGTACATGGCAGAAAAAGAGTTATTTTTGCATTTACAGAAAGTGAAGCTCAGGTACTACAGCACCACACAACTTCTTCCAAGTCACAACCAATAGGAAAACTAAGTTTAATGCCAAAATGTATGGACTTCAGATGGAGCCTTGCACTGACATATCCTTCATATCCTTGTGTCTTTTGTGGCTCTTGTGTTTTGAAAGAGGACAGTTTAGCTCCTTGGCTAAATTGCCTGGAGTAGAAAGAGTCTGGTTTAAGCACTTTGTTTATCCACAATGATCCTAAATGTCTGATCAGGCTTGTATCCTTCTATTTTTACTCCTCTTATGTGAGCATCCCTGTCTGAAATCAGTAAGGCAGTCGATGTAATAGGGAATTCCCTGAATGAACAAAGGGTTTTGCCTTACTGTGTTAAATAAATTTGAAACCATACTTATAAGCTTGTGTCTAAACCATCTTGAATTTCAAATCATCAGTGTCAAGGGAAGAATTATAACAATATGGACCTGAAAAGTGTTCTTAAACTGTAACCCATGTTACCATTTCAATATTTCTGACCAGATACACAGGATGTGTGGATTTGTCAATACACATTGGTACAGCGAAATTCAGACTAACTGCAGAACTACATAACAATTTGACAAGAACAGCATATGTACAAAGCAGTGTTCACATTTAAAACATGCAGAAAATGCCATATGGAGATTTTTTTGTACTTCCTTTACCAATATAACCTGCAGTAATGCTGTTTACTTTCATAAGTGTTCAAAGAGATTACGTGAACATCCAGTTTTTGTTTTAAGATTTAAACTCTGTATTTGACACAACGGTTCAGTCAGCAGCTGAGATAGAAGCATTTTGAAATTTAAAAGCATACAATCATCTTGGTAACAGCCCCTCATATTCTTTATAAACATTGCTAAAACTTGGTTCTTGGTAATAGCTGATGTGGTAGTTCCAAAGCAAAAGCAGGACAGTTGCACGTGCCCCAAATCTTTTTTGATATGAAAGGCATAGCTTCAACCCCATTTATGATAACTGCAGGGTCTTTACAGCACTGGGAGGTCTGCAATTCCTCCTTTAGTGACGCATCCTTTGGTAATTAATTTAGGTACTACTAACTCAGCCACAAAAGGCTTTAGCTACCAAATATTTTGAATCCTGGTTTTGAATTCTTTGCTTCCTATAAGACAAACAGTTAAGTAATGCTCCACAAATGCAAGAGAGCTGTGCTTTGAGCATTCTAGGGACCATTATACAGGCCAGTTTTACTATCAGTA
This sequence comes from Rhipidura dahli, assembly GCA_013399225.1. Taxonomy (NCBI): domain Eukaryota; kingdom Metazoa; phylum Chordata; class Aves; order Passeriformes; family Rhipiduridae; genus Rhipidura; species Rhipidura dahli. The sequence goes on from VXAC01000095.1 coordinate 558,575, forward strand.
ACACACCATTTGGGGATCAGTAACACGTTGTTAAAAACTTGTGTACAACAGTCTTTTTTTGGCAGTGAAATACCCCCTTTGTGTTAATATACACTGTACTTCTGCTTATTTTAAGCATGCTATACATTAAGTAGATATGATAGGTTGGCATTCATTGACAAATTAAGTGAGTTGATTAGAAATCTGAAATCTGCATGGACCTTCATTATGTTTGTCATGAATTGTAGGCCTAAAAAGTGCTTTTCAGATAAAAGACACAAAACATGAAAGCGAAGCAGAAGCTGATAACCCTTTCTGAAGGAAGAGCTATTAGTAAGTCTCATTGCTTAGCCATCTAGTAAACACTTCAATGAGTTCTGATTAGTATTAACCAACAGAATGATGTTTTTCTCAGCAAAAAAAGAGAATTACTTATGTTTCCCAAGCTGTGCATTTCACATCAATAGAAAGTTGGTAGCTTAGTAAGACAACCGTGCAAATGTTGGCAAAGTTTAAGAAAGTAAGAAGCATAGGCAGATTTCCCTCTGTTGAACTACCTGTTCTATACAAGGCAATTAAAGAGTTCTGAATAGAAACCACAACCTTTTAAATATCTATTTGATTAGATCCAAGGCGGTCATTACATTTTTAGAATCACTTTTTCATTTTGCCTTCTTAAATTAGTCCATATGTGAAAATCACATCTCCCACTAACATGCACTTGGTTTAGCATTTTCAGACATAAAAATGTGGGGTTATTCATTGCTTAGAAAGTATCTAAATATTTAACTACATGAGGAAGTGAGGTCTATAGCCTAGGAGCAGGGGAAAAATTCTTTGCCAACACTCATACCTCGGCCCTATGGAAGCCCTGACAGCATAATTTAGGATTGACTAAAACTGGCTCTAAAATTCATCCAGTTAGCTGGAGTTCCAAGATGCTTACTTATAAGCAAAGCCCTGCCAAACAGAGAAAAACAATCTCCTGTTTCCTCATCCATGCTCCTATGGGAAAAGCTGTGAGAGACAGTTAGGATGAAGACCTTTTATCAGTATAAAAGTTGATGGGAAAACACAGTCAGAGTTCTTGAGAGAATGGCAACAGAGAGCAGAATCAATGTCCATATGCGTATATAAATGCACTCTTTGAGAGACAAAAATTTTAAGAAAAGGTAATATGTAGCTGAAAAAGCAGGCATAGTTCCAGTTGCACAGACTTTCTTTGAGTACTTCACAACTTTTGTTTCAGTTACACTTTTAGACCATCGTGGATGGAACACCAATTGAAACATCCATGTGCCAATGCAATTTTGAATATTTATTTTTGTAAGAGGCAGGATAGTGTTGTCAAAGGCAATGGTTAAAAGAAATGAAATACCACCAGACAGGTACAGCTTCATTCATTTCATGAGGGGGTAGGACGTGAACAACCGAAATTGTCTTTTGGGATATGCAGAGCATAAGCCATGTGAAGTCCAGGCATGCTGTTACTCTTCTGTTTGAGTCTGAACCCATCAAAATGATGTTCTTACTGATTTAACTTTGATCAAAAACCAATTGACAGAGAAAATAATTCACATCACATTATGCAGATGAATTATATCTCTGTTGTGTTAGAGTATGTCTAATACTCCAGCACCTAGGTACCAGGAAATGATTTATAGCTATAAAAAAATGCTCTTTGTGTTTCGTTACCTCAGCCATACTGCCATAAAATACATTCATGTAACAAAATACTTGGTATACAGCAAAATTTCCACCATAATTTTTAAAGGAAACTCAAGTAAAGTCTTGCAACATCCATTGAATAGTAGAAATATTTCATAAAACACATCCACCCCATAAGTGTGTTAAACAATGAACATAGTTCTGCACTCCTTCCAGGTAAATTTGAATAGTTCATCGGACGAAGAAATATATTTATTTATTTACTAGGTAATCAGAAGCAGACTTAACTCTTTAAGTACTTCTCTGCTGTCAAAAAGGAGGTTTCTAAATAACAGATCTATTTTGTCTTTTTTAACATTTGCACATATTAAGCAGTGTAAAACACTTCTGGCTCATTTAGCATGCAAATTATTATTGGGTCGTCTATGAGGCAGCTTACAGATCCAAGGTCCTAGGAAGAACCAGTCTGTTCTTCACTACTGGTAGGTCATCAACAGAGCATTGTCATAATGTAGGCATAAACACAAAGAAATCTATAAGTAAAACCTTCAGTGAGTTTACTATGTGTTGAAGCTAAATTGTTTTGCCTAAGTGTGCAAATGCATTATCTATTAGTTTTAGATTCACTGTGTCCTTATTCAACATAGCTCTTAAGGAAAAGCCAAATAAATACTGCATAAAACCACTGAGGCTTTTAATTGCTTCAAGGAGCTTTTGAAACATCAATTGAAATATCATCAGATGTGCTAAAATGGAGCTTTCAGGTGAGCTTGAAGTCTTGTTATTACCACAGTCATTAGTATTACTGTTATTTTAATTATTTGATCTAATTTTAGGATAAGCCAGGACTTCACTTCTGTAAGTGGTGTGTAAACATGGAAAGTCCCTGCTGCAAAGGTTGATGAAGCACAAACTTAGTAAAACCTTCCTTAGCTCTGCCTCAGTCAGCACAGGAATCCTAGCAAGAGTCAGGTGTGCAGAAAAGGAAGAAAGGGGATGGTGAATTTCTGCATTGATCAGTGATGCTGAGTATATATATTTACTGTAGTTAGGATAAGTTACCTTTGGTGCGTTTTTTTGTGACAGTGCACTAGACAGTGCTGATATAAGCAAGTCTTAACCATACAAAACAACTTTCTCTGGTTAGTTACATTACAGAGAAACACCACGTTCTTTTCAGCCTTTGATATCCAACAAGGGGCCAAGCGTTGGCTTGATCAATTCTGGTTCCCCTTTACATGCTCAATGTTCTTCAAGTTCTGAGGCCTGTGGCCATAGACTTAATGAACCTCAGAGGCTGGGTCTTAATGATGATGGTTCTGAACAATAAATTTGAGTCATTAAGCACTTCAGGAGGGAGTGAACTTCTGTCCAAAGAGACATATTCTTGAAAAACGTGTATGTCTGACAAAAAATTAATGAAGTTTGTGAGAAGAGCTGGAAAAACTTCATGCTCTGTTTTCAATCTTGAGCTTTGTGGGAAATGGATTGTTCAGTTATGCTAAATGATTATCAGAGTAGAAAACCCTCCATTTGTTTTCTTTTCCCTTCTGGTATAAAATCTCACAAATCACAATAGTTTCATCTGGAAAAATACAGAATGCTGAAATTGCCATAGTCCACGTGTTTTCCTTGTGTAAAAGTTGTATTGCTTTAATCTACAAGTGGATTTCTTACTTAGCAAAACCTTTAAGTTTATTGATAGCTTCTACTTGGATTTTATATTTTGGTAAAAATTTAGTCTTAACATTAAAGCATGCAACAATTCAAAACCAAACTAGGATTATAATCTTGTTGCACAATATTTTGAGAGGCTTCCTCAGAAGGAAACTGAAGTTTCTAAAATGATCTGCAGAATGCTTTGGAAATTAATAGATTTTTCACTTCTCTATAATAATTTTTTTATGTGATATGGGTACTGATTGTGCATGATGATTCATAATCTCTCTTTTGTACCTTAGTTTTCTGTTTGCTTTTCTCCTCTTTATATATACACTCAGTTCAGTTTCACTAGTAGCATTTCATGTCTCTCTCCACTTTATGATGTGATGAATGCAGCCATTCTTCTCTCCCCATCATTACAGCTGGTCTTTGATCCAGTACAGCTAATTTATATTTACCAGCTATCATCTACCATCAAAACTTTATTGGAAAAGAGGTGCACCTGGACTGAATGAATTTCTTTTGATGGGGTTTGAGACTATTTTAGGACTTTCGGTTAGGACATGTTCATCCTCTTAGTAGAACACAATTTGTGCTAGAAAGCGCTTGGTTTGTTTCAACACATCATACATATTTCAGAGCTCCTCATATATTAGATTTGGATACACTAATTTGTTAGTGATGTGATCAGAAAGGTTCTTTTCCTTCCTAAATTACTATGTGTTTTATACACATACAGATGTTATTTGTATTTGTAACACAATGCTAATCTGTAAGTCATTGTAAAACTCTAAGGATATAGCTACCCAATAAACTGTAGAAATATCTCAGATAATTCTGATCCCTACTCTTCCACAGATGAGCTGTTACACATACCTAAATTTATTTGGTTTGTCCTATTTAGATATGTCTTAATTGCACATTAAGACAATGCACAATGTGCAGTTAACATTCTCATAGGTGTAACATGTAATAAATGTACTTTCCTTATATCTGTGCACAACTATCAAAAAATCTATCATGAGTTTTCTTTAGACAATTCGTTTGTAAGTTATCTTATTTTACTGCAGATTTTTTCCTTACATTAACAACTGAAAATCTCTCAAATAAGCAAATTAGACATTTTCTCTTCTATCAAATTGTTAGATGAAACTGTGAAGTGTGGGTTACATCGTCAATTCTCCTTTATGTGATTTGAAATAGTGTTGCACTAAGGGAGACTGGTGACAAATATCTCCACAGTGCTGATAAAACTTATATATTCTTAAGGAGGTCAGCTGTATGTTAAGAAATAGCACCAAAATTCAGGACTCTACAGGCAGATGTCCACATGGGCCCTAATGTGCCTAAGGTTCTCTTATAGTTAATATGGATCTAATGAATAGAGCCTAAAGATTGACTACGCTCATCTAAAGCAGAGATCCACTATGTGTTTGGAAAATGGTCACTTGGGTTTTTTACAAGTTGTTATGTTTTATTATATTTCTCAAGAAAAATACATCAGAAGGCAGGTATCCCAGTTCCTGGAAACTCACCACACTGTCCCCAGTCAAAGGAAACAGAAGCTGTCTCTCACTAATGGGACTTAACTGGGGAAACCTGACTTGTCTGAAAGGTTTGTATTGTTCTGGGAAAGTCCCCTGATTTGGGAAAGTCCTCTGTCTCAAAGCTGGAAGGATTGAAGTCTAGAAAGTCATAGTTCATACTGAGTACTGCAGAACTTCCACTCTCCTAGCTTTGACAGGGATCCAAGCTTCATCAGAAGCAAGTGGAGAAGGCAGCTGTAAGTTGTGGTCAGCTGGCAGAGAACAGGAAACCTCTCCAGTCCTGTGGCCAAGATAGGCCAAGGTATTACTGTCCCAGTCAGTGAATCTTGCAGACCTCTCTGTCCTAACAACCTAGTCCACTCCACTGAAATTCCTTTTGTGTATTGATGAGAACTCTTAAAATTCAACATACTCCTTCAAAGCATTTAGCATAATAAAAGGATAGTAAGAATTTCTTAGGTTAGAAGCTATAGCTGTTCCCTCTTTGCATCTTGCAGTGCAGTGTGCTTGCTCCTTGTCACAGGATGGGGAGTGGTAGTGCAATGGTGCTAAAGCTGAGCTTGACTTTGTGGTGCATGTGAGGAAAACACCTAAACTGATCATTTGGAAGATTCTCTGATAGGAGGAAAAAGGTTTCAGGTGGAAAAATCATACCAAATTATTTATAGTTCAAATTTTGTGCAGAAGTCTGAAATGGAGCACACAGGATGGATTTTAAGAGTTGAGGACTTACACAACACCTCAGGCAATAATATAAACTGAGTTACATAAAGCAAGGTGGATTTACAGTGGGTGCATGAAAAAGTGCAAAGGGACCTGTAATCCTTCCTCCCCATTCAGATCCCATTAGTGTGACCTGCCCTAGTTGGGGAAATGATCCCATACTGGCTCTACAGTCTGCTCCTCACAGTCCCAATGACAGCTGTGTCCAGTCACTGGCTCACTGTGGGGCTGATGACAGGTTGTTCACTGATAATGACCCTCACTTCATAACTCTTTTTTTTCAGTCCTCCCTCACAGATCATCAGTTCCAGCAAACCTGAGCAAGGTAGTGACAGAACTGCAGGAAGAGGCATTATTAGCAAAAGCACAGTCAACTCCAAACACCTAGGCAGAGTCAAGGCATCTGTATTTTCTCATGTTGTAATATAATAATAACAACACAGAAATTCACACCGAAGTGTCCATACAATCTTTTTCTATCTTTGATTTAGAATCAAATCAACAGTTGTTACAATAGTCAGGGTCTATTGGCCTTGGTCAAGTGAGAGTTGCAATCATTTATTAACTTCATCCTTTTCATGTATTTCAAGCTAGAAAACAAACACTCATTTCTAGGCATTGTATCTATCTGTTGCACTTTTACTATGGCTAGAGCACTGGTGTTAATTAGATTCTGTGTGGGATTTTAATCCCTGTCATTTGCCAGGATTCACACAGGAAGACAGCACCTTAAACAATGCATCACATCAGAGAAATCTATTTAATCATTTGCTTTATTATTCAGGGAGTGTAAAACTTCTTCACATGGTATAATGCTCTGTATTCTCAGTCCCTAGACAGCACAGAGTAAAACAGTTAAAGCTTTTGCAACCTCAAGTTTGCAAAAAGCCTGAGACTAGTTTAAAAATGAGATTTTTAAAAGGAAACATTTTAGGGCTTTTTCCCTTATTGTGATTTTTTTTTTTTTTGAGCTTTTTTGCTTCCATTTGGATGAATTTCAAGATTTCCTTAGTCTCTGCGTGGTCTGGGACCCCTTTTTAATGAATATATTTCTGTTACTTCTTGACTCCAAGAGACAAGAATTTTTGGGGAAAAAGCCCAACAAGACAAAACCCAAACCAAAAATCCAAACCAAACCCAAGACACACCAAGCAAAACAAAACAAAAAACCAAGAAAAGAGTGTAACAGAACCCTAATTTAGTCAGGCATTTTGCCTACATTTTTTTTCACTGCAAGTGACAAGCCCCACTCAAAAAAAGGGCTTTTAATTCAAAATGCCATTTTTTGTTGTAATCTGAACTAGGATAATTAATAAATTCTTATGCAGAGAAAACACAAAATAATTGGATCAAAGTGCAGAGAAGTCACAAGCAGGGAAGAAAACCCTTTGCTACAACCATCTAAGTCCTCCCAGGTCTGTCCCTGCTTCCCTGCTTGGTTCAGGCCATTGAGAAACAGTCAGCTGGGTCACACCCATTCTGCACACTCCTCTTTTGTCCTTGAGCTTTTGCTTTGTCCATCACCTCAAACAGCTAGCTGTGCATTTCTCTCCTTCTCTTCCCAGTATTCCCTCCTGAGACTCCCAAATTATCTCTGAGACCCTGTGTTTTTCATTCCCACTCAGGATGGATTTCAGAAGCAGTTTCTCCAAGAGCCCCTGAGCTGCTGAGACAGAGCAACACTCCCCTTCCTCCAGGACTCTCCCCTGACCAAGTTACTCTCCTGTAATGCAGGAAAAAGCAAAGCAGACACCAATCTGTTACCCCTATGGTTTGCAAGACTGATTCTACTCTAAAATCAAACTGGCAATATATACTCTGCATATGTCCTTTATAACCTGCTGTGCTAACCTCTGGGTTGGACCAATGACTGTTTCCACAGCCTTGGACCTGATTTCAAGAAGGGAATTGCTATGTTTTGTCTGTTTATGCAAATATGTATATCACTGTTCTGTGCTTTGCATTGTGTATTTTCACATGCATCTCACAATGCATCTAGCTCTGTGATATCTGCTGAACTCACAAGTAGTAACGTTTAAGGCTCTGCATGCATAATGCAAACGATAGCATTGTATATATATATAAATACACACAAAACAAAAGAAAGTCATTATAGAGGTAGAACATAATTTTACAGTCATGCTTACTCTTGCAGTAATCCAACACATTTGCTAGTTTATTGTGTAAGTTAAATATAAATATATTCTGCTATTGTGTTGTTCTCAGAACCCCAAAGTAGGTAGCATCTCATTTTCCATAAGAGACACAATATAGGAATATTTCTCATTTGCTTCATTAGATGTTCTGATGATTTTTAAAAGATCCATAAATGGTACTCAATGTTTACCAGATGTGTTAACCAATGACTTATCAGTACTTATGAGTTGTTGCAAGGCCTAATGATTATTAAGGCTTTTGTATTCATCTCTCATAACTTCTTTAATAAAGATGCTGAGAATAGTCTATGACATACCATACATGACCACACTATCAACTTATTTTCCATTTTAAGATGAAAATGACATATAAAGTTTGATCCAAATTAATGCTTAAAGATATCTCTCATCCGTCACTAAAACAGTATCATCCAAATACAAGTATAAATTAGATACAAATCTGCTTAGCAGCAGATGGGGCTGTTATATCCTGATATATTTTCTCTGTAGCTAGTGGAGGGTCTTGGAAGTAAATCCTTTGTAGGAGTTTCAAAGTGAAGAGTGTAATCCAAATATAAGCTAATAAACTTTGTAAGGAATAAGCCTTTGAAACTCAGGACAAGAAAACTCTCTCACTTCAGGAGAGATGTTTTTCTTTCTGTAGCTAAGCAATCACTTAGCTGATATTTGAATCTTAACTTATGTTTCCTGAAGTTGTTCTTTGATCCAATACTGCTCAGTCAAAATCCACTATTGTAAGTTTATATATGGGATAGAAAAGTGACCTCAGAATGTCACACCATGTGTTTCTCATGAGCTGTTAGCATGCTATTCCCTCATGATTAGAAACTGCAAGATTCCCCTGTGTTGAATGATCTGGTGATATCATGAGACTTGCATTTCTCTGGATCTTTAGCTACTTCATAAAGACAATACAGAAAAGGCTTTTTTTCCCCCCCAGATAAATGTAAAACCTCTATATCATCAGAATAATGGAATTTTGTGTAAGCAAGAGGACAGTAGCTGATTCAAGCTGGTGCTCTGGGGCAAGAAGTGGATATTCAGTTCATTTTCTACAAATGACAATTAAAAGGTAACTAGATAAATGATACTGCAAAGCACAGTGCACCTTTGAAAGACCGACTGTGTGTCAGAATGAGAGCAGAGGCCTGGAAACCACGCAGCAAGCACTGCTTGCATTCTGTCCTGTGTGGGTAAAGCCAGTGTCAGCAGGCTGGGAGGATGCACAGGCGAGAGCAGCGCGGTGTGCGCTCCCGCGGGCACTGCGCGCTGCCATCTGCAGCACACGGGCAGCTGCAGCGAGACTGGGCAGAAAAGGAGCCCAGACACGGTGAGAAACAGCCAGGAAAGGCTGGTTTGGAGGGTGGGAGGAATCCCAAAATAAATCCCAGGATTTGAGGCATTAGGGCTTGAGGTGAATTGGCATCCAAGAGAGGGATGAAGGTGGTGGAAGGTGGGTTACAGGTGTTCTTCCTAGTCACAGACCTGAACTGTAGCCTCAGAGGGGGCTGCCTTTTCTCTGAAGGAAGAAAAGTGCAGTGATTATGTCTATTCCTATAAACTGTGGGGAATGAGATTATACGGGGGTGGAGTGGAAGGAGGAACAGAATGAAGAGATGGGTGAAAGCCTTAGGGTTCCCACACACACACCAGCTAATCTCCCGAGACCACATGTCTTGGAAGAGGAAGAGCTCATGCTATGATGCCTGGGGCTCTTCCACTGCTGAGCTGCACACTCTTCCTGCTGTGACAATAACTCCTTTGGAGGAAATGCTAGAGGGAAGGAGGAAAGGATGAAACTTGGAGCTTTCTGAGATTATCACCAAATATTCACCCTGGACATACTCTGGATGCAAGTGTCCAGTGTTAGCCTGTAAATAAAAATGTAAAAAACAATGACTATAGTGTCAAGACACCACAGAAAAAAACCCCTTTATTTGACTTTGTGACTCTGTGAGCTTATTTGCAAGAGCTGTCCATTTCCTTTTTCTGCTCTGTCTTGATGCAGAGTAGGCTATACAATAAGGACTTGGTGAATATAGTTGTTTCTGAGTTTCTTACTTAGCTCTGAGCACCTCAGAAAAGTTCAGGAATGACTTTCAATCAGGCATTTTTTAATTGTTTTTAATTTATCTAAAAACTAAGCTAAAGAGTTTAATTAACAGGCTCAGAGTAATAGTTATACCATTTTTCCTCAGCTATCAGCTTTCACTTTTATTTACGATGGGAGTCCCCCTTGTATCTCCTTTCCCACAGGGCCCACTATCACTAATATTTCTGTGATCTGTGAATAAACCAAAATTTAAAGTTAGTACTTACAATCAATGCAAATTAATGATTTCTTAAAAAAAAATATTTCAATCAGGAAAAGCAGCTTTGTAGTTGAAAATCCCATGCTGGCCTTAGAGTGGGAGTTTTTCCAGCCTCTGCTTAAATCCAAAAAAATACTGCAATCTTCTGGCACAGGCTCACTGTAATGCTTTAAAAACAATTTAGCAACTGTCATTGCTGTAATTACAGTAACTAATTACCATCCTTAGCAAACAAATAGCTTAACATAATACGCAAGCCGAATCAATTTTGAAGAAATGCAAATTCCGAAAGCGAAAAAGGGCATTTTGGCAAACCTGAAAGAGAAGCGGGAAAATAATACACTTTGTTTTATCTGCACATAATTCCCAGGGAATATCATATCATAAATATTTGCATTCAGTTCTTATCAGGACATTTGCATTTGCTTCTTATCAGTCTGCAGGCTGGACTCTGCCAGATAGAAAGTAGAGCTCCACACCATGCACATATTTCTAATGAATCACGTCTCAGGCCGAGAGAATATTTTGGCTGGAACTTTATCACTGAGATGAAGAGGTCATTTACTCTCAGAGTCAGTTCATCTTGGAATTGTCTTGAGATTTTGATGTGATTCAACCAACGTTTTTTAAAACGAAAAACAAACCAACTTTGCATTCTGCTTCCGTAGCAGTTATTAAGTCCGATTGTTTGAGAAGTAATTCCTCCCCCCAAAATCAGAATCATGTAAACAGGTTTGATTCATATTTGTGTCCCACACTCTAAAACAAACAATGCTGCACATTTTCCAGTGTACGAAAAAAGAATAAAGCAGTAACAGACTAAAATGAAGCCTAAGAAGGAAACAAGCCACATTTAACAACCATTATCTTGAAATTTAATGCCAAATCCTTTTGTAGTGCTTTAGAAATGCATTTGATTAGTGGCAGTTTTCTCAGTAATGAGAGGAAATGTTTATGATGGGAAAACAGTGTTTCTAATGAGCCATCAGATTTCCTTAGCAGTTACCACAGGAAAAAAAAAAAAAAAATCACATCTTTATTATAAAATATGCATTTCACCTGTAAGAAAAACAAGTGGAAAATGTCAAGAGCATTTTCCTGTTCGTACCTCAGATACACGAAGAGAATATACACCAAAAACACTGAATCAAGTCAATTCTTCTTTCAGCATTCTGCATGTATGCAAGGTTTTGTTTGTTTTTATGTAGAATATGTGTGAGCCCATAAACACATTCTGTGATAGCAAAAAAATAAAGACTTCCTATACCTAAGTATAAAACTGGTAACTATTGTATGCCACCTGGAAAAATTTAGATTTTGCACATTTATTCAATGGTGCAATATTTCCAAATATTTTAATGGAATGGAGCAATTATTTTCTGTGACTTTCAGTGCCAGAATACCTCCTTTTTTGTTTTGTTTTGTTTATACATTTATATGTATTTTATATCCCTGTAATGTTATTCAGAATTTAAAACAACTTTTCTCCAAAAGTGTTTACTTTAAAGCCCTGCAAATTTCCACTTCCAAGTTCTTGAACTAGTGCAACAGTCAGATCCTTAGCAGACACAAGTTGGTATTGTTCAGTGCAGAGTTGCTGCTTACACCAGCTGACTATCTGGCACTATTTATTTTCACATAACTTCTGAGAAGTTGAATCTTGACTAGTGATCAATCTACTATATGGGGTGTTTTTCCTGTTAGGTGCTGTAACATAGCAAACAAATTTGTCTCCTGGTCATTTGAAACATTACAAAACCATTTTAAAATGCATCTACTTTTTTTTTTTTCCACATAATGACTACTTAAAGTTAGTTTCACCTGATGCCCAAGTATTCCACTTTGATTTATTTGTTGAAACACACTGTGCAGTTTCTAGTTCATTATAATTCTAATGACTGATACAGCTCATTTGGACCAAGGAAAACATTGCATCAGCAGTGTCAGAATTATCTGAAAGCAGCCTCTGAAGCCATACTGCTGTTGCCAAAGTTGGATTGGTTTTGATGATATACTGTTATATAGAATGAATGCTGTTCTGCCCTTTCCTGGTGCAATATTTGGATTTGCAGTGCCATAAGGATTTGACTGTTATGCAGCTGCAAGGAAAAAGATTGAATATGTGAATGAAGCTTTGATGGAGCTGTACAGCTACAGACATCATCCAGTCATTGTTTCTACAGAAGAGTTAACATCACCTAAATTTCTTCCTAGTGGAAAAGTCTCCAGAGCAGAAACAATGACATCCACAAGACCTCTCAAAGATGTCCTTTACAATAAGTACATATCTGAGCTCCTGAACATTTCCCACACACAGAAAAAGTGTAGGAGAAGGAAAAAAAAACCACAAGATCGTCTTTCTCTAATTTTATTTCTATGAAATTAAATGTGATTTCACTGAAATGTAGAATTTTGTATTTGTTGTAAAAATAGAACAGATAAGCTTTTGTTTCTGTGTTGCTGAGTGTACACCACTGCAGTCAGTGATAATTTAGTCATTTCAGCTCACTGAGAGCAGTTTCATCATCATCCCCGTCCATTCTCCTTTTGTCTCATATTAAATTACATACATTTTAAACTAGGACTAACAGTGTAGTGCAAAAGCTGTTTTGAACATGCAGTTGAATGCTGTAACTCCTCTGGTCTAGAAATCATCTCTAGGGTTCATGTTTTATCATTTGTTTTTAGCTCTTTCTTTGAGGTGGGAAGGGCTTATAGTTAAGAGCCCATTATCAGAGTGAAGGATGCAGGAAATCCAAAATATTTATGTTTGTTCATGGCACGCAGACAAGAAACAGTGCTCAGGAAAAGGGTTTTCTGATTAAGTGATTGAAAACACTCTGGTGTATGTTAATGGCTTCTTCTGTCCAACAGATAACATCATCTTTAGCCTTATCTCTGTTCTTGAACTTATTTTAAACATTCTCCTGTGCTCTTCCAATTATATACTGTGCTCTTTCGGCATCCCATCTCTTCACTGCAAATCATCTCATTTGTTTGCTTTCTAATTTTTTTGCCAGCAGGTTGGGTGTAAAAAGAAGCCTTTAAAAGATACTTGAAGTGAAAAAATACTTCCCTGAGTAAAATTAATTTACATGGAATTAAACAGTACACTTATAGAAAAAGAAAAATTGGTTTTTAAAATAATAACTCTTGAATTTTAATACCTTGATATCATTCTGGCTGCATGAGCACTCTGAAAAGATAAAGATGAAGGAAGATCTGATCATTATTTAAATGTATGCAGAAGACTCCCAATGAGATAAAATTAGGTAAGATCGTGGTAGATCACAATTTTTAAAACACTGAATATATCCTTGTCTTTTTGAGCTGTTAGACTCTGACCAGGATAAGACACTACAAAGGCTTCCGTACCAATCATAGTACCACTAATGGTAACCTGTAAGGCACTTCCATTGTGTAGGATCCCAAAGAGTTTAGCAACTTTGTCTGCTGCTTCTTCATTAAAGAGCAATGCTTTTCATAAAAGAGCAATGTCTAGATCACAGGTACATTTTTATTTAGATATTCTGCGCTGTCTGTGTCAGTAAGTAGGGAAGACAGCTGATCCAGAAATTAGTACATGACTGTAGGCCTGGATTTGATCTAGTCTCCTGCTGAGGCTGTAGCTGATGAACTAAATAAAACATGACTTCTCTGGTGAGAGGGATAGGGAGGGAGAGAGAGAAAGGGAGAGGACAAGATGGGAGGGAGAGCACAGAAGTGGGAGGACTGCCTTCCAAGACCTGATTCAAGATTTATTTCTGTATTTTGCTCACTATTAAGTATAGAACTTTTTCTTAAGCAGTGTCTAAAAATTCAACCCCACTTTTTCCAAAGCAACGCTACTCCCCTGGCCAGTCGGATTAGTGTTTAAGCCCTTCAGAGTGAGCTGGGTGTTAAAAGAAGTCTGATATTTTCTTGTTTGAAGGGATAATCACTATGACATTTTACAAAAGGTAGGTTACACTAATGGAGGTTACAGTGTTTTAAAAAAAAGGTGAGATGAGCTGTTGGAAAGGAAGAGAGCCAGGCTGCACACCCTGGGTGGACAAAGGTGCACCAGAGGATCTCTGAATGGAAGAAGGACCAGCAGGACAGGAAGCACCCACCCTTTGTCAGCACCTCAGCAGAACCAGTGAATAAGAGGTGGATGTAGATCCTGTTTAGTGTCATTTATTGACTTCAAACAAGCAGAAGTTTCTGGAAGGGACTTATTCTCTATTTGTGTACATGAAAAAAAATCTGAGTCAAGGCCTAGGTTTCACATCCCTGGATCTCTGGTCTGTAAGATGGGAATAGAAGACTTCATTCAGGTGTTTACTCCTTTGGAGGGCAGGGGTTGGGAAATGTTGATAGAATATTGAAGGTGGTCAGCATTGGAGCTGTGTTAGTATTTCTTAACATATAAATTTTTTTTTTTGACATTTTTAAAGGAATAAGACAATTGAACACATTTTTGGTAAATATTACAATTGTTTATTTAATTCTTTATTCAAGCATGTACAGTATTCAACTACACAGAATTACTCTAACACCTCATAAAATTACTTTTTGAACACATTATTTTAAAAAAAAGGGTAAAATTTCTCAGATAATGTATTCCTTAAGAACTATTCATCCAGCTATAATACAGATAAGAGTTTTTTACTAAAACACCAAGCACTTTAGGATACTTTTGAATTGAAGGACCTACACAAATATTGAGTCTTATGGAGAGGAGGGTTTACACCAGTCGAGCTCTACTGACATTACAGCAGCTATACCCCTTTCTGCTGATATAAATCCAACTCAGGTTACAAGTATTGCATAGACATGTTGATGTTTCTTTTATATTAATGAATGTATCACACACCCATTTATCTATCCTTATGTTTCTGTCTAACTTTCTATAGGATACACACTTGAAACTGTTCCTGCATCACTGAAATGCTGGCATCCATTGAGGTGAAAGCCAATTTTTGTTTAACAGGAGACAGAAACACAAAACGAAAATTTAGGACAGGAAGTGAAGGAGAACTAATCCAGCTGAAATTCCAAAGGTTTCCAAACAGACAGAACAGTATTTGAAGATGTGATTAAATTACTTTTTATGAATGATTTTTTCCCATTTAGTCCTGAATTTAGGACTTTTTTTCTGCATCTTGTTGTTGTATCATAAACTGTATCATTCACTGAGGGTAATATTAATGCAGATATATTTTATTTACCACTGTTTGTTTTTGACTTTCTCATGATGATATTACAATCAATGTACTTTTTAAGCATTGATGGGGGCTTCTCATAATTAATACTCCTTAGGGCATAGCTGTTCATCTAAACCTTGTGCTATTGCTCTGTATTCCTGATGGATGGTTATTCTTTAAGGCCCTGTACTTCCTTTATTGAAACGAATACCAAAGGATGAAAAGTGAATGCCAAAAAACTGTATTAGTATAAATATTCATGCTGAAAATACTCAAAGGCTTTGAAAACATGACATTATAAGTGAAGTGGAAGTTTCCAGTATGTCTAAAACAGATATAGTGGCAGAAGTAAAAAGCTGAACAGTATTAATGGATATTTTTTTTTTTTTTTACCTAGTCTGCTCTTGTATTCATTCAACTACTACAGTTGTCCAAATTGTCCTGGAGGTCTCTCTTCACTCTCAGCCAGGGCTAAGCTGCTGGTAAGATGATGCAGGTGAGCACTGGCACCATATCAGAAGGATGCCTCAGAGCCAGTTTACTTCTGGATCTCCTTGCCTGCATAGATATGAGGCCACCCTGGAAATGCCAGCTCACTGGCTGTAGGTCCAGTTGGGCTTTATTCCTATTGCTCAGCCATCAGTCTTGTGACTAAGTAAATGTTCACCTCAAATTCCAAGTTCTCTTCCTTTTGCTGGAACTCTGTGGTGCTGGGAGAAGCTGACAGGGAGGGAAGAAGGTGCTGGGTGTATAGCACCTTGGTGGGGTGGGACTCGAATGCTGTTCATTTCCCAAGGTGGAAGAGGCTGGAAGCAGTGCAGTGGCTGAGGCCCAGGTGTGTGGGCTGACAGGCAGCTATTCCCTCAGGAACAGGTACATGGCTGGAGACTCTGTCCTCTCCTGGACCACTTTCCACCAGCCCTTCCCACCACTGCAATCCTGCCACACACTTCACTGTGTACAGCCATGGAGAAAAGAGTAAAATAGCTTGCTGGCAGAGAAAAATCATTGTGAAGAGTGGTGATGATGACTGGAAAAGTTTCTGGACTTGACAGGTTTTCAAACTTAGGTTTAAACACCAATTCTATACCCCGATTCATGTCCTAACCTTCACTATTAATTGTTCCTTTTGAAGCAGTATAAAACAAAGAGAGGAAAAATAGACTCTCTTTGCATCTGGAAAACACACCAATTGAAATATCATCATGGGTAAGTCCGCTCTGCAGACACTAATTGATATTGTCTGAATAAGTGGAAGTGCCTGTCAGAGAATCCTTTTAAACTGCTGACTTGTTTCCATATCCAGTATACTTAAAATTGGCATGATGTTAGCTTCCCTCTTAGAAACCCTCATATTTTGATTTATGAATGTTTTCAAATTTTTAAGATTCTCAAAAACGTTGTTTCACCTGTAAGTAGAGAGATAGCTTGTTTGGCTAACTGCCTTGAATGACTGTGTGCCAGGTAATGAATAATGCCATGTTCAATATTCTAAATTTGTGTTCCAAATTCTGAATTCCGAATGAGCTGCATGGAAGTATACTGATAAGTGGCTGATTTTTACTGCAAGGATTGTCTTATTTTAAACTTTAAATTTAGTTGCCTTACTTTAGTCAAAGGATTTTTGAGTGGAATGGGATTTAAAGTGATAGTCCATAATATTCCTACATCTTTCTAAGTCTTGGATGGTGCCAAACTGAATAAAGGGGTAAATCAATGCAATCTATTTCTGTGAAATAAAAGGACTAAACTCATCTTTGGGTGTATCTGTCAAGAGTTAAGCCAAAAATGAATTTCTTCAAAGTATTAAAGTACTGAATCTGTTTAGGTACTCTCCTGAGGCCCATCAACCTTACTAAATAAACACTATATTTTGACTTCGGCACTTCTCCTAATTACATTATATAAAAAACTGGGGAAAAAACTCAAGTGAGGAACTCAGAGAAAGCATTTACCTGCGGTGGGCTCTGAGATACTGTACTATTTTCCAGTCTGGAATATAAGGAAGCATTGTGTTTGTTTTTCATTTACATAACCTCATGATAACTGCTGACTATTTAACAAGCATGTTTGAAAATTGAGGTTAATAAAATCAACATTGACAAAGAGACAAAAGAATTAAGTCTTTTATTAGAAATTAAAAATGAATATGAACTAAATTTTATTTGAATATATAACCGAGGTCATCACTATGTAAAGAAACATGAAATGAAGATAGTTCACATATTTTGTTGCTGCACATGCTATGAAGATTTTATATTATTCTAAATTCTCTTTAATTAACACTTCCAGAACATAACTAGTGTCATGTATACAGATGTGGAAAACTACTAAAATGGTGCAGCTGATAAGCAAAATAACATCAAAGGTCCATTACAATTATCCCAATATATTTTGCTCAGTATAATAACATGGAACTGATAACCATTATTTAACTGCAACTACGTAGCTGCTTTAAGACTAATAAAATGCAAAATAAAACCCAGTTTCAATATCAAGAAAGTCATAGCAGCAGAATTGCTTTTAGTCAGTCAAACATATACAGAGGTGTAGCTGTGGAAGTGATTGACTACATTAACTACCACTGCATATTGCGATTGCTCTTGATTTCACTTGTACAAATCTTTCAAGTTATTCAGGTTTGTTAGCAAATTCTGATTTACAGAGAGATACCTTTGTTCCTTCTGGAGTTGTTTTAGTCCATTTTATCAGGATATTCTCCATCACCAGAGTGCTCTCTGGAGAAGTGTATTTGCTGACTTTTAATGTGAGAAAAATGCCCATCATCTGGAACAATACACATTCAATGTATTTTATTGTCTGAACCCCATGTGAATTCATTTACACCTCCATAGTTTACATGAGGAATGTTTCTATTTCAGGACAATGGAACATGGTTTTCTCAGTCATAAATAGCAACAAAAAGTGCAAGTCACAAGTGAAAGAACACAATCAAAGACTAGACTTAGTCCACCAGAAAAGTAGTAATATTTGTAAAAAGTTATTATTGAAAACTTAAAAGAGTAAATTTGCTGCAGATTTTAGGGCCATAGGCATGGAGCTATTCATCACAGCCATTTCACTGCAAGATGCAGGGAGCAGAAGGATTCCTAAAAGTCATTCGGTCACCTATCATCCTGACTAAAGACCAAAGTCAGAGACTAATTAGCAAAATTAGTGCCAGAAGACCACAGTCTGCAGGAAGAAATGTAATCCCTTTTCATAATGCAGAATGAAACTGGATCCCGGGAAGACAGTGGATTTTTTGTCATAAATTAGTATCCACTGCAAACAAATTGATTGAAATATGGCTTAGTATTGATGTTCTGTTCCAAAAAGGTATGTTTCCTGGAAAAAAAAAAGATAGAATTTGGCCATGTAAATTTTTATTTCTCAAAGATTGTTTCAATTCAGATCTGCAAGACAGTGTTTATTACATTTTATTTCTTATCTTCTGTGTTATTTTTTCCCTAAAAAGGGATAGGCTTCCAAGAGTTCTTCTGCAGAGTCTGTACTGTGTAGGCTAAAACTATTTAATATATGTAAGAAGTTTTTCAGGTGCTTCTATCATGTAAAAAAAAAAAAAAAAAATCCAAGGTGCTTTTTATGAAACTTACAATCTTCATTTCCCCAGCTGGCATATTGCTTTCTAATGGCAGTAAATATTAAAAACTTTGGCATTCTTTTCTTATCTATTTTCTTATCTCTGTTTCCTTATCTGTCTCTCCTTGTTTTTCATTACCCTTATGTTATTCATCAAGATAAAGGGGGGGCCCAGAACTGTCTATTTCCCAAAAGTTTCTTTGCTCACTCCATCTTTGTAGGAGAATTTCCTTTTTTAGTTCTTAACCTTTAAGAGGAGCCCCTGCCAAGATGGGCTCTGTGCATTATCTGAATCCTGCTGAATATGTTTGAAGTTCAGCCCTACGTTAACGATGTCCACAGAAGTCTTGGCATCATCTTCAAAGATGTGTGGGGCCATATTTTAAAGGTATTTAGGCACCTAAGCATGTTTTTATCTCTAGTTTTAGGTGCCTAAACATGAATTTATCTGCTACATTAGCTGATTAAAAAAATGTGTTTATGTGCAGTTTTAAAAATCTGGCCATAAATTTTCAGGTAACTCAAGAAATATTCAACCAAAACCAGAAAAGGTTCCAGGGAGGAATACATCACTGTATGATTTGGGGAATTTGGTGGCTGCTTCTTCAGTGTGAATTCAGGGCTAGCTTGCAAATCCAGCAATAATTCATGTGAACATTAGAATGTTTGTACTGGACACGATGAAACATCCATCTAGACTGCTGTCCATGTCCAATAGTTGCCAGTAGTAGATTTAAAAAAAAACCCCAAACCAAGTAAATAAACCCAGGGCAAAAAGAGAACAGTATTTTTCCTGGAATATCGTGTCACTCTCATCTTGGATTAGGGATTTCCAGAGACAGAGGCTGCCCATGTAACAGGTCCTTGACATGCTGTCAGCACTTAGTGGTTGCAGCACAACAATGGCCTGAGGTGTGCAAAGAAAAAAAAACCAAAACAGCCAGACCATCTCCAGAATGTCATTTTGAAGGTAACAGCTATCTATTACTGCTATTTCATTTACCTTTAGGGTTATTTTCCCAAATCTACTTACTTTGGATTCATTGAAACTCAGTTACATCAGCACAAAGATGCATGAGTACCTTCTCGTAGCCATTGTCCACTGTCAGAGGACAGAGAATTCTTTCTCTCCCCTCCTTTATACTCAAAGATTAACTTGTGTCTGTTGCTACCAGCTTTTCTGGTACAGAAATGAGACTTACTGATCCATAGTGTCAAGAGTGTCTCCTGGAGCTCTTTTTAGAAACTGAAGTCACATTTGCCTGTTCTCATGTTGCTGAAACTGAGCCAGAGCTAAGCAGTCAGTATCAGACCAGAGTTCAGCAACAAATTGAGATCTTTCCAAGCTCTTGAGTTAATACTATATGGTTCTAGAGATTGTTCCTGTTAATTTCAGCCAGAGACTCGAAAACCTCTTTAGTTTACACTTTTGTTTGAGACGGTTCTTCTAACTTGTCCTTTTCATAGAAAGAGGCAAAGGTTGGACTCCGTTTATCCTCACCAAGAGTGAATATTAATGCAAGGAATTCTCTGAGGTTTTCTAACTGCTAAAGTTTTATTTTCATCAAGCTTCCCTCTTGCACCTTTACCATATATCAGCTCTACAGATTCCCTGCTAGACTTCTGGGATTTTTTATGTTTCTAAAGATGGCTTTACTGTTAGCATTTTATGCTGTTAGAAAGTTTTTCCTCAAATTCTTTTTTGGCCTGCCAATGTTTTTTATTTATGGTTTGAATTTACTTACTGGTGCTTAGACTAGAAAGAATTTGCAGACAAGCTAAATGCCAAGGTTATCCATGAAAGTAGAAGAACTGGATCAGCTTAGGAGTTCACTTTTCTTATCTTGACAGTGGCTAACCCCAGATATTTCAGGAAAAAAGGGGAGGGGAAAGGGAAAAAAAGGAAAAGGATGTTTTTAAATTACCTACTCTAAGACATTACCGTGGTTCAATTTTTCCCTGAAGCCCTTTATTTTATATCATTAATATTTTTTGAATCTAATTCTCCCGTGAATTTGACTTCTTGCTTTCACAATATCTAGAAGGAGTAAGTTCCACAGTGTGTTTACTGTGGGGGAAAAAACATCCTTACTTTAACTTGAAACTTACAAAATTTCAATAGCACTAGTTTTTTCTTTCTTTTGAACTGAGAGAAAATGTTTTTGAAAAAATAAATAAATCATTCAATTTCTATTTATCACAAAATTATTTCTATTTTGGACTGTTTTAGGGGAAAGAGCTTTTATTTTTGGAAGAAAAAGAGAAGAAGTTGCATCCAGTCAATATATATTTGATTTATTTGGGAGGGACTTTGGCAAATTTGTGGGTAGAATGTTTGTGAAATGAAAAGGTCCTGATCCTAGTGAAAGGAAGAAGAATAGGAAGGTAGTCACAATAAACTTTGAAAAGGAAAATGTCACTAAACTATGGTTTAGGAAGTTCCTTGAGAAAGAATTTTGTGAAGAAAAATGAAGTTCAGAAGAACTGGCCATTCATGAGAGACAAGGTTAAATTGTGAGACATAAGCAGTGCATATCTGATATTGAAATCTTCAATGCAGTTAAAAAATGAAAAAAGGGAGGGAAGGGGCGGGAAGGGGCNTATTATGTTCAGGAACTCCTGCAGTGTGGAGGAGATTCACAAGACCAAGGAATGGAAAACAAAGTACTTGACTCATAAAAATGGAAAAAAAACCCTACGAAAAACAACATAGGACAATGTAAATTCTTTTTTTTTTTAATCTTGAATCTGATTATTAGCCAATAATATGTAAGCATATAGAAGATAAACATGGTTTTGTCCCGACAAAATGATCTCAACCCTATCTATTTTCTTTCTTTGTCAAAGTGACTGGAATAAACTGGAAAAAGATAATGATGATTTATCTTGCTATTTGTAAAGATTTTTATGCTGTCATATTACATTCCCAAGAATATAATATATAAACTCGCTTAAATAACTGTGTTTTAGATTAACAAGTGGTTGGAAAACAATAGTCAAAGAGAATGCTTCAACAGCACTCTATAAAATGAGGAGACAAATTGAACCATGCACAATATTTTGTATGACTTGGATTGAGAACTGGAAAGCATAATTGGTGAATGTCAAAACTGGGAGGGAGAATTACTGACACTTTGAAGAATAAAATAAAATAAAAAATTGAAACCTGCAATTAATGAGATTAAACCAGAGGGGGAAAAACTATAAAATTATACATACAGAAAGGAGAAGTCAAACACAAAACCCCAAAATGGACAGAACTAGAAAGAATAATGTACCACAGAAAATATCTTCAGCACCACAGACTGGATGTGAGGCAGAAATGCATGGCAAGAGCCAGGATGAAGCATGTGTTGTTAGCCAAGATAGGTAAAGATTTGCAAAACTCCTTTTGACTTGCCCAACATAACTTCTCTGTGTGTGACTGCCTGAGGAGGTTAAGAATAGAGAGGATGTGAGTAGATTGTCAACATATGTATAATACCACTAGAATAAGCCCCTTAGCTCCGTCATGACCACCCTTGTCTCTGGATTCCTTTACCACCTCCAACACTGACAAGAATCTCAAAAGTGAAAAGAGAGACAATTCTGCTTCTCGGCTTGCTCATTCCCTGAAAGTCAGTAATGAAAGTGACAAAATTGCAGCTATGATTCAACCATGGTATAGATGATTTCTAGGCAAATTCTTATAGAGCAGTGAAGCTTTGTCCATGCCATTCACTTGAAAGGAATCAGCTACTTGAGATATCTACAGGCAGAGATGTCAGGTTTTGGAAAACAAAATTCATGAAAACCTGCAAACTAAGGCCACAGGATCAGTACTGGTTGGAATGAGTGGGTCTGGTTAACCTAGATTTTTGCAATAGGGATTGCAAAAATACAATTGTTTTAAGTTTAAAACTAAACCCCTAGGATTTTCTCTTCATAGTTATCACTGGCTGCAGAATCATCTCCTTGAAGTTGAATCAAAAAACTATAAAAAATGAAAACACTTACCATATGCTCATCACTGTGATCTTTTAAAATGTGCACCAGGTATGAGATGATAAAACCCACTCTTTTCTGAATCTTCAGGGAGCCTGAAATTTTATCTGTAACAGAGATGTTACCAAACTGCTTCATTCAGTTTGATTGTCCATTTTGAAATTAAAGATAATAGGAGTACAACAATTATTAACTACTTAAGTGCTGATTAAGTGGAAGGATGTTTTTGTGACTGTTCTACAACTCCAGTCCCCTACTATATTTTATTTGTGTTCCAGCTTATCTTTTAGAAGTCTCAAAATTCCATCATTTGTCTCTATCTCAGCTTAAGGCAACTTCTAAACCACAGTTCTGTGCACACTTCCCAAAAGCTATAGCACACTGAAGATATCTGTTTAGAGCCAGATAGTTGAGATGTCCCAACAGCAAATGAAGAAAACAGCTGGAAATTTTAAATTTCATTTACATTTCCAAAAGTTTCTGTCTGTTTCCCTTAACTGGCCAAACTGTGACCATCATACCTACTGAGCAGTAGCTCAGTCTAAAACAAATAGAATCACTGAAATCAGGGAGAAGATGTATGGCTCTTCCACAAGTAGAAATGTCACTGCCTGGTCTGGACAATGATGCCTAAATTAGAAGTACAGTCAGGAATCTGCTATTGTACATCTCAGTAGCTGTTCAATGTTCATAACTGCAAGTTCCATCTTGGGCTGGGATTTATCTGTGGTAGATGTTGCCATAATAAGGGCAAGGTTTTAGTGTAAACTAATGTCTTGGGTTGCAATAGATGTATTTGAGTATTCTATTACCACCAGCTGGGGGCCATTAGCTGTTATCACCTGCTAACGACCCACCCCTGATAACAGACAATGGGCCAGCAAGAAACCACCACATGACTCATGGACTTATCTCATCCTATTGTGAGATGCTCCACCCAGGAGGGGGGAGCCGGGCATTCCCACCTGGATAGAAGCTGCCCTTAGAACTGCCTGGCCTCAGCCCTGTCTGCTGGGTGACCAGAGGACAGGAGCCACCACGGACCTTCAGCTGGAGACTGGATCGTCTATCGGATCATCACTTCAACTGGACCACTTCATTTGGACTGCTGTCACCACCCTAACAGGGTGACAGGTTGTATCTGACTTTGTCTGTGCTTTTTCCTTATATTATTTCACTTATTTCTAATTTTTTCTATTAATTTCAATCCTAACTTGTGATCTCCCACTGGTTTGTTTTCAAACCAATACAACCAAGCACAGTGCAGAGATATCCAAGGTAGCCTGGCTACCAGAAGCAGTACAGATATGTTTGTGTATAGGCTCATGGTATGATAGGCAGCAGTTATCCTTCCTGGTTAAAGCTAGCTCAGCTGTCTCTCTCACACTGCTGTCTGCAGCGTGACATGTCCTGAAAACAGGTCTTATTCCAGGAAAAAATGGTATTATTAACATGGTCACACAGAAACCCTGTGGTAGAATAAGGAACCGGCTCCTTAGTTCTTAGACTCTGGTGTTTAACTGAAAGGCCAGGCTGCCATGTGCTCTGTAGTGATCCTGGCTCTGACAAGTGCACCCAGCACCAGTTCAGCAGCCTCCAGCCAGGCTGTGCCTGCTGCCTGGGCACAGTCAGGGCTCCTTCCCAGCACAGGCACCTTCCTCTCCCAGCAGAGCTCCCCAGCCCCTCCCGAGCAGCAGGCAGTGTTCCTCAGTGCTGTATCAGGACTCTGGGCCCCATGAGAGTGATTTTCAACCCTGGGTTGAAGGGGTAACACATCCAAAGAGACAGGGACCCTGCTATCAGCTAGCTGAGCCAAAATCAGTTGTGAAACAAGCCACACTAACGTAAAAACAAGTCAGGTATTTATGTGTGAGATTTGACCGTAAAAAAATGTTCATAAAGAAGGTGTAGAGAAAAGAAGGAAAATATACTTATTTTAAAAGCTTTTTTCATAGTTTGTTGGCAAGCTGACAAGCAGTTTAGAGGCTTATTTTACCGCATGGATGTGAGATAGAACTCATAAGAACTTTTCATCCTCAATTTTGTAGTCATGAAGCAAATTCTTCGTATGAAGAAAGGCACTTGGAAATCTAATTCCTACAGCAGGAAGACACTTGATTTAAAGATAATTCCTATACCTTAGGTTCACTCATTGGAAAACTCTCTTCCTTCAGGAACAATTAAATGTAAACTAAAGCAGAATGTCCTCAGCAGAAGAGATTTCCACTGCTATGTTTGTCCTTTATATTTCATATGACTCAAGCAATGCAACAATCGTAGCTCATAGAGGCAAATTAGTGCCCTAAATTCTGTGCTTCCTCTGGTCTGAGACCAGGAAAAGACAAGAACAAGTCATTTCAGATGAAATAGTCACTGTAACTTGTTCATTGAGGGATGCCCTGCCACAGAGTGTCTTTCTTTGGACTCTATTAGAAAAGCTATTGTCTGAAATTACTTCATATTTACCAGCTGTGGCTAAGTCTGCTACAAGATTGTGTGAAAAACAGGACATTTTTAAAGCGAGTTATTGAACTAAGTTTTCTGGAAGGTGCATGGACATTAATGTAATTCCTTGAGAAAGCATGAATTCCCTCAAAGTTTTTCTTAATTTCTGTACCTACAGTTCTGTATGGCTTCCTTCCATAAGGTACTATTGAAAAACAGGATAACAATGGTGTCTGATGGGCATTGATCCAATATAGTTTTGAGACTATTAATCCAGCCAAACTCCCGAAGTACCTACTGGCACTTGGTGGGAGATTTTCTGAAATGCTGTAGAATCAGGAGGATTTCTATGTTTGAATATTTTTATATGAGAGACCTTAGGCTGCAATTTCAAAGCAACATGCACACAAAGCCATTGTAAATCATTCCTTCCTCTTTGCACTCCACAAGGAGCATGCCAAAGCTCTCATTTCACTTATGTTGAGATGAAAAACAATTAATAAATACATGAGAAAGAACTACTATTAAAAATACCCAGGTACACATTAACATCTATAGCAAGTAGATTTTACAGATATACAAAGAAATTATAATTAAAGACTACAAAATAATTTCACCAGAGTTGAACTTGTTTCTGACTTATGCTGCTTGGCAGAGAAATCCCCCAAACCCTGTCACTCTTCTTGCTGTGTTCACACACTACAGAAATCACAGTGAACATGCTGCCAAAGCAGATTGTGGTGGTTTCTTCCCTCATCATAAACTAGAAAACTGTTGCATTTGTCTGTGCAAAAATGTTAGAGCTACTTTCAGACTCATGAAGAAACAGCACAATCCTCCAATTTCCTTTGAGTAACATTATGCCAGAACATGTCAATATCTGACTTAGTCAAGCTGAGGCTCCCCACACCAAGGCAGAAATACAACTAATGAGGCTTTAAAATAGACAAGTTATAATATTCCATATATCTCCCACCATATCTGTGGGTTAAACAACAAGGTAGTGGTTTGCCCTGAGGAAAAGGCTAATGACAGAAGCAGCTCCTTCAAGATTTGTCTGCAGTTGGACTATTTTATTTTAGACACCAGTCTAGAATAGTTTCAGTTTATGTCAATGGAGCATTGAGAACACTGACATTTTAATAAAGTCTTCCATTTCTGCTGCTCATGAGGGTTATTAAGTTTTTGGTGTGGCATGCTCAACTCTAAAGCCTCCTGAAACCAAGCTGTAATTGCAGAGCAGGCCATGGTTCGTACATGGGAATGGAGCTCAAGCCAGCCCTGCCCAGCTCTCCTGTTGCCCTGAGAGGCCATAGCAGGGATGATTCCTTGCTGAGGCTGGTGCTTACCAGGACACTTCAGTGGGCAGCTGGTCCTGGTGGTGTGCTTTGGGTGAAAACTGACAGACTGATGCTCGCATGTGCCTCTTCGAGAGCCTGTCTTACAAGACCAGCAGGTGCTTTGAACCTCCAGCCTGTAGCAATAAATATCGGCTGTTGGCTGATTGACTAGCAGTCTGATTGCATCTTCTAATGATCTTTCTACCCTCTAGCATTTTTAAGAAGGTCCCTAAATGTAGCTTTCCCGTTACCCAGCACGGCTTTAAAATTACTTGCAGTGTTCTAAGTTAGCAGAGCCTGATATTTCTATCTTCTGGTGGAAGTCTCATGCCAAATTTGATCCACTGCAACATTGAGACATTTTGATGGTGTATTCTGTGCCTTGCAGGAGATGGAAAAAATTATTTGCCTCCCCTCTAGTTTCTGCAGGGTGATTGATAGCCTGATTAAACCAGGCTGACTCCATTTGGTTACAGAACTGAGGTTTTGCTACTGTGAAAAAAAATCCTGTTACTGTGCTTTGCAGTTAAAAAAAAATCACGTGGATTTAGACAGAAATATCTGCATCCATGGAGACAGAGTAATGTTCAGAGAGGACAAATGTTAGTTCTTAGCTTGAATAGTACTTGCTACTTCCAGAAGTCTAGGATAGTGAGGCCCTTACAACACACAGAACTACATCCACAGCCTTTGTGGTACTGGCAAAGGCAATACAGTTTAGGGAACTAAGATCTACTTCTGGTAGATTTTAAACAAATTTATAATTATTTTCAGCTAGGCTAGATGCTAGATCTGTCCTTATAAAAGGTCTATTGAAATGTATAATAACTGCATACTTGAATAATGAAGTGGTCATGTTTTGTTACTGAGTTTAGCTTTTAAAGACGTAGGTCTGTGTTTCAAGGGGGTTTACATAGGGACTGGGTTAATCAAAAGAAATCATTATACATAAGCAAGTAATAAATACCAATTCATTTGAGACTTGAAGGTGAATAACCATGAAGAGCAAATGGCAGACCTCTGGGTAAATTAAAAAGAAACTTTTGCTAAATTTTGAAACCTGCTCACTTCTCTTTGAATTTCACTTCCTTATGTGCAACCCCAGAATTAGGGAATGCCTTTATACTTTCTCACAGTTTTCTATTTTAGTATCACAGGATCTCTGTTTCTTTTTACAATTTTCTTTATGCATCCCAAGATTCACTGTAAAAGCAGTTTCACAAACAACAGTTATTTTTACGTGCTAGCAAAAATCTTACTAACTGTACTTTACTGCAGATTGTACATAAAGTATGTATTTGTTATTGCCTAAGTGAATTGTAGGAGTTTTACATCACTCCAGCAATTATGTCAAGCTGATGAGTGTAATGTAAATAATCCAGCAATTGTTTTTGTATTGTGCCAGTGTATAAGGTCACTGCCCTAAACACTGAGTCCTGATTTAACAAAGGTTATTTTTTTTAATAAGGCATATTAATCCCACTGTATTGGTAGCTCTGTCCATCTTTTGAGTTGAGCTCTGTTATCCCACAAATTGGATGAAAATCTCATTAGTGGAGCTATAATGAGCTGGCAATGAAACCCCTTCAAGCCTGCGTGCTTACAGCCATTTGCCTGTTTGTCTTACTCTTCATCATGAGCCTAAAATTTCCCATTAGGATTCCAGTGAAGAGCAGCTCTGACTGGAGCTGGGATGCTGACAGAGCCACCAAACAGGAAGAAATCTGTCAAAACCCAAAAGGGCAGTAGGGTATTATTTATGGGGAGACTGCACCTGTGCACACTTGTTCATCCAGAGGTAAACTATAGGGAGCTGGGGGGAAGAAAAAAGGAAAAACAGAGATAGAATAAAGGGATAGAATTAGGGGAAAGGGAGTAAGGAATTTCTTTTATTAGAACTTTTAAGCATGAGCCAGAAGCATTTTATTGTACCTGAAATTAATCAGATGTCAATGAAAGGAACTTCAAGCAAGCTCTTGCCATTAATTGTCATGAATGCCAGCATTAATACCAGAATAGGGAGAGTCACAAGATGGTGATGCAGATCCTTTGAATCAAAACTGTTCAAATATGACTCCAACACAGAAGAAAAGAAGTGGAAACCATGGTGAAAGCATGACCACTCAAATGACAGGTGCTTCTGCTGCCTTCCAGAGAGAAAATATTTTAAAAATTCGACATCCAGGACACTGAACACTCCAGAAAAACTGAAGTCCTGTTGTGATAGCAGAAGCTCAAAGCTGCCAAGACTAACAGGAGATTGAGAAAAGTATTCTAAAAACCAAAACACACCATTATGTCAAACACTTGAAACTGCAATCCAGTTACTACTTGAATGCAGAATTAGCCAGGCATGGAATATTAGTCAAAACTCTAACTCTGTTTATCTGTAAGATTCAGTCTTAAGGAATCTTTGGAAGATTCTATTCTCTTAAATGACAAACAAATAAAAAAAAAAATCCTTCTCAAATTAAGGCCTTTCAAACAAAAAGAGAAAATAGAAAATATAAGGCATTTTAGAAAAGCTCTAGGTAGCATTTAGCAACAAGAAAAACCCCACCAAATAAAAATGGGAGACAAACCCAGGATGAAGTCCTTCCCAGGAAAGAATGTTCAATGACATGTACTGTTTAGACTAAGAAACTGCATGTCTTCATTTTCTTGCTTTTTAGTTTTCATTTATAAATGTGTTTCCTGCTTTGAAATTAGGATTTTTACCCTTTGCTGTGTTGAACTCTGCTCAGTATGTAGTTAAGATAATCTGATAGCCATAGAGCTTTTAATGAATTCTAACAATTAAAAAATTAAACTTTCATTGCAGTCAGGCTTGTGAGATTTCTATGTCCCTAATCAAATTTACCAAACTTTTAAAATGGTGAAAGGTAAAAGTTAAAACACATTTAATATTAAGCACCAAGAAAAGAAACAGAGTCATGTATCAGATCAAAGAAGGGCAATCTGATGACAGCTATAAAAAGCTTGAGGTGGGATTTGTTGTCATTAAAATTGAATATATAAGAGTTAGAAATATAATCCAAGCTAGTCAGGCAGACTTCTTCTGTGGTCAGTAAAGAGATAGGAAATTCCAGAGAGTGATCCAGCTCACTCTGTGATGAAGAGCATCAGTCCACTGTCCACAGAGAGAACCTAGATGACAAGCATAAGCTCTGATAAAGATACAGTAAAACATTAAAATGGTTGACTGAGTTTGTTTCTGCCCCACAGACATCTGCCCAAATGTTTCTAAAATATTTCTGCCCTTAAGAAATATTTCATCTACATATTAATCAGCTCCTGAAGCACTGCAGCCTTTAAACTTGTATAGGACACAGTAGAGGTTCAGTAGTAAATTTGTGTGTGGATCAGGTGTTCTGGCCTTGGGTTGGTTATTCATATCACAGATGCAAAGCAGTTTCCTTTTGCTGTTGAGTTTTTAAACTTTGTTCCTCTTCTATCAGAGCCCTCAAGGTAGACAACAGAATTTAATAACATCAATATCCTGCTTGATGTTGGTATATCCTACTTACTATGCTAACTATTACTTATCATGTGTGAAATCCGTTAGATTGAAAGAGAATTAGTGTTCAGCAATATAGAGGAAATGTTTTGATTTGCACTATGGATATTGGATACTCATTAAAACTTAGTGAGTTTTGAATGTGATTAAAAAAGCTAAACAAAAAAAAAAAATCACAATTTTAACTCCAAAAGCTGTATTTCAGATGTGGTGGTTTGGGTTTTTTCTCACTTCATATTAATTATTTATAATAACACTGTGTGGAATATATTCAGCAAAAATAATGAAGTTTTAATAAAAGGAAATTTTACCACAGCACTTCACTTCTAAAAATTTCTTAAACTGGAAAAGATGATAGAAAGTTTGTTAATTACAGGTCATACATACCGATGGTTATAAATTAACTGCTTTCTTTACTGCAAGTTTTGTTAACCATGAAATAATGATTCAGTGAGTGTTAAATCCACACTGATTTCTCACCCCAGGGCTCAGAAAGGATGTCTGCATCTTGTACCATTTTATGCTGCTCTACTGGGTCATTTTTCTCCCAGAAGACTCATAGTCAGCTGCTTTATGCCATCCTGTGCTCTCAGCCAGGTCTGTGTGTGCCTCAGTGGGTGTGAACAGCTTTACCTCTGTCTCCAGTAGCTAAACACCATACAGGAAGACACAGAACCATGACCAACTGTATCATTTTCTTCTGGATGAAATAATTTCTTCTCAAGTTGTATAAGAGACAGGACCATCTGATAATGATGCTGGAGAAGAGAAATGAGAACAGTAGCTACAATTTATCAAATACAGAGTACTGTTGAGATCACTGCTTGTGTTAACAAAATTCACTCTGGCAATGGCATAGACGAAGTGTGCTGGCACAGCTCTAGAAGATACATTCTGAAGGATCTGAGTGCTCTGACACAAAACTGGAAAAAGCAGGAGCAGGGACAAGAGGTTACATTTGATTTCACATGCTGTGCACCACACTAACATTGCTGCTTCTCAGCTTTGTGTGCCCGATCCTGCCTGTGCAAATCCAGACCAGCTGCAGAAGTCAATCCCATTTTTCTGTCTATAAAGAAGCATTTTGTCCACCCTGTAAAATAAGATCAGGATTGTTTTTCACTGAAAGTTCTTTATTAGTTGTTTACTAGAAATGTGACATGTGGCAACATACACCCAGTGGGAAAAGGAGTTTCACCACTGTGACAGCAGCATAGCACAGCAGTCAATCCCAAAGGAATGTTGGTTAGGGAAGCAGTTTGGTAACACTTTTTATCAACCATTTACAGTTTTTTTCATATTTTTTTTTTATTTTTATTTTAACTTTGTTAAGCAGTTCCAAAGTCAGAAGTTTCTTTGTTTTTTTAAAGTAGCATATATTCAGAGCAATTCATTCCATCTTGTCCTGACTTAGTCAATCCTCTTCTATCATATGATGGTAACTATTCTTGTACTGTATAAGTTGCATGCAGCTTTTCACCCTTCTTAATTAACAGACAGTGGTTCAGGGTAGTAGATTTTGCCAACAGAGAACAGATAGCAATTTTAGCTTTTTCTTTTTTTTTTTTCTTTTTTTTTTTGTAAGGAAGAAGTTACCACCTTTGAACACTATGCTGCAGAACTTGCAATTATTACTCTTGGTTTATGTGGTTTTTTTATCCTTGAGATATTGTCTTGTTTATCCTATAACTTCTTGGAATAATAAAGTTTCCAATTGTTTTTTGTTATTATTTTTTCATATCACATTCTAATGTATTGGTGTAATTGTTTATAAATTGGCAATATTTCACCTCCAGCTAAATCCCAAGATCTTTAGGCAAAACCTCAGAGATGTTAGGGGAAGAAATGGCCATGTTTCCAGGAGCTCTAGTATCTTATGGAAATGTTCAGATCATTGTTCAAGTTGTTAAGAGGTTGCCCAGGGATTTCAGGCTGAGACATAGAAGCTGTAAAAATAATTACTCATCTGATCATTCTCCTTCCTATCCTTTTCAGTGCTCTCCTGAAGGCTTATATTCAAAGTGGTAGTGGTGAAATATTGGAATTGCACTTCCCTTTCTGTCATATGTTAAGCTTATGGGCAGGCAGTGCTGATAACAGTGATGATGATCTTGAAGCCTCTGGAATCTGTTTTTCTGCCTTTTACTGATCTATCCAGATACAATATCCCAAAGGTTCTTCCTTTTTTTCTTTCATCTGCCAGTAGATCAGGCTTCTGATCTCATTGTTTGTGATGTCTAGGAGAGGAATATTGGCCACACAGATCATAGTGAAGGGCAATGTTGATGCTATCTGTGGTTTACACATTGTGCCAAATGTATTATGGCATTATGTTTTATAGCCTTTCACGTGTGTTATCCCTTCTCCCTTTGTGTGTCAAGAGGCAGTGTGCAACTGCAGCCAGGACTGCAGTGAATGATTTTAGCTGAGCTATCTTACCCAGAAGAGTCTATATTGACATTTTAATGTCTCTTCACACATTTCCTCTATCAGGTCCTTCTGCCTCTAAAACTGATTTTCTTTCCACGATTGGATTTCTTCCCTGTGTTTTCCACAGTTACTCCCTTAGCCAATAACTTTAAAGCTTGTCTAAGAAACAACCCTCTAAACAACTTTTTCAGACTTCTTCCAGCTTTTCTTCTAGGTATATTTAATATCTCAGTGTCTGGTTTCGGATGTAATGCTCTTTATGGTGTAAGTCACTTTTCTGGTTATTCTACCAAGCGTGTCAGTTCTACTGAAGTAAGTCCCTGCAACATATATTCAAAATAGGCCATGGAATTAGTTGTCTTGAAAAGAGATGGTTTCTGATAATTTTGTGTTTAAGGTGTCAGTTTTCCCTGAGGGATAAGGTTTCAATAACTTCTTCTTTTCATTAAAGTACATAATTTGTTGTAACTTGTATGAGTTGTGCGATTTCTGGAAAGACTTGATGATCTTTATGGTAAGATAATTTTACCTGATTTAGTAATCATCTAAGATTATTTATATTGTGGGGTGGTTATTAGTAATGTTTTGCAAGATGCAGTGGATTTCCACTCAAGTTTTCCTTTGAAGGCTGAATAATGACAAGTTGTAAATTATGAAAATTGGGATAATAACAAGTTTCCCCAGAAGCTTCCCAACAGGTTATGGACTGGGTATAAGCTATAATCTTAGATGGGGTCCTCAAGACAGTTTTATGTAAATTTTCAAGAATTATGTTATTGCAGTGCTATACATTCTTAATGCTTTCTTTATTCATGTATGAGGGACAAAATCAAAGACCTCATAGTCTTTGCATATTGTCCTGAGATTTTCTGGTTTTGGCAGTCTTTATACTCTACATGTCAATCAGAAGCCAATCCTCAAAAGTACTAGTATTTCTTTTTGCATCCTTTTCATTCCCATGTGAAATTTGCATTGGTAACCACACTGGAGTAGATTTTTTCTGATATGATCAATGATAACAGTTTGCAAATGGTTGAGAGATGTGATTATTTAGGAGCTAGGATCGACTTGGTGGCCAGTGGTTTTTTTTTCCATATTTAACATTACTCTGACATGCATCTTAATGATTGCTCCTGAGAGAAGTCACTGGAGTTTTGAGCTGGTCATGATGCAAAAATACAAGATCCTGAAGCCAAGAAGTATGGACAACCTCTGGTCCTGCCATTTTTTTTCTTTAGGAATCTCCTGACTGTTTCTGCTGCTGGTTTCAGTTTTATTTTTTGCCAAACCTCTGTTACAGGATCTTTAATCCACCTGGTATTTATTTTCTGTTCAAAAAAAAGGTTGCTTGGGATACTTTTGCACAACTTTATGGACTTTGGAAAGTTTTGAGAGATTCCTCCTAATAAGGTCTTTTGTTTTAAGTTGAAATGTCTTTCAGTCTGCATGACTTAGATTTTTATACCTTTTAGTCTGCAGATAAGGAGGGCATGGTTCACTTGTTCGGTTCTGGATAGTTGATAAATATTAATAATAACCTCTGTATAAAAAAATTAAAAAGTTTTTTTTTTTTGGTAACTGCAAAATTTTTTATATACTTGAGCATTTATAAATTGAATGGTTTCTGAAACTGTGACCGACTTTCTTCACCGGAAATGTATATTTTTTCGTTGTTAGTGGTTTTCCTCTTTCTCCATACATTTCCTTCATCTTACCTAAACTTATCTCTGGGTGATTTTATTTTGGTGTTTGTTTGTTTCTTCATTTTTCTTCAGATATTCTTCTGCAGAAATACTATTACATGGGCTCTGTTTGTTGAGGAAGATATGCTCTTGAGTGCAATCCACAGCCTGTTTGGCCATCTGACCAGTTTTACACGGCAATTGAATAAGAAAGGTTAAAGGATTAAAACCTCAACTATGAAGAACAATTACCCATTGATATCTCTGGAGTCTTTCGGAGAGCTGGGGTAAAGTCAGTATGGTGTTCATTTATTCAGAGAGAGGGAAGCCTCAGAACTTTGTGATTCATTGTAGCAAAAAGCAATTGACAAAAAAACGGTGTTCATGTCTGCTTTGATCAGTAATGTTTGTGACACCTGGATCACTACTGTAAGATTAGCTATCATTACAGCTAGATACATCTCTTCCTCATTCATTTCAACAGTCTGCCTGGAAAGACTTGAAATATGGATAGGAAGAAATTATATGCCACAGGAATGGGATCACCATTACTTTTCAAAATGAGCATGGCCAAGTAGCAAAGGTAAAAGCTGCAGTAATTATTTCCCAAATATATTTTAATTGGCAGTAAACCAAGTGTATTCTCCCTAAATCCAATCCCATTTTGCCCACAACAATAAGTGGTAAGTGATCTTCTTACCTTTATCTCAACCCTCATGTTTTTTCATCCCATTTTCTTCCCATGACACACTCTGGCTTAACTGTTAGCCAGGGTTAACCGAGCACATTTCATCATAGTCTGATTTATTGTCCTTTCTACTGAGGCTCCTGCCATAGATGCATTTTTCCATAGATGTTTGGCGAGGGTGGTTTTTAGGGGAATCCCTTGACCAGACCCAAGTCTGACATTGCAAGGAGGTCTCAAAACATAAAGGCTGGATTTCCTTTGGAGGAAACTAGAAAAAGTTCAGAAAGGACAGTATGATCCAGCCTCTGAGGGGTATTCTGGCCAGGGAATGCTGGAGCTAACTCATCCTGCAACATGGCATAGACACCAGGCCTGACAAAAACCCTTTTGGCTGTACAGTTCCAGTTCTGTAAAGTTCCCTACTAATGTAGACAAAGCCAGTGGCCTCCTGAAGATTACTTGCATTAACGCTGAAGAGCATAGACAAGTTAAACAAAAGACAAGATGGATTTGCTTTGGTGTTTCATAATTTCTGGCTTTATCTACAGTGCTGACCTACAGACCAAAAAGAAAAAAAGTTGTCCCACACTGACCTAGGCCCACAGCCCCAGAGATGATATGCAACACTTGCTCCAGGTATTTTCAGGTCATAGGCACCCTTCTGAGATGCACTTTAAAATACAATTTTATTTTCAATTTGAGGTGACTCAGATGTGACAGTTCTGTCATGGCCTATGACATGGTGTTTTATAGTGTCATGCTGCAAATGTGATGCATACTGTGGGCAGTGGCAAGACATGAAACAGGCAGATATATATATATATATATATAGGTATATATATATATATATACTTGTAGGAGTAAAGCTCACATTCATAGCACTTCAATACAGCTTCCTTTCATCTCAGAGCAAAACCACACAAGGCCACATCTGAGTTTCACCTCAGAGGGAAATAATTGTGAGGAAAATGCCAAATAGCAGTTCAGAGTGCATGTAGTTTGGACAACCAGTGGAACAGAACCTGAGAGAAATAAGTAGATGGGCTGAGAGAAGCAGATGCACCTTCTGCTTGAAGAGCAGACCACTCCCCAAGAGGAGACCATGTAGTTTCCAGCAAGATGGCAAATACTGCTAGCTATGTAATATATATGGTTTAGTTTTAGGTAGCCCTCTGAGGAGCAGAGAGTTGGACTCAATGGTCCTTATAGATCCCTTCAACTCAAGATATTCTGTGATTCTAGGCAAATTGTTTCAGTCTATTCAGACTGAGATGAAATTTTGTAGTTATTATATTCATGGTGTTCTCCCCTGACATAAATAAATGTGTACCACCAAGGGGATTACCAAGAGGCATCCTTATCAGTCCTTTCAAATCTTGCTTATTTTCTTCCTCTTAAGCAAAGCAGACATGATTTTCATAAAATATCAATGTTCTCTTCAAGTTAATCTTGGTTTTGACAAAAACATTCAGAGTAAAGAGGCAGACCTATTGTCACCTTCTAGAATACCTTTGTTAGCCAGGATTTAAACAGAAATTAAACTATAAGAGAAGGAAAATGTCTCCAAAACTATGTGCCATAACTCTTGCCAAGACCAGCTTTTAAGACTTTCACTGATGACATTTGGGTTCAGACTCAGCAAAGTGGCTCTGAACTTTCTATTAAACCTGGGCCCTGGGTCTTCATCTCTTTCTGTTAATTAGTCTTAGTCTCTGAAGAATTATGATGTCTTGTGATGCCAGCACAGCTCTGAAAGGTCTAAGTTTGTCAGTTATCTCCTGTTTGCAGGGAGTTTATCAGTCCTCCAACACCCTCATCTCAGGGAAGGATAGCATCCTTCATCAGGCTGTTCTGGAATCCATGTCCCTCAGTGTCCTGCTATTTGGTTATTTTTAAAGTGTCCGAATGGAAAGAATTAATCACTTGTATTTTTACAAGTGTATAAAAAATATTGCTCCTTTCCCAGGAATATTATTAGGCATTATGCTGCAAGTTGTATGAGTGACTTCAGGAACAAAATGTCAGATCCAGGATAGGACTGCCAAGGTGCATGAATCATGTACTTAAGTTCAGAGAAAATTCACAAAGGAATTCTCAGAGGATTAATCATTTTAGTAGAAAGTATATGAAGTGCAGTGCTTGACAGCTGGGGTTTTTTGTTTGTATAGTTGGTCTCCCATGTAATTGTCTTTATTTTTGGGACAGGGGCAGTGAGGATTTATGAATATTATTCACTTCACTGTGAAAGACTGATGTTTTCATACTTTCATCATTCAGGTTACAAGTAATGTTTGCTGTATATGCTATGAAAGCTTTTATTTAGCATTAGTCATATGCACCAGCCTTGGAGAACTGAACTCGCTCAATACACAGAACAATTTACTGAAAGAGCCATCAGTGAAACCCTGGTGGTTTGGCTATGGTTCTTCATGTCTAAATTGCAGGTTACCCTCATTTTCAGTTGAAGTCATATGAAAAACATTTTTTTTCAAGGTCAGAATTTGACCTTATTATAGGGAATATGTTTATTACTTTTTGTGCAACTAGAACACTGGTACGAGGCTAGCTTTTATTTGATTGCATAAAGTGGGGAAAATTCAGGTTGTTACATGGCTAAAATCAGCTCCAAAGTAATTTCTATCATTAGCAGTAAAGACAAAGGGACTTTGGAATCTAATGGCACCAACACTGAACAGTATAAAAAGAAAAGATTTTTGTTTGTATGCTCTTAGAGAGAGAGTGGAAACAAGATATAATATAAAGTGGACATTAATCTGGTCTGACAATCCACCATGTACATAGCCTCTTCTCCCCTGTTTGTTCAGCACTGACAATGCAGGAAAAGTTTTAGTGTTTGTGGATAGGAATAGGGAGAGGAGAAGAAAGAGATGGGCCAGGTGATAGCTTGAACCTTTGGGAGTTATTTCAATAAATCTGTTTGCCCAACCCCATAAAATAATAAAGCAAAAATATTTGCACTTCTGGCTGAGTATGCTTATTGGGATTTGCTGATAAATAGAAAGCAAATGGCCACATGAAGGGGAATCATCAGTAAAAGTTATGGACTTTGCTATATGCTAAAATGAGAGGCTGCATTCTGAGTACAGAATCAGGTTCTATCAGAAAACTGTGCATCATAATGGATTGAAGGACCATCATATTGTGTAATGCCAGTTACAGCATTGAAATTTATCTATTTACATGAATAATTCAAGATTTTATCATGTTTTAGGGGCTATTTTTTCATTTAGTTAACTGCCCTCCTAAGATCTAATATAGGCTCTGGTGGCATGAATGACGAAGAAGGAAATATTCCCATTTACACCACTAGGAAGCTTGCCCCATTGGATTTTCCATAATGTGATTTTAATGTTGGAACTGATTTCTGTAAGTCATATATTTTTTTCTTTGCACTTGATGATTATACTTCGCTGCTGATTAGCTGAAGTTCATTTTAATAATTTGCAATTTTTAGAGGATAAAATTGGTGAAAATTTTGCCATATATATATATGTATATCAATTTGTGTTACTTCTACAAAGCTTAACTGTATATTTCCAAATCATATTACTTGAGTATTTTCAATATACCAAAGTGCTAAATCTGAGCAGCATGCAAGAACTGTTCATTGCCCATGAGCAGTAATTGCTTAGAGGCATTGAAGTATGGTATTTCTAGACAAAATAGGTAATATTTCCAGAGTCTTCTCACAGTTCGTCTTCCTGCTTTAACACATTGCATGTTATAATGTAATCTATGAGATAGAAACAATACCAAGAGTCCTAATTAAATTAAAAGTAATTACCTGTTGTGTAGATACGGCTTCCAATTGAGCAGCTGCAAGTTGATATTTTGTCATCCCCAGTTTATCTATATGCTCATGTGTGATTCTTTGTATCAGTTATTAATGACATTT
Organism: Rhipidura dahli; assembly: GCA_013399225.1. Taxonomy (NCBI): domain Eukaryota; kingdom Metazoa; phylum Chordata; class Aves; order Passeriformes; family Rhipiduridae; genus Rhipidura; species Rhipidura dahli. Next base: position 597,434 of record VXAC01000095.1, read on the forward strand.
TCTCAGTACTCATGAAGTGTTGTGGAAAACAGAAGAGAAAAAGGATGAATGGAAAAAGTGTTATAGGAAATTCAGACAGGGAATGAGTGCATTTGCTACTGTAAATATTCAGCTGGGATGCTACTTCCTTGCTCACTTATTCTTTGTTCCACTTAGAGTGGTCTGAAAGAAATACGAGATTGTGCTTTTCTTCCCAACCCCCCTCACTTTTTTTTGGGATCTAGCAGCAAATTGAAAAAACAGAATCTGACAGATTAAGCATAAGGACTTAGTTTCTTTACAAGGCACTTCTATCCTGTCCTGGAAATGTCAAAATATCCTACACTGAGCATAAATAGAATTTATTTGTTTAATACATAGATATAATCAACACACTTTTAAAGAGCTTGTACATCATTACAGAGAGGAGAGGACAGGACAGGAGAAAGGAAAACCTCACTGAAAACTGTTTGGGTTTTTAATGTTGCAATGGATTTTCCACTTTCAGAAGAAAAAGTTTTTTGCTTTCAAGAAGATTTTTATGAGACAACAAAAGGAAGCTTCATTACAGAAATAATATTTCACTAGAGTATTATTCAGTCTGGTTTAATGTCTTTTTCAGGTCCATTTTTCTCCTATAACAATGGGATTCAACATCATTCTCCAATTAAGAATATGATGCAGTTGCTTAAGAGTGTACACAGGGTGATGTCCATTTGAGTGACTGTTATCTTTCTGGCATAGGCCTGCTATCAAATAGGAGCAATTATTCCCAATGCAGTCAAATTAAATTTTCATAACTACAAAGCTGCATTTTACCTTGGGGCACTACCTGATGCCCATTTCTTCATTCCTCGTTCCTTAATCCTCTATATTAAATCTAAACAAATCAATGTTTACTAACATTAATATTTTAACATACAGTACTTGCTCTGCCTTCTGACATCTTGTGCCTTTATTAGTAACATGGTGAAGGCTTTCTGCAGCTTTTGTTTTCTGCCAAGATGCCTTTTTCTGGTTTTCATTCTTTTTAACTGGTTTGATTCTTCATGTGCAAATGTGCACATACAAATGTATATATTTCTGCCGCTTAAGTCACCAGAAATTCCTAAGTATTAAGAGAAAACAAATCATCTCACCACGGAACAAAGGTCATTTTATTAACAGACTAAGGAAGCATTAAAAAACCCCGCTTCAATTTCTGCATTAATCAAGTGAAAAAAATGGGTTCACTTCCCTGTAAAGAGCCACTCAGTTACTTCTTGTTCCCCAGATTTACCAGCACAGTTCCATGCACTTTTACCAAAGCACGTCTCTGTCTAGAGACTGAAGGCAAGGGCTTTTCAAACCATATCAAGAACAAAGCACATCTGCTGCTTGTGAAGCTGCTTCCCAGATACAGTGAACCCACGAGTGTCCTCACAGTCACAGACCCCTGATTCCCACCCTGCAGGCACTTCATATTCCTATTAGATGTCTTCCAAATACCTAATCAGAGTACTTGAATGACTACTCGGTACCTGGAACTAGTGTTTGTCTGTATGTGATACAAAGCAAATTAATGGGTAGGAACACAGATCAATTTTAAAAAATGGCATTCTATTTCCTTTCTTCTTTCCCTCACTCCCATCCCTCCTATTCATTCTGAGATTTTTCTGCCTATGTCTATACCGTAAGTCCCCCTGCATTTTTTCTCTGTCCCCAGTGAAGTTTGAAACTCCTTTCCATTTAGTATCAGCAAATGTAATTACAGGCTAGTTACTTTGACTTCCAACTCATTAATGAAAATGTTAAATAAGACTGGACCTAAAGCACCTTTCTAGAAATCCACCAGATAATGCTTCCAGTTTCTATAATATGGTCACTCTCTTCCCAGAAAGACTTTGCAGAAAATATTGACATCATCTCTGTACTTACCTGTTGGGAGTTTCTGGATTCAGTCATCCAGATTCCTCCAGGAGTAAGTATAATCTCTCTCATCACCTTGAGTTTCTTGCCAGCTCATAAACTAGCAAAGCCAGGCTTGAAAATGAAGATCCTTGGCACACAGCTACTGTTAGTTGAAGGGTTTTACTTCCTTTGCTGAAGATGAGGAGATGAGGACAGAAAGAAAATTACCTTTATTTAAGTCATTCTAGTACTAGCACAGGTTTACTTATGGCTGGGAGTACGAACCTGAAAGTAGAATTCTGTAGGCTGTGTCCATCAACAGTGAGAGAAAAAAAGACAGATAATTACCAAATGAACATCAGCAGCCACATTTTTTCTGCCTTTTTATTATTGGAAAAAGTTAAGTCCTGATACTGAATTCATTTGTTGTGTTTTCTGGCACACACTGGATGTTTGTATGCCTGCTGGGCTGGAATCCTGATGCCGGAAAAAATAAAATAATGCGTGCTGCAATTTCTAGCTAGCTACTGGGCTCTTCTCTGCACTTAGCTTCAAAGATTTTTTAAAACATATTTTTCTGCACCACAGCTCAGAGTTGCTAAATCCAGAAATTGAAACATCCTGGGAACCAAATCATTTGGGGGAAAATCAAAGCTCTTGGAACGTTGCCCTAGGATTTTGAAGATAGCAGTTAATAGTAAAAATGTTCAATATTTTTAAGGAAATCCCAATTATAAAACGCTGCACCATTCAATTCCATGATTCAGGAATAGGATGAATGCTGCATGTCAAACAGTGAAGGAAATCATGCCTATGTTGTGAAGGCAGGAATTAGTAAACAAAAGGAAACCTCTTGCATTTTCTGTCTCTTTTGCATCTGTATTTACATGTTGTGAACAGTTGTGTGTGAATCCAACCATGAAGCTTATTTGGTGGTTCAGGTTAGTCTCTATAATAGGTGTGACAACAACTATAAGACACTACCAAATTTATGTAATTTCTATTTAAATATTGGTGTTGCTTTCCAAATGGAAACAAAAAGGATTAGGGGAGGGAAGAGTTGAAATGGTGGTGTTAAGGCTCTTTTCCCTTCTCTACCAGAATTCCCTAACACTTGAATTGTGCAATGATATTTTAAAGGACATTTTAGTTGAAGTATAAGTTTGGAGAGGTTGTAGTTACATCACATATATCTGCCATAAATGCGTGCCCTCTCTGAATGGGCTGCTCAGGACAGTGCACTCAGAGATGATCAGGTTATCTTTTAAGTTGCTTCTAGCAGAACCCAACTCTCTGAACAGCTGTGTAAAGGCTATTGCCAGCACTGTGGAGTTAGTAGAGAGGAATGGCTGAGACAGAGGGAAGGACCTTCATGGCAACATGAATTTACATACATGAAGTCATGGTCAGAGGGAAAAAAAACTGAGAGAAACAGATCTTTAAGACTTATCCAAAGGATCCCAATCCCAAAGCTTCAGCAGCACCAGGATTTCAAAGACAGCACTAGTGTAACCTAAAGGCCCTATATTTTTGGGCAGATTAGTGGTGGTCCACAGGGAAAAATGTGTAGTCAAGGTCAGTAGAACCATTGGGCAAAACTGATCAAGGAGCCTGAGGAATTGAAAAAGCATAAGATTGCAAAGTGCTCTCAGGGCTCTGCCAGTAAACATCCCTCTATTATGGCCACTTATGTAGAAGCCTTTCATTCATTAGAAGCCTTGTATGGAAAATGCCTTAATGTTTCTTTAATATGTGAAAAATTATGCTTAATTTACTATAATATATGAAAATTTAGAGTGTAGTCATGCAGGAGAACCTGGATTTAAGGACCATGCGCTGTTGAACGTTGAGGGCGCTGCAGAACAGGTCCCCATGCAGGAAGGGTGCAGAAGCAGTGGAGATGCACACATATGCTTGGGGCTGTGTGTGTTAAACAATGATATTTTGCATATGGGACTTAAAGATGTTTTGTGTAGAACAGCCTGTCTTTACAGTCTTTTTCTTTATAAAGCAAAATAATTTTTCCACCAATCTGGCTTCTTAATATTTATGTTTAAATGCTAAAGCCGCAATACTTTTATTAAACTTATTGTTCACCTAATCTGTGGTTGGTAACATCCAACACAGACTCATACTCAGTTATCTAGTGTTAGGTACCTGACTGTGGTGTCTACATTAGGGCCTTCAGACTTCTGTGAAGTCAGAGAATAAGACTAGATGATCCAGAGGATGACTCTGGACTGAGCTTCTCCAGTGAATGCAAAGAGACCTTATATTGATTCTAGCTTCTGCAGCCTTAGTGAAACTCTGCATGAGTTGATGTAAACCATAGCAATAAGGATGGATGTCAGTCACATTTGCCTTTCTGTAGATCTCACAGAGTGTCCAATGACAGTAGTTAACACCTGTGACAGAGTCCTCATTTTGGAGTCTGTTTCATTATTTTCCTAGTAGTACCTTCCATATAAAGGGTTTTTTTTTATTATTCATCTCAGCAGAAGAACAGAGTTTGCAAAATATATTCTCCATGAAGGTGTGCTTTTCTGTACATCTTGGTGTTGGCCTGAAAATCATTTGGGTTTTACTGTTACTTTCATTTGAAATGTAAGATCCAAGGAGGGATAGGGAAGACCTATCTACAGATTTATCTGAGACAGCATCACATGAATTAACTGCAGAATTTGAAGCAAAAGCACTTTGGCAGTGCTGTGCCTGTTTAAAACATGAGATCAATGAGATGATTAACATGGGAAGGTGCATGCCACAACACAGCCAGATCCGTGTTGCTGCCCTGTGTGGGGATACCAGCTCGGTACTTCAGGGCACTGTTTGTACAAACCTGCTGCTGCTGACAGCCAACAGGGAGTCCCTTCATGCTCAGGCAGTAAGCTTAGTGCATGCACTGCCCTGGCTTTGGTGTTTGCTTGCCAAGAGCTGTTATGTAGTGTTTACAGCAGCACAGCAGGACAATCTCCTTTATCTCGTCTCTTTTCCCCAGTATATTGATAAGATTCACTTCCTCTTCAGAAGAGTAATATCTTGGAAGTACGACCAAGTTCTGATGAAATAACAAGAGGTATTACATGTTCAACTCTGGGTTACAAAAAGAGGTGGGTTACATGTTCAAACTTCAGACTCTTCTAAATATTCCTGAACAGATATTTTTGTTTCAGAAAGCAAAAGATTTTACCAATAAGGAAAACCCTCCACAGGCAATATCTGGAGTTTGTAGATTTTCCATTGGTGGTAAAATAATCTATTCAGGTAAAGAGCGGGTTTCATGTAGTACCACAGGGCTTTTCTGTGTTCTCCAGGTCCCTACCAGGATTTACCTGAACTCAGTATGAGTCTCTGCAGTGTACCACTATATCCTACAGTCCAGGTGGTTGTAATATATAAAATGAACTTTAGTGGATTATTTTTTCTGGAAATTACTTCCATACCAAGCCATAGCTCTTACATCATTAAATGGCGTGTTTGGTTTTGTTTGATTGTCATACTACCAGCTCCACATTTTCTGAATGTTTCAAAGACAGCTAGGATATTTTTGGTTTTGTTTGTTCGTTTTTTCCTTTTTTTTTAAGTAAGACATGCATGTGAAGATGAATTTCTAAAAACTCTTTACTGGCTTAACCTAGCTCTCTTTGATAAGGATAATACTAAGAGGGTTCCAAGCATTTTTCACAGTTCCAAGTATTATGTAGTGAACCTAAGATGCACTGCAATACTCATGTTTCCCACTCAATATTGCCTACTTTTATTTCTCCTTACACTATATTTGCCTTTGGGAAACTGATTGTAGGTTCCTGCCAGTTTGCTGTTGTCTTCAATGCTGTAAGATGGGTTAGTCCTGCAAGACTATGACTTTAAACACCAGAGATGTTGCCTTCCTGGTGATATGACTGCTGTAAATTCTGCCTTTTGCTTGTGTTTTTCCCAGCTAGCTTATGCTGATAAAGTTATCTTCTGATATCCAAGAGTCATTGCAGTGGCCCCTTCACTGTTTCCCTGGCTTCATGTTTTTAGGATATGTTATTGGTTTCATGGAATCTCTTAACCTATGTTTTGTGAATCAGAAGATTTTCAAGAACACTAGTTCAAGAAGCAATAAAATCCATGGTTTCATAATATACTCATCTCAGCCTTTTCAGAACTGGAACTGTTTATGGTCCATGGTTTCTATCTAAAAAGTGAAAAAAAAGTTCCCAGGCAGTCATTTCAGAAGTTTGAATTGTTTGCAAAAAACTTAAACTGGGTTTAAGTTGAAGACTGGTATCTTCAAAGTTATGAGCGCTTCTTTCCAGATTCTTGTCACATACTTGCTACACTGCATTCCCAAACATGAAATATATATTAAATATATAAATGTAAGTATATATAAAAGCATACTTAAATTACATTTGCTAATAAGTGCTCCAGATGTAAGCAGTAATCAAACCTGATACCAACAAAACCATCAAGTGTTTATCCTATTTAGCATTTCAGCTTGAAGTGAACCGTTTGTGGATATGTCAACTTTGGTAGTTCCAACATCTTAATTCTAGTTTGTAATGTGCTCAGAAAGAGACCTGCTCTGTATTTGCAAAATAGAATATGCACATGAAGATTAAAATGTGTATGATTTTTGTTCTCATCACAAAACACCCTAATTACTCTTCTCTTGAGAGAGAGAAATGACACACAAATTTTCTAACCTCACTGACCAGATTGCTGATGAAACCTCCCTTGCACTCTAGCACTGTCTTTATCACATTTATGACATGTTCAGAAGCAAAGACCAAGTGTTATTAGTAGAAAAGGAATGATTAATTTTTTTGCAAGTTGAAGTGTTAATATTTAATTGTGACCCTTGTAGAAATACTATGGTTAAAATAGAAAAGTTAATAAAACTTCTATTCAAAATAACAGCAGATGGCCATGTAGTGAATACAAGCTTAAAATCACTCTTGGGGCTCTATTATGTTCACAAACTGCCTCAGCTATCAGTTCCTGTGTATGTTGCTGATGAGAGAAAAACTGAACTTCTGTTTCATGTAGTGCACCTTAGCTGAGTATCATCTGACATGAAGGGCTATAGACAGCTCTGATTTCTAAACAAATCCCCTGTAGAGAGGCCTGGCATATTCAGTTAAAAGGTATTCTTCTAACATTACTGTGGGGCTTTTTCCCATGAAAGTTTTCATTAATACAATACAGATTAAGAAGTCACATGGTAGTAAAAGAAATGCTTCCATTCCATAGAATATTGCTTCTGAAAATATGACAGCATTGAGCCAACTCATTTTGTACATAAATGGAGTTCAGATACATGAGACAAAATATTCAGTGAAAGAGAAACTCATGTCTGATGCATTGGAACTTGGACAGTGAGCCCAGTTTCTGGGAAAATGGAAAGGCAAAAGCAGCACACAGCAGAAGGAAAGGTAGCTGGATGAAAGCTGTAGAGAAGAAGACACAAGCAGACCCAGCAAAAAAAAACCCAAGGTGATATAGCTGAGATATGCAGAAAGCAGACACTTCCTTCTATTTTTGTGTCTTCTTTTTGAATAGCTCAAACCTTACTGACTCTGGTTGAATTTTTCCTGACCCCTTTGACCTAATACCACATATCCACAGGAGGACTTTTTCTTTTCAGAAAAGGCAGGCAATGCAGATGGCAAATTGTTATTCTTTATTTAATTTCCTTCTTTTGCTGCAGGCAGGTGTTTTTACCCCTTATTATGTTTTCCTTTTTTACTTCCAAGGCTAAGCTCTGTTCTTTGGGGCAAAAGATAGGAATGAAAAAAGTATTGGAACATGTCTTTCTAATAATATTCTCACCAACATTTTTTCTTTTTATCCCTTACTAATTCTCTGATAAATGTATAAAAGAACTTACAAAAGAGATGGCGCAGAGTTTGGAGTATCAAAACAATTTAAATACAATTGCTGCAATTTTACCTTACACTGGGAAGACATAAGCAGGAAATGGTGGGTAACAAAAGTGTTGTTTTCCCATGGTGTCTGAAATAGACTTTAGGGAGTTCCTCAAGTTCATACTTACAGAAATATAACAGGGGATATTTTAACAAAGAAAAGAATTTAAACCTATAATGGTTTAACATAATGTTTTGACTGGTAAGCAACAGGAGCTTGGTCTGACCATTGTATATGATGTAAACAGAGAAGAGGATGTCAGCAGAGTACAGGTGCACATGTGGGGTCTGCCCTATGTCCTTTCAGCCTGCAGCATATGGTGAGGCAGAGGTGGCCTAAGCTATAAGCTCTCTTTAGATTATTTTTCTAAAGTAAAATTTTCTGCTTTATTTTCTGTCCGTGTTGGGAGAACGCCTTTATTTTTATTGGCTCCTCTGCTAAAACCATCTACTGAAGAAACAGGTAGTAAAGGATTAGCAGGGGCACACCTTAGGATGGAAAAGGTGGTGAGGGGGAAACACGTCGTCAGCTAGGCATGTAGGACCCTCTGCAGACACCCATGGGATCCATCCGGGGGATCCTGAAACCTGCCAGAGGAGATCTGAGATCCATTCTTAGTTGTTAACTCTTCTGGATGCATCAATGCCTTTGGTTTCAGTCATAAAGTGACAAAGATAGTCAAAAGGTAATGCTTGTAAGCATCACAGATTAATTATCACTGTGTCTGGAGCACATAACATATAAAAAACCCACCAGAGAGATAAAGGAAGGGCTGGAAAAATAAAGCATCATGTATGGGAGGTTTGCCAAACCTATTAATCACCGATATTTTTCACAAATATTTCAGGACCAAAAAGCTTTTCTGATGTTGTCAGGGATCTCAAGGGCCAAGAGTTGATCAGAGTGTGCAGCAAATAGTTACAAGAAACTTGTCTGTAGCTGGAAAGCTGAAGAATTTAGTTGCATTTATGTTCACTGTAAAGAGGCTTCAACACTAGAACCTTTGTGGAGAACACCTTAGAGAATCTGCTTGAACCCAAAATGTCAGAAAATGTGTTGTTATGTTGATATTATATTGTATATTTATATATATAGAAGTATTTTTTAATGTATATATTCCATAATAATAACAGATCTTCAGATGGGGATTGTATGTATACTGGTACATAGTAGGATGAAACTGTACACAAAAACTTTCACCTTCTGTTTACAGAGCATGACTTATCACATGGAACTTCCTCAATGTCTTTGCACGGTTGCAAAGGCTGCAAACAAAATGATAATTTTTAAAACAATCTCCTGAATGCTCTGTGAGTCTGATGTCCAGGCTGGGAGGATTTGTAGAAATTATTGGAAAAGAAGTTAATCAGCAAACAATTTGACCAGTATTGACAGAGGTGTTAATATGGGCTTTGCACGGGGAACTTGTGTCTCAGGTAATCTATTTGAGAGACTTGTGCATGTGCCCAAGGATGAGAAAACAGACACAGTGTTCTGACATTTCAGAGGCTTCACCAGTCTTCACCTTACTTGTGATCAGTTTAGCAAGTACAGATAAATATCTAGCACAGATAAATGTCTTCTTAAAAGATAGCAGAAGAAAGGTAGGAGTAAATGATCTTTAGAGAGGGAAAATAGTGTACCCTACAGAGACCTGTGCTAAGGCTTGTCCTATTCAGCATATTTGTACAGGATCTAGAAAAGGTGGTAGAGACTGATAAAGCTTGATGATGGTAAATTATTCAGTGTAGTAAAAATGAAAGCTGGTTCTGAAGAGCTGTGGAAGGATCTCACAGTATTGAGTAATTGGGCAGTAAAATGGGAGATGAAATTCAGTGCTAATAAATGCAGAGTAATGCAGTTGGAGAAAAACAAGCTTAATTTTAAAAACATGGTATTAGGCTCTGAGCTGTTACCACACAATAAAGAAATCCCAAAGTCATAATAGGTATTTCTAAGAAAACATTAACATAACACACAGTAGCAGTCAAAAACAAACAAATGAACGAAACCAAAATAGAAAGCAAGGAATTATTGGGAAAAGACCAGGGCACAAACAAAATGTGTCAGTAAATCCAAGCATCCTCTGTATAGTTTTGATGCCCATTTCAATAAGAATTGAGAAATTTGCATGCATTTGATGTTCTCCTGTCTATGTAGATCTGAACTCGTATCCTCTGTTGCAGTGTCTGGACCTCAGAGAGTCAGAAGTGGGTGTTTTTGCAGTACTTCCTTTTGAATTTTTTTGACTTTGCAGGACTGCTTGAATGTACATACATATACCTTTGGAGCAGTCTTGGTGTGAATGTAAGAGCCTAGTTCAATGAAAGCAGTGCCAAGATAAGCATCAATGAGTAGGCTCACCAGGATGCATGTGCATGGATGGATTTCAGAAAAGATTTCAGCTGCTGATGATTGAATGGTTTTCAAAGGAAACATTGAAATGGGGCTACATGACTACAAGGGCAGGTGAAGACGGGATACAAAATGAGAAGATGTTTTATGTGCTGAAACAGCAGCAGAAGTCAATAGAAGCAGCTTGTCTGGTTGTTCGGATGCTGATTTGAGAAGTGTGTTGACAGAGTTGGCTTTCAAACAGTCTTTGAAGGGGAGGTGATGGTTCTAGTTGAAGGCAGGGTGACCTGAATGAAAAAAAAAATCATGAAAAATACCTAAAATTGTTTGCTCAAGCCTAATTATGTATTAGAACAGTGTCCAAAAGTTGTCCCTTCTGAATAGCAAACTAGGCTAATGTTTTAAAATAACCAGAGGGTGGGCGATGGTGGAGCTCTGGAGGCCTGGGTGGGTAACCTGCTTCTTCACCCAGAGAAGGCTGTTTCTAGAGCCCAGAGAGTCCTGATATCAAAAAAAGAGCTAGCAGCAACATCCTCTGGGGAGGTGTGTAATAGGCAAGAGGGAAAAATCAGCACAGCAAACTGTGCTTTACAGAGATTTTACTCTCAGATGAAAAGAAAATGATGACCATGATGAGAAATGGAGAAATTGTAGACAACAACCAATGATTATAGGAATTCCAGGGCCTGGAATTCCAAGATTTTATCTTGGATTTCCTTTAAAATGTATTATCAAACAACATCCCTGTTGTAAAATAAAATTAACTCCAGTAAAAGAATACAAAAATTCAAAAACAAACAAACAACTGAGTGACAAGAGAAAATGAAAGTAATTACCTGGAAGGAAGGGGGCTGAGGAGCTTGTCTGATCACCCAAGCTGCCAACTTTTCAGTAAGAAGCTGAGGAGGATGAGTAGAGCATCGAAGGCAGAGGGGGAGCTGGCAAGAAACTGGAAGCCTGCCTCATTTTCTTTCCGTCTTACTGAAGACCTTCGCTCTTTTCCTTTCTATCTCAAATCTGTAGGTGTTTCTACTTTGTCCTCTATCTTACCCCCTGCCTTTGTGGATCTTACCACTCTCCTTTCTGGCCTCAGTGCTTTCCTTAGCCTGGTTCCTCTGTCCTGCAGCACAATTCATTTATTTCTGTAACATTTCTTTCCTTCCTTCTGCATGTTACTTCCTTTTAGATCTATCTCTCTTCTGTCTTACTTGTTTCCCAGCTACTCTCTGCCATGAGATAAACACAGAAGAAGAGGCACTGAGCCAGGTAACAACAAGAAAGCACAGACTGGGCAAGTTCTTTGCAACCAAAGGTTTCCAAAACCTGGAGATTTTTTTTGACAAACCCACCTTAGGATGTAAATCCAAATCCTTTCCTGTGACTGCTCAAATAAAGGTCTTTGCCCTTGGAGTCACTGTCACTTTTCAGACTTCAAAACAGATTTGGCAGCCCTGCCTTTTACTCAGAGAGCCCCCAAGCACTGCCACACTTGTGCAGGTTTCTTCCCACAGCTATGAGAATGTCGAGCCAACAGCTATAATTTTCTAAAAAAGAAACTGTAGAATAGTCAATAGACATGTGTTGACTAACTTCTTCACTTTGAGGTTTTCTGAAAAACCTGTTTTGATGATGGTCCCCTTACAATTATAGTTGTTTCTGAAAAAAAAAAAAAAGGACCAGTTTTTCCTTTTGAGATAGTCTCTGATTTTTATGATCCCCTAATTTCAGTATGTACAAAAGAATTTCATATGTGTTTACAAAACAAACATTTATGGTACTTGTGTAATTACAAAGTCTGCCTTTAAATTAGTGTTTCACGTGTTTGTGTTTTAATTATTAACTGTGGCAGAATATTCTTTCTAAAGAAGAAAACATGTAATTTCTATGATAACAACTGAACACAATTAGCTGAATATCTTTCTATAAACAAAATGTGGTTTTCATTTGGATTCTTCCCTTGTATTAGTTGCATTTAGGGCAATGCAAAGGAGCCTGGCATGCTCCCTCTTCATTGTGGGGGTTGTATAATATTTTGTATTTTGGAATCTATTATGTTAAAAGTGTGTATTTACATCATGTCTTGATTTAACCCCAGCCAGCCACCAAGAATCACACAGCCACTCACTTCCCCACCAGCAAGACTGGAGAGAGAATCAGAGGACAAAAGCTGGAAAACTTGTGGATAGAGATAAAGGCAGTTTAACAGGGAAAGCAAAAATTGTGCACACAAGCAAAGTAAAAAAGAGAATAAATTCACTGCTTCTTATGGGCAGGCAGGTGTTCAGCCACCTCCAGGAGAGCAGGGCCCCATCACAGGCAGTGGTTACATGGAAAGACAAATGGCATCACTCCAAACATCCCCCCCTTCCTCCTTCTTCCTCCCACTTTATATACTGAACATGGCATCATATAATCTGGAATCTCTTTGGTCAGTTGGGCTCAGCTGTCCCAGATTTGTGTCCTCCCAATTTCTTATGCACCCATAGTCTCCTCACCAGTGTGGCAGTATGAAAAGCAGAAAAGCCCTTGACTCTGTGTAAGCCCTGCTCAGAAATTAAAAAAAAATAAAAATCTCTATATTAACCCTGTGTTCAGCATAAATCAAAAACACAGCCCAATACCAGCCACTGCAAAAGAAATTAATTTTACCCCAGCCAAAACCAGCACACAAGGTAATTCCATGTAACATCATGTGGCATGATGTAAAGATTTCCATATAGATCTTGCCTCCTACTCATCCATACATGATTGTCTGTATAGTACTTTCTTTTTCCTTTTTCTGATGGACCAATGGCCCATATGTCTACTACTCACTAATAGTCAGTTTTGTGCTCATGGCTCCTATACAAGTTTCCTCAAATGTTTAGTCCTTATAATTTCAGAATACACTTCATTACTGATCCTGCCTTTACTGTTGTCTATTTTTCTTTTCAATTTTTTTATCAGGTTTTCACCCATCTAAATAATTTCTTCTTTATTATTGTTATTGGATTCTGTGATAGGAAATAATTTCCTAATGAAAGAGTGTCTCATCTTATTGAACTTTTTAAGAACTTTATACAGATTGTTGAAGTTAAGGTGTTCTACAAAAAGGTGAGTAGTACATCCAGAAAATCTAATTTCAAATACATTTATCTTCCTATCAGTATGAAAATTATGGATTTTCCATTCTTTATTGAGTGACAGTTTAGCCATCAAGAATTTCTTCTGAGGGCAGCAAAAACCAATCATTTCTTCAGTCACTTGGAAGATATAAGAAAAAATCTAGGTTGACCTCCCTAGCCCTCGTTAAACATGACAACACTGTAACTACTCTGTCTTTTGTGCAGGGGTCTAACATTGGATTTCAGCTAAGTAATAATTTTCCTTTGTCAGCCTAACAAAAAAAAAATTGCCTGCAAGTTCCTGAGAGGTTTCCCTATAGGGTGTTGCTCACAGAAAGGAGGGAAGCATTTCTGTACTCCTGGAAGCTGCTTCCATGGTATGTGAGCTGGGTGACAGCTGACAAATCTTGAAAATTTTCTGACAGCTTATCTAGTTACATGAGTTGCTCAGATTACAGGTGCTCCTTACAGCCCAGTACAGCCCTGCTCTTGCAGCATCTGGAGATAGCCTGGTCTCAATTTCCATACAGCTTTATTCCATTGCTCTAGGCATTGAGACTTGATACCTGCTTTGGAAAAGCTGCCTTGACAGACTATTCAAAAAGCTCATAAGAACAAACTGCTGGCCACAGGAGAGGGCTCTGGATTCACCTCTAGTGGCCCATCTTAGGCAGCCCTTTGAAGGTTCTCTCCATTTCCCACCTGCCAGTGATTACAGGCCTCTGAGATGTTATCCTCACCTGCTCCATGGCCTGCCCTCTTTCCGTGCTGTTAGAGATTCCTACAACCTGGATTATCTGCAAGCAAAAGAACTGCAGGATGTGAAGAACCTTTTTAACCTCAGTGCCATCAGGACAGGAATGCAAAGGGAGGTGGAGGAGAGAGCAGGCTCACACAGAATGCTACAGTGCTGCCTCCACAGGGCACCTACAGACCCCTTGCACAACTGGTGAAGATCCAAACACGCTGCAGGTTGCAGCTACCATGTCTTCACCCTGACCCATTATATCTTTTTAAAGAAGATCCAGATACTAAGATTTGATTAGGTCGCCTTTTAATTTTATTCTGGTTCATGGAAGGAAAATGAAAAAATATTTGACTGAAAATGGCACCTGGTGAAGACTTCCTTGCATGATACATACATTCACTTCAATAACAGTCTGTACACATAGCAACGAAACCCAGAATTTCACAGTCTTGGTCCTGCTGAAAGATGGGATAAAACTGAACCTTCACATAAGCAAATATAATTTCTTCATGGGACTCTCATTCATTTCCACCATGGCTGAATTTGATCCAAATGGCTTAACATTATTTTCCTTAAATATTCATTTTTCAGGGAAAGGGTTTATACAACCTGTCTCCTTATATTATAGCTGATGTAAAAAGTTTGTGACTGCAACCCTAAATGTTTTATCACCTGTCAGACATTTCAATGATAATAAAAAGTAACATCCTTTAAATTAATTAGTCATGATTAGGACTTCAAGCCCACAGGCCACTTCATTATGCAAAAATTATAAGTTAGCTATTTAAATTACCATTAAATTGATTCTTATGTTAATTGATATCTCACTTACAACCCCTGTTTTTAATTTCTATAGGCTCTTATTAAGGTTTAATACAAGTAACTAAAATATTTTAACTAATCATTTAAATAAAGAAAAGATACTCAAAAAATGATGATAAATAAATTTCTCTGCTTATGATTTATGGTAAAAATAGGAATTACTTTAATAAAGTACGTCAGACATCACTCCTGCAACCATATTGGTATGCAAATTGTTGTGATTTTCTATCCTACCATTCAGCATAAGAAGAAAGTTCTTTCTGCACACACAGAGCAGAGATTTTCCGAGATATGCAATGATTTGCACAGATATTGAAAGGCAGAACTTGGATCATAGGATGCAATCAAACCACTAATGAGGAATACTAATAGTGAAGATGGGTATTCAAATTCCTGTAAGTCATGTGTTAATACTTAGACAGGATACGTCTTGGATTTTCAAGGGCTCTTTGCCTTGCCTATGAAAAAGTAACAAACTTCTTGGAAAATGTGTCTTGGAAAAGTTAGGGTCTGCTGCCACAATAGTAGAACAGACTTGTTTGTTTCTCCAAACTGTTCCACTTTCTTAGTATTCTGTTAAAACATGTTAGAGTTAGGTGAGCCAAGTTTATGGGCCTTTCCTTTTTGGTTTCCAATATTTGCAATGAAATCTCTCTCATCTGCTAGTTCATTTCTTTCCTGATTATTGGCTTTCTGAATAATGTAATACACATAATAAATAGAGATACAGGACTATACCCCAGCAGTGTTGCTGGAAATGGCTGTGCTGTCAGTGACTCAAGCTGAGACTGTTCCTCTCTTGGTCCTTCCCAGAGAGCTCAGAGCCCCCATGATGAACAACACAGGCTAGATCTAAAAAGAAATACAAGAACATCCTTTATGTCTCAAATAGCTTCAAAGTTTTTGTCCATAACACCAGTACCTTCACACTTCATTCATGTTCCAAGGCATGCAAAAAGTGCTTTTAGCGTCTTGCAATTGAAAACCTCTCTGATGGGCTCTGACATTACTGACAGGGCATCAGGAACTTTCAACTGAAAACCCATCACAAAGAAAAAATTCCAGGACTCCAAGATGGCAGGTGGGGCCCTGGGACACCTTGAACCAAGAGCTCTGCACTGCAGAGGTGGCTGACCTCCTCTGAAGGAAGCAAGTCCTGTGAGAGCAAAGCACTTGGCTGGGTGCCTGGGAGTGCATCTTGGAGCAAACACAAAGACCCAAAGGTTTAAATACCTTCTCTGAAACAAGTGCATCTTTGGTACCAGCCTAGGCTTTAAACATTTGATACTTCATCTGTCAATACCAGATAGATAGTTTAAACTTCTAAACACACCAGAGATTATAAAAATACCAAATGTAGTTAGACTCTGAAGCTTTTGAGATAAACTCTGGAGATTTTCAACATTTCTTACAGATGGTACATTTTATCCCTCTTACTATAGCTGTCAAAGGATAACCCCCAAAGGCAGCTGGGTCCAGAATTCTCTGAAACACCAGTGGACAACACAACTCATGTTGTTTATTGGGTAACAACATCTTTCAGATGAACGCACCCTACCTGGATTATTTATTCTCAGCAGACATCTTTTATTAATGGGACTTCAAGGACTTCACATTGTTTTAACAGAAGAAAACCAAAAAATTATATTCCTCTAAACTACTAAATACTGGTCTTCAGGCAAAAATAAAAAAGTGCTTCAGATGGTATCAAGGGTCATATATATAAAAGTTTAACAACACCTGTCATAATTCCCATTAGTCTAGTAGTGACAGAGAAAAAATTCTTAAATTAACCTGACCAAAGGTTTTTTAAACTAGATTGCCTTAGATCACATTGCAGTGTTGTGTGTTAATGGCTTTTTTTTTTTTTTGAGGAATGATATGTGAACAGACTAATATTACTGTAAGTAACAAGGGTCATTAGAAGAGCAGATCTATAAAGGGTCAGTAGAGTATATTTAAGCAGGTAAAATCAGTCTCTAATAACATAGTGGTGTAATACATGAAATAATGTTCACTTTCAATCTTTATTTATTTATATTATATTGTTATTTTTTTCTATTCATACTCTAAGAATATATTATAAGTTATAGCAGCACCTGGGGTATCACATAATCAGGTGGATAATCACTTGCCTTATAAACTTACATTTTTGTGCTTTAAAGCCCAACAGTAAAAAAAATCTCCAAATAAACAATAGCTTGAAAATTGGCATCCAGAACTTCAAGGATTTAACTTGGGATTGATATGAAGTTATAAAATAAATTTTCAAAGATAATGGCTCTGCTGTTTGTTTTCCTCTATTAAGGGTTTTTTAAGTATTGTAACTTGAAAAGTGTTGCCGTGTAAGCAGGCTAATTTGGCAAGGAAATGGTTCATAATATGTTTTAATTACTTTTAGCTTTATATTTATGGGTTTTAAAATTGCCAAGACATTTGAATTGGAAAAAGGTTCTCAACACAGGTATATTCATGTGGATTCTTTCTTAGCATAATCTGAAATAAAACGCCTATTCAATAAAATAAACTTTCAGGTACCTACTGCTTAAATGTGCTCACAACTTCCTAAATACATCCCCATTTTTTCTTCACTAGAAATGAGGCATCTATCTGATTTTGCAGGTATAGCAACAGGAAGTCAAGCTACAACAAATTATGGCAAGACTATTGCTACTTCAGCTTGCATTTTCAAAACTCAAATAGATTAAGTAAAATTAATTTTTAATATCAATATAGCACTTTTCAAGATAGGTATCAAAGCTTCTTCACAGAATCATCACTGAATCATGGAAACATGGAATGGATTAAGCTGGAAGGGCCCTTAAATACCATCTGCTGCCAACCTCTCGTCCATGGATCAGGACACCTTCTGCTGGGCCAGGTTGCTCAAAGCCCCGTCCAACCTGGCCTTGAGCATTTCCAGAGGTGGGGCAGACACAGCTTCTCTAGAAAACCTGTTCAAATGCCTCACCACCCTCACAGTAAAGAATTCCTTCCTAATATCTAATCAAAATCTACCACCTTGCAATCTGAAGCCACCCTCTACCTTGTCCTATCACTATGTACTCTTGTAAGCAGTCCCTCCAACAGTCTTGAAGTTTCCTTCAGGTCCTGAAAGGCTGCCACAATGCCTGCCCAGAACCTTTTCTTCTTCAGGCTGAAAAACATCAACTCTCTCAGCTTCTTTTCATTAAAGAAATGCTCCAGCCCTCTAAACATCTTCATGACCCTTCTCTGGACTCACTGCAGGAAGTCCATGTTCCCCCTCTGCCAGGGTCCCCAGAGCTGGACACAAAACTCCCCGTGGGCTTTCATGAGGGAAGAGTAGAAGGAGAGAATCACCTCCATCAATCTGCTAGCCACACTGCTTTTGATACAGCTCAGGATACAGTTGGTTTTCTGGGCTACAATTTCACATAGATGGCTTGAGTTGAACTTCTTATCAACCAACACCCTCAAGTCCTTCTCCTCAGTGCAGATCTCAATCCATTCTCTGCCCAGCCTGTGTTTGTGCTTGGGATTACCCTGCCCTGCATGCACTTGGCCTTGCTGAACTTCATGAGACTCACACAGGCCCATCTCTCAGGCCTGTCAAAATCTTACTGGATGGCATTCCTTCTTTACAGCATGGCAACCCACCACAGAGCTTGGTGTCGTCATCAAACTTGCTGACACTCAATCCCACTGTCCTTGTCACCAACGCAGGTATTAAACAGTGGCATGATCTTGCCTGTTACAGAGGTAGGAGACTGACTGGCCTATATTGCCTGGGTCTATCATTTTTCCTGTTTAAAAATGGGAATTGATTATGCTTCCCCCTTTCTGGTCAGTGGGAATGTCACTGGACTTCCAAAGCTTCTCAAATATGATGGATTGTGGTTAAGGAAAGTTTCACCATCAGTTTTTGAATGGGTAAACAACACAGAAAGAAAACCCAAGTTGCTGGCCAGTGTCATACGAGGAGAAGTTGTCTTCAAAGTCGTAACTGATGTGAACATGGCTTTGGACAATAGAGTGCCCACAGTTCCTAGAAAAAATATTGTTTGTATACTGAGATAGAATGAGAAGGACATGTTTTTTAAGGGTTCTTCTCCCCCACCCCACTTCCCCAACGCCCTTTGACTCCTCTGTACTAACAGATGTATATTTATATACAGAAAGGAAAAACCCTGCTGTCTTCCCAAAGTCTGCTCACATATCTGGATTAGTGGTCTTTAACCCAAGATCGACATATTCAGCTGGAGACATTATACACTGGATGTTTTCAAAATATTGTTCCTCTCACCTTTATACTGTTCAGTGTGAGATACATAGTTTTATCCTGGCTGGTTAATCAGCCATGAGGTTACCTATTTACTATTAGCCAAAGTTTATCTAAGAGGGTTTTCTAATGAGCCTGTTCAGTCCTTGGCAGAAAATATTTCCTCATGAATCTACATTAGAAATGGCTTCAGGGGAAGGCATCTCTTAAAAAAAATAGTGGTATAGATTCCAATTCCTAATAACTAACAAACAAACCAATCCAGTGGCTCAGTGGGGTGGAGTTAGTGGCAGTCTTCTTCAGCTGGAAAAGATTTACAAATGGCTTCATGGCACAGATATTAGCTCTCAAATAAATTGAGTTGTGGCTTCATTAAACTACATCCTTTACTTCTTTTTCCCATTTACCTGAAACAGCCATAACTAGGATTAAGTGTTGTGTGAGAATATAACATAGAGAGACAGTCTCCAGAATTGCAGACCCTAAAGCTTTGCAGGGATTTAAAGATTATAACCAACACTTTGACCTGGCAGTAGATGGGTAGCCAGGGAAAAGCATGGACTCTGAGTACAGTGTACCATTCTGATAAAATGAACCATAACATTCAATACCAGATAAAGCTTCCATGGACATTGGCCTCCCAATGTTATGCCGTGTGTCAGCTCTACTCTTCGAAGACATTAATGCTGTAACATTTCCTCAGCATCTGATACCTTGGCAATTTAGTTAAATAACCCAACTTCAGTTACCATCCCTGTGCAGATGAACCATATACATGTATCTCTAATGCTCTGTCCTGAAACTGATCTTTGTGTTGAAAAGCTAAACCTTTGTATTTCTTCATGGATGCAGCTTTCAACTCGAGTGAAACATGACTAAGAAAAATCTCCTTCTTTCTGCCCCAGACTTTTCTGTGTTGCTATAAGCAGCACCATTCTGCCTGCTATTTACACCACTAACATGGATGTGATCTTTGCCTCATGCCTTTGATTTTTAGTCTTCATGTCTAAGCCATGGGTCAGCTTTATATATTATGGCATAGGAACTCAAAAAAACATCAGATGGTGCAGGCAGCTATGGAAGCTCAAGAAAATAATGAGATGATATTGGTCTTTGTAACAACTATTTTGCAGATCCTTGCAGGAATGGCAGGTTTTCAAGAGAATCCTCTCTATACAAGTCTTCACGTGATTTTCCACTCTTTATCACCTCAGAAAAAAAGCCCTACTTGTCTTCATGAACAAAGCCCAGCCAGTGCCCACTCAGCACTGATTCAATAGCTAAAAGGTGGATGTTGAGTTCCAGAAGGCCAACTTTCAAGTTTTTGTGCTTTCTTCCAGGATAAGAGAACATGACATTGAAACAACACATTATCCTCTTTTTGTCTCTGAAACATTGTCTTTATGACATGGTTTTCCTTCTGCTCTGTTTTGTGCAGTCCCAACTACAATGCAGTCCTGGT
This sequence comes from Rhipidura dahli, assembly GCA_013399225.1. Classification (NCBI taxonomy): domain Eukaryota; kingdom Metazoa; phylum Chordata; class Aves; order Passeriformes; family Rhipiduridae; genus Rhipidura; species Rhipidura dahli. Next base: position 617,971 of record VXAC01000095.1, read on the forward strand.
CCAAAGCTAGAAATGCCAGATGCTTCATCAATATTGTACTCAGCATCAATTTCTCTTAACAGCATCTGAAGTGCCTTTTCATGGCTGTGACAAAGCAGACAGGATTCAAGAGGAATGAAGATGAGGGAGAAACCCTCTGTCCCCTGCAGTGGTGTCAGGCCAGGGCAGCTGAGGGTTTGGGTCCTTCCAAAACAGCACATCAGAAAAGAAACTAATTTTTGTTCCTGAAGGCAACTGTGCTGAGATTATAAGAGAATAGCTGAAATCTTTTACTGGACCATTTTTCTGGCAACTCCTCCCTTTACCCTCTCATCAAAATACATTTTGGTATACATTTTCCACTTTTTGATGAAAAAATAGAAATTCTTAACATTTTTCACATAGGGATGTGCTGTTTGGGTTTGTTTGTGTTTTTGTTTTTTTTTTTCACAAAAGTATCTTCAGGGGTATAAAAAATATTTTGAAAAATATTTAATTTGTTTTTTTTCTCTAACGCCAAAAGCAAAGGTGATGTGGCAAACTAGGATCTGCACGGAGGAGCTCTGTGTACCATGGAAAAGGTGGTAGGCCATGGGAGCCTCTGAACTCAAAGTCTATTGGAGATGCCCTGGTTCAATAAGAAATTAATTCAAAGAAGTCCTGTGGCCTGCATTATGCAGAAGGTCAGACTAGAGGGTCACGATCATCTTTTTCAGCATAATAATCCATGAATCTGTGAGACCTACCATCTTTTATGGTTCATTTCTTCTAAATGCCAATGTTTATTTGTAGCTGTAATATTATTTAGTATAGCATATATGGCTGGCAGGGTAAGTAAATGCTAACATTTTTGCTCAGATTTATTTTCCTGAAAAAACCAGAAAATTAGTAGTAGATGATGTGATGAAAACTCATCGCAGATATTGACCTAAAAGAAACTCTAACTTACTTCTCTTTCACCAGATCGTTTTCCTAGGCTAGAAGTTTTGTTCTTAAAATATTTTAGCCGAGTCTAGGAGAGGATCTTGAGCTTTTTTATAGGGTCAGACTACAATAAATTTGATTTAAATATTATCAGGACTTTAACTATATCTGTCACATATTTTTGGCAGTTAGAGGCCACCTCTATTCTGTGTAATGATGATGGTTTGACTTCGTTTGATATTTCTTTTTTAGCTAAAGGAATGGTGCATCTTTCTTTAATTGTGATCCTCATCAACCATTTGGTCCAGTAATACTATGCAAATTGAACTCTTCAAAAATTAATGCTAACATTTATTAAATAATGCATCATACAATAAGTTAATTTGAAATTCTAAGTTGAACTCCCTGCTCATAAGAGAGGGATATTTTTTTCCTTGTGCCATCTTCATAAAACATCTTTATAGTCTTTCTAAATACCTTGAATGTCATTCTTGGATTTTGACAAATTGATCTCTATTGAGGCTATTCATAAGGAGACATTCTCTCTGTTACAGAGCTTTCCGATATTTTATTCCTTGAATTCCCTCCATTCCCTTTATTTCCACATAATTATTATTATTTTCTTAGTCTGAGCATATTGGAGAAATGTATTGATGAAAAGCAACCATTTGGTGAAGACGAAAAACTCAGAATACACATGATGACATCTTCTGCAAACCAGTAGGAATTTTCCACCATTATAGGAAACACATCTTGTTTATCTGGACATAATATCATCCTGAAGGACACATCTCAACATGTGGAGGGATGACCACTTGGAGGATTGATTTATGTGTATATCTTTATATATTTATGTCTTTGTATCCTTGTATCTTTATATCTTGATATAATTTATATATTAATTTAAATAAATGCTTGAACTTTTTTATTTATGGTTTTGGGGAAAGCAGAACTGAGTCTTGAAAGTAGATGACAATTTATACATGTATTCCTTTAGTTTGATAAAAGCAAATGTAGATTTCTCCATTTGCCTGTGTTTAACCATCTGAATGCTTTTTGAATAGACCTTTTCCTGAGTCCTGCTTGGGGTTTGTCCCTTTTTCTCACAAGTTGAATGCAAACAGGAGTCTCTAGCTTTCCACTCGCTCACCCACTGGCCATGACTCAGGTAGGTGGTGAAACAGAGGCTGCTAAAATAACTGACTAGAAATAAATGCAGCAAAAGGTGGAAAGGTCTGTTCAGTAGGAAAGAGTTTTTGCAAACACAAATCAAGAAAACAAAACCATCCCTTGCATGACAATTAGCAAAGCCCTGAGCAAGTAAGCTGCAGTCCTCAGCCTCCTGGAGCCCCTGCTCACCCACCAGAGGCAGCTGAGGTGGCTTTAACCTGCTATGCTCCTGCACACTGCTGCATCCAGAGAGCAACACAAAAGTCAGTGTTTGGAGAAAATGCATAAAAATTTTTTTGAAAAGCCATTGTTTATTTATATTTCCTTTGACATAGTATGGTCACTAGTGTGCATGGAGGGGGGGTGTTATCAGTGGAGTCATGACTTTAGGTTACTTCTTTGCTTCCAGTACTTAAGAATGTCTTCATGCTTGTGTTTCAGATGAAGGTAGACCTTCAGTCCAGGCTCTCTTTACCAGTAGTACCTAGTGCTGTTTCCCAGAGTAGCAGCTTTGCCAAGCAGCCCCACAGCAGTGGCAACGTGTACAGGTAGCAGGGAGCAGAATAACTATATAGAAGGTTACAACTTGAAACATCTCCAGCCTGTTTCAGCTTTCTTCCCTTATACAGCCTTGGTGGACTGAGGTAACAGCGCAGTTAAGGGATATCACAAGGAATGTGGAGATGTGAGCTGAAGTTCTGCTTGTGACTTGTGCTGAGCTCTGGCTCCATCTGGCACATCAGGAAGCAGGCACTGGCTCTTTGGGCTGAAGCTGGATGTGCCTTGGCCATGTCACTCCCTGGCGTGCTACTGCTTTCAGAAACTGAGGGCTATGGCCTGTTTTTTAGCCTGATGCACTTCTCTACTGGGGAGGTACTTTTGTGTTTTCTTTTTCTGTTGACTAAGTATCACTTTAACAGTTCAAAAGGCCAGTACTTTATGAGTGGAAAAATGTGATCTATTTGAGTATGATGGGCTCCTATGTGAGCACAAATGATTTGGCAAATTTTGAAAAGAGAACATGTGGCCTGAATAATCAACAAGAGGAATTCACAATGGTTTGGCTTGGCTTGCCTAATTTTTTCTCTGATTTGTCTGTTCTTATAACTGCCACCTGTTCTTTTGTTTGCCTGCAGATCTGCTTTTTTTTTTTTTTTTTTTTTTCCAACTAGAAGACACATAATGATAATTTATCTTCATAAAATAGGAGCTATAACTTCACTCCTTCCAATGCTTTTGTTATGGAAGTGTAGCCTTTAGAAAGATGTCAAGTGTAGCATTCCTGGTGATGTCTATCACCTTAGGTAAAAAGTTCTTGTAGTTAATTATTTCCAGTGTTTAGAACATTATGCCATTTCTACTTGGACTTTTTCTGGCTTTACTTGCCATATACTGAATTTTTTCAGTCTTTGAAGGTAGAGAGACCTTCTGCCTCAACACTTACTTATAGGCTCTGATCAAGTTGCTTCTTTTCCCTTCTCTTTGGCAAACTAAAGAAACAAATCTTTGTATCTCTCTACCAGGCAAGATCTATATTATCAGTCATTCCTGTGTCCTTTAAACAAACTCCTTGCAATTTTTTGAGGTTCATTGTTTCAGTAATAGTTGTACCAAGCCAATCACACCTTAGTTTTAAGAATATTCACATACATAGGTAGATGAAGGTGTCATCTGGGCACACAGTATCAGTCTTGTGCGAGAGTAAAACGTGGTTCAGCTTCAAATTCAGTGATGCCAAAAACTTCTGAATTTTTAATTTGTATAGGGAAAAGCTGTATCATATCACTTATGGTTCCTACTTTTAATTGCAATTTCTTCTGCACAATATCTGCAATAAAACAAATTGAATTGAGTTGTGTTAGTAACAATAGATGAAGAAAGATGGTTGAATCCTACAGGGAATAAATAAAATCTGCTTCCCACAGGAAAGAATCAGTTTTCAAAGATAACTAAAGCAGGGCAAAATGGAGATCTTTGAGCTTCCTTGGGCATACTGCAAGGTGAAACTGTACAGGTCATGGCAGTTCTTTGGAGATTTGTTTTGAGATTTATTTTCATTTCTAATCCAGTGCATGAGAGAGAGGAGGTCAAAGGAATTGAAACAAACCCATGTTCCTATGAAGCCATTTGCTATGAAACTCCACCTGCTACAGAGGAAGAAAAAGCTTTGATTTTAATCACTTTTAATCAAATCACTTAGTCAGACCTCTCCATCTTCAAAATGAATCCTGCTGAGGGAGCATGTGAGCCTACAGCACCACAAAGAAAAGTGGCAATCTAGTTGGAAAATGCTTCCTATCATTTTGTCAGAATTGAAGACTGCTTTGATTCACAGCAGTATAGACCTGTTTATTTTTGCATGGTGTGTATGTCCATGGTGTGATCACTATACTTAATTCTTTACTTCGTGGTAATAAAGAATGCATAGCATCAGCCTTAAATCTTCAGCAGCAAAACACTTGAAGTGACACTGTTCAGTTCAGACATGCAACATACACTCACACACTATTTCCACTCACACTTAATCTAATAAAGTAACCAACTTCACCTAATGCTCTCTCAGTAGCAAAGACTGGCATTTTCGGGAGCTAGAACTCTTTTTTCTTGATTCAGGGAGACAGTGCCTAGCCTGCTGAGTGATTTAGGTGCCTTCTTTCCCTCTTCCCCTTTTCTCCCTCACAGAAACTGCATGCAAATTGTAACTTCCTCTACGAGTCCTGCCCGTGTTATACTTCCACTCTGTGCAGCACTCTACATATGGAATTAATTTATTTCTCTGCCCAAACTCACTTAGGTATTCCTCATGCATCCATTACAGAATAATCCATCAAATAATGCATACCTCTGTATTTTTTACTTATCACACAGAGCATTGTTTCCTTATGGAGCATCCACCCAAAAATTCTCTTCTACATGACTAGGAGAAAAGAGTGACATTGCCAGCATTTAGTTTGCCTCAGCTGTAGATTTCTGTATCTTAATTTCTAACAGTGATTTATTTTTTAAATGGGACTTCAGCAGAATTCAGTCCAAAACTCATGAGTATTCTTTTATTCTGAACTAATTTTTTCTCACGTATTTTTAAATAGACTTTTATTTATTCCTGGGATTGATTCTTTCTCTTTCTTTCTTTCTTTCTTTCTCTCTCTCTCTTTCTTTCTTTCTTTCTTTCTCTCTCTCTCTTTCTTTCTTTCTTTCTTTCTCTCTCTCTCTTTCTTTCTTTCTTTCTTTCTCTCTCTCTCTTTCTTTCTTTCTTTCTTTCTCTCTCTCTCTTTCTTTCTTTCTTTCTTTCTCTCTCTCTCTTTCTTTCTTTCTTTCTTTCTCTCTCTCTCTTTCTTTCTTTCTTTCTTTCTCTCTCTCTCTTTCTTTCTTTCTTTCTTTCTCTCTCTCTCTTTCTTTCTTTCTTTCTTTCTTCTTTCTTTCTTTCTTTCTTTCCTTCCTTTCTTCCTTTCTTCCTTTCCTTGAGTTTAAAGTGGCTTGACTGTTAAGATTTAAAAAATCAGAAATATCACTGGCTTTTTAAGACAGCTTCAAAATTACTGTATTTTTCATAGAGCTCAGTGCTATTCTTTGTGCATGTGTGACTTGGTATGTGCTGACATGTTTGTCCTCTGTTACAGGATTTTAAGATTCCTGCAGTCTGGTAAAAGAGAACATAGATTGAGTATACACAATTTGGTTTTAAATGTTGGACATGTGCTCTGCTATCTTTTTCTGCTGTGCAGCAGTACATTCTTCCTATCACACTGAGAGGTAACCATGTTCTACGTTTCAAGTTTAAAAAAAACCATAATTAAAAATGCTTCTTATGTTACAATATATGTATGTAGTACACACCTTCTATTTCTATAGCATACAGTATATATAATGAGTAATGTGATTATTCTAGATCTAAAATAGGACTCCTCAATATGAATTATGTCCATGCAATGGTTTTGTATATCTATCTTTTATTATGTGGCAAAATTTGCTTTATTTTCCTCAGGGCACAGCTTGAGCTCAGTTACCACCTCTGATTTTTGTGTGGATAATAAAATATTTACAGTCTTCAAAATTAGGTGCTGAGACAGTGATTAGTGTGGTATGACTGAGCAACTGCATAGATAAGGCCGTGACATTTTGCACATGCATTACCACACACTGAACTTAGGCACGCAAAATCCCAATTTGTGTGTCTGTGCGTGCCTGTGATTCCAATTTAGCAGTTGCTTTCTTCTTACCCATGATATTCCTCCTGCAGTTTTACCTGCCCACTGCATTCTTCTGTTTGGAAGATGTTTGGCCACAGCAGCTCTGCTGTGTGGGACACAGGAGGGACACAGTTCAGGCAGGCTATGCTTTTTCTAAGCCTCCATTCAAATTACAGTGTGATTGCCTGGATGCAATTTTCTGTGTGCTTTTCTTAGTTTGACGATACCTTAAAAGCCAACAGACCCCAAGAAGCCTGTGACACTACAGAAGGGCCTTTGACCAGGTCCCTTTGCCAAAATACCTTCTCCCCACTCCACATCCTATACTGCGCTCCCAGTGGCCACCTTTAAATGTAGACAATTTCAGTCTTACAGAACATTTATAAAGTTTTGGAGACAATTCAGGTCAGAAGTGCTGTGTTAAGGTAAAGAAACCTTTAAAGCCACTCATCTATATCAATGAAATTTTAGGACGGGACCTTAATTTCTATGTCTTGTGGAAAGAGTAGTGAATTCAGTTCTTGCCTGTGTGCCTTGCCTGATTCAAATCTGTCTATTTAAAGCGCCCACAAAAACAGATACTGCTTTGCACAGCTAATCATATCAGTAAGGTATAAGCTTCTTTAGTCCCTGGAGATATTAGATGCAGGCTTATTTCTGCAAGGAAGTACCCCAAAGTACATTGGGGTTGATCACAGTAAGCAAGTTATCTGCCTGCACAGAGCCCTTGAGAATACAAGCATATTTTAGGATAATTCATTAATCTGTTCAGTATTTTTTAATAAAAACACGATTTCTTAATATTATGTCCTTGAAAATGGTTTTGGTTATTTTTGTCAACAAGCTTCTTCTATCAAAAACTGTGTTTTAATAATTATAAAGACATTACAAATGATCCTACTACACTGTGAGTCTTTGAAAGTAGTAGATAATTCAGCCAAAGAATTGATCACATGATACTGACCCAAAGGACTTGTCATTTGCATGTTTCTTTAAAACTAAAATGGAACTAAACTAAAATATCCCAGCTACTGCTGTGCATGATTATCCCTCTTCTAGTCTCCTCTTTTTCTTAGTGCTTAAAATCAGTGTTTCATCCCTCCCCAGAAGTAACGCTGTCATTCTTGTGGCACATACATGTAATAAAATAAACTAGCTCATAGCAATAAGATTAGCTGAAGCCACATTTATTTTCCCAACCAAGTTGAGAGGATTTGGAATGGAGAAGCAGCATTGATCATACACTGTGTTTTGCCATTGAATATCTAATTTAATATTAGTTAAACTTGATCAACAATTCAAGAGTTTAGGGTCACATTATTAGCGGAAAACATCAATCCTTTGGATAATTCAATTAAAAAACATCAATAAAAATCTAATTTCAAAAGTCACTAGTATACCAATATACCATATCCGGCAGACAGAAACTGCTCAGCCACCATTGAATCATTGCCTGTTTTAATAAGTATTCAGAAATTATACTGAGACTTCAAAAGAAATTGTAAGGAATTGTTAGCAGGTTTATTAATGTTTTATGTTTTATTAAAAGTTTGGGTGTACATTTCACAATGAGCAACATCAAAAATCAGACTTTCTGCCTGTAATTTTGCTTCCTCCTGTCTTTCTGCCTTTGGGATTCGCTCTTTTCCTTTCATCAGCTGCCATTTTCAGCAGCATGCAGTAATTTCATGGCTCATTGCAAGCGCTGAAAACCTTTGAAACCACAAATGCTAACCTACCTGGCCTGCAGCCATTTAGGAAGAGATTAATTTAGCAAACAGAAGCAAAACACTTTCTACTTCTAGCCTGTGCATAATTTCACTTCTATCTATATTTATTTTACAGTGAGCAGCGTAATGACAATTTCAGTAATTGCAACTCTGTAAAAATTTGCCTACCTAGCTTATCTCACTATCACAAGACTGTGAGTCAGTCAGATTAGAAAAAGTACAGCATGGGAAACTGCATTGGTTGCCTTCCAAAAAAATATGTGCCTTATATAAAATTTAAGTGATGCTTTGCACTTATTTGTATACTTCTCTACAGGACAATGGATTCTCCATGATGTTTGCCTGAGATGCGTATGCCTTTTCAATGCACTGTGATTTATGGGTGCTTTTCCCATACAAAAAGATCAGCAACACTAGTAGGCTGCAAGTGCCAGCCCATTTCTGCAGACTTAGTTGCAAATGGCTGTTATGGTGCTGTCAAGCGATTTGAACAGAACTGAAAGTCCATCTGGGGCAAATCTAAGCTATCATGCTTGGAACCAATTCAAATTCAAAATTAGCCTACAAACTGTTAGCTGAAAACAAAGTTCAAAATGTTTTATTGTTTCTAATTTGACTCAAAGATCAAATTGTCTCAGCAAACACATAAACTTTTCTTCTAATCAATTTTTTTATTCCATTTGACCAGCATATTCAGAACAAGATGCATAGAGTCAAGCTTATAAATATATATTCATACAATAAGACAAAAACTGCTTGATTTTCCTGTTCCCCTATGATTTGTCTCAGTGCTGAGTATCCCACTTCTTACCAAGTTTGTTGAGCACTAAGGTTCCTATGTTTATTCTCTGGCAAATGTAAATGTTACAATAATTGAACCCAAAGCCTTTGTTGCTATGTGCTGTGCAGGAAAAAAAAAAGTAGCAACAAAGAGTTGTTGTGGAATTTTCAGATACACAGGAGGAAAAAAAGATTTCTTTGTGATTTCTTTACAATTCCCATGTCTGACTTTATAGCCAGCATGATGGCCTCAGGTACGAGGAATCCCTAAGGTACCTCACAGCTCCTGACTTCTATATTGGTATCCTGGCACTGGTAGCAGGGCAATCTGGTGCTGCTTTCTGGCAGTCATTGCTCCAGGCTGAGCTGGTTGAAGGGATTTCAGCGACCTTGAATGACCTTGTGGATGGCAGTCACTGGGTAATGATTCTGACTGCAGGATTATGCAGTGGTACTTCCCACCATGAGGGGCTGCAAGAAGATTGCTGCCAATGACACAGAGGGAGATGGAGTCAGAGGGAGAGAGTGGGGTCCGTAGTGTTGCAGATGAAATGGTTTGAGGGGCACAGTTTTCCAACTTTTTACATGAGAGTAGTGAAAGAGTAATCGAGTATCATTTTTAGCTTGCTTCTCTGCAATTCAGATACATTTAGATCAGCAAAAGGAAAGTGTACAGCATTAAACTTGTTTATGCAGTGTTTTTATAATAGCTAATTCATTTAAGCATACAGATACACAGACGGCAGTGGGATGACTGGCCAACCCACACAGATGTACACCTCCAATCTGGCATCCCATAACATTCATAAAATATGTCAACACAGCCTGGATTCCTTCCATAGTTTATGTTAAACTATTGGTGTTCATATCATACAAGCAAAATACTTCATGTTGTTAAAATTTGTGTCCCTAGTAAATAAATAGAAAAACTAAACACATTCCCCCTAAATGCACGGGCCGTGTGCAGCAGCACTGAAGCAATATGTACTGTTTGTACTACTAGTAACGTTTCAGAAATTAACATTTGCAGAGCTGTTTATCATGCAGGCAAGTGGTAATATGGAGGCTCCTATGTTTTATTAGTATTCTCCTTTTAGCTGTAATGTCCCTAGCACAGTGCTCTCGTTAGTTCCTGGATTCCCAATGCATGGGACCACGCATCAGAGCAAGCGGGGAGGAAGAGGATGAGATGAGGAACATGGCTATGTGAGGGGAGTCCCATGGCCTAGAGATGCCCCAATACTACTGCCCCATAGCTTTGCATTGTCCCTTTCAGTCATCTTGAGTCCCCAGCTAGAGACACCAGCAGTTGGCATAAACCACCTTTTTTTTGGCATGGAATGTCCTTGAGAGGTGGGAAGGCAGCAGCTCCACTGAATATGAGTAAGTGCAGATGCTCTAGTGCAGGAAAAAGGCCAAGAATGAGCCTGGTGTTCAGGGTGTAAGAATAAAAGCTGAATCCTATTTTTAGACCAGAATTCATCCAGCACCCTGAATGTAAAGTGTGTTCACAGACAGAGTCCTCATGAACCATGGAGCACTTGCAAAGTCTTAGGACAATGCTGGTTCCCCTGCACACGACAGCAGAGTTATCCCACCTCCCCTCAACGGGATCCTCCCACCCCCACTCTGAGGAAGACCGTGATGGTCTCAGCAGCTGTGGAGAGACTTTACATAGCACAGCCGGTATTTCCCTTTCTAAAATGGAGAAATTAGAAGGGTTGCTGCAGAGTAATAATAAGTGGCTCCTCCTGGGGGCCTTTGATGCTTTGGTGCTTGCCCATGTTTGGTTTTTGACTTGTTGTCAGATCTTTTCCAGACATCTTTTCCAAATATCCTAAGCATGGCTGCTTAAAATTTTGCACCTCCCTGCACCTCTTATATTTATATATTTTTATCCAATGATGAAATATTATTTTTATTTATATTTAGAGTGTTAAATTATGTCACTAATAAATTATGTCACTAATATCTAACCATGTAAAGTAAAATAGATTAGCGTAGTACTGTGAAACACTATAATATATTAATATGCAGTAAAATAGATCCATTGCCATTATGTTTAATGAATAGTATTCTCTATTAACACACATCTCTGCATTTAAGTAATTCCAGAGCCATGACACAGAACAATCAAATGAATACATGGTAAACAAGCCAACATTTTGCTTGGGCCGTGCAATGTAAAATACTTAGTGAAATTAGCAACTGCTGTCTGCAGAGGCATTGTAAGATTAAGCAGATATTCAGGTGTACCTTCACCTTTCCCTGAATAGAAAACATGCCCATCAAGATAGAGGACTAGTGTGGAGGGAAGAAAGCAATATTTGATCGTTAATGCACAGACACAAAAATGCACTGCTGTTAGACATGCAAAAGTCAGTAAAACCACATGCTGCTTCAAGAGGATTGAATTATCTTCAAGCACTACCATCTAATTAAATATGTATATACTTTTAGGGCCTGAGCTCTGGAAAGCATTCCTATTGAAGAGGGAGTTTAAGCATATGCTTAACTGCAGAATGGGGGCTTGGAGGAGATATTAGTATGTGTAGTCAAAAAGTACATTCAGCAGAAGAGAAAAAACTTGTTTCACAATCAAGACTGATGACAGTTTGCTACAGGTTAATCAATTGCCTCATTTCATTATTTCATTTAAAGTTGGGGTTTTTTCCTGTTAGATGGTCCAAAACATTGTTATAAACAAGTAAATTGTTCTTTTTGATTAGCAGATGGCTTGAGACTAGCCAAAAAATTATTATTTTTTTTAATTAAAGAAAAAGCATTCCTTGTTGAAACCTTCTATGTTACATTTCATCCAGGGGAAAATTTATTAAAATGAAATTATAAACTTGTGAAAAACAGGATTTATAATGGAAACATGGATGCAGCCATAGCTATAACCATATGAACTATGCTGCTATTATTTACTATGGTAACATTATAAAAAAAACCTACACTGTTTGGGCCATTATCCTTACAGTTTTCTTTTCAATACAAATCATTATATTTATTATCTGTCTTCTTGTATAGAGGGTACAGAAAAGGCCAATCAAAAGCAGAAGAAGCCTGCTTTTCAAAAGGAAATTGGACCTATTTCTAATTCTTCTTTATCAAATACAAGGAGTGCAGACTTTTTTGTGAAAAATTGTTTCATGTAAGATAAAAGTGCAGATTGTTGGTGAGAAAATGACACACTTTTCCCTACACCTTGAAGATTCTTGGGTGATACTTCCAGTTTTCCTAAGAGATTTTTACCTTACTCACAAATGCATTTCCTCACAGACTTCAAGCAGCAGGTGCTGGAGCTCGGAGTATTTATTTGGGAATACACTGCATAATTCAGCTATTGTGACTTGGAGAGATGTCTTAGCAATGTACTATCATAGAATGAATATTGTACAAAGTATTGGAAAAATTGATGCTTTTAGAAATAAGCCTTTCTAATTTACAAGGCGAAGAAAAAACAAAACTGAATTTGTGTTTCTTTCTCTCATCATTTCTTTCTTTCTCTGAGTCTGGAGAAACTATGAATCTCAGTGCTATTATTCCTACCTCCTAGGAAATTGTTCTGAACATATCTGCCTTTCTGTGCATTTCTAATTGTCACAAACATTCCCTCATTTCGGCGTGTTATTGGAGTTGGTGTCAGCAGTCCAGCATGGACACAGAGCCCCAGCGCCTGGCTTACACAAGTGCCTTTATAATTATGACTAATATACAAGTGCCAGTTTTTTAACTCTTTCCAGCTGGTAAAGGGATGTGGTAAAAGTTAACTCTCTCTTATGTACTAGACAAGATGTGATACATGTACAGAAAACCTTCAATTTAAAGCATAAAAAAAGCCTTGAAATTTTATTCAGAAAGTGTTTCATGACTGTTGATGCATCACTAATACGAGATGAAATGTCAATATATGTGGAACCTTTTCCTTTTTTTCTACTGAAACACCCATTTGACTTAGACATCAGTTAAATATAGCACAATATGATTAATCCACATTTATAGTAACTTTGTAATGTGTTCTATTTATCTGTGGTAAGAGACCATGCATTAAAAGCATAGTTGGGAACTGTAGTGAGTCAATATTAATACCAATGGTTTAATACTATTATCTGCATGATCATTATGCTTAATTCAGTAAACATTCCTGACATTGTAAATATGGCCAGTATAGCTGTTAATGCGAAGTTGGAAAATTGGTTGACAAATAATATGTTTAGAGATACAGGGCTCTTAGAGACTATGGATCATTTGTTTACTGACAACTGGCAGGATGCTCTGCAGGATGCTCAAATTCTACTAGTTCAGCTAAAGAACAAAAAGCCACTTTATGGCTGCTGCTTGAAACAGTATTCTTGGGTTTTTGGTGATTTTTTTCAGACTATGCTGCCATGTTAGGAACATCACCTCTGCACAAGAAATCTGTGTCACGACTGGAAAAGGATAATGCTGCTAAGACACAGTTGTGTTTGCGAAGTTGAAACACCCAAAGCACTTCACAGCATTTCATGACTGCCCATGACAATTAAAAATCACTTTCTTTATTAGGAAAGTAGACACTGAACATAAGTGTCAACCCAAATGGATTTTATTTTAGACTACCTATTGTTATCTCAGAGTATGTCAATATTACGTGCTTCAAAAGAATGGATAGGAAATGTTTATCAGTAGACAATGAAGGCAAATAGATTGTTTATGACTGTATGGGGAATACATTTCTTGGCAAGATTTTGAAGTGCAGTCAGGAGGGTCATTCTTGTGTCTGCTTTTGTTGACATTCATCATAACTGAACCTCTAGATTGTAAAATATGTAGGGTTTTTGAACCAAGTGATTCTCTAGGTACAGCATGCTGTGTTTGTATTGGACTTTGACGGCACGGTCACAAAAGATAGGATGTTCAAATGCTGCATATAGCACTGCTGCTTCTATTTTCAGTGTTTCTAGAATTCCTCATTGCAATTAACAAGCCACTGCCAAGCATTAATTTGTTTCTTTCCCTCTTAATTCTTCTGAGTATACTTGGATGTATTTTTGTCAATGTTCATGATCTTCTCTTATTTCTGACATTTCAGCCTAGAATCATATTTTGAAAACAAATAACCAGAACAAGAGTTTATATACATATATAGTAAAATAACACACAACATAAAAGAAGATTAATATTTCAGTTTTAGCTGATTTGCACATTCTTAGACAGTTTTTGCTAAATTACGGTCTTAAAGCATTAATTTTACCACATCACAAATCCAATGTCAGGCAAGGTAAAATCATGGAGTGGATATGATCGAGGAATATTGCTGTTGTGAGGATTACAGGAATATAGCTTGTTTCATAAAAATATTTCATTTTGTATCACCCCATTTTGCATGTTAATGTCTCATTAGTAGGATAGGGAATTCCAGTTTTTACAAGGTCTATAAAAATTGCTGAACAATAGGCAGTGAAAGGAAGCCTGGAGAAGGAAAAGACTCATCACTACCCAGACCCACTATTTCAGCTATTTCAGCTGTTATTTCAGCAGTGCACCAGAACCTTTACAACTAGTCACCAAAAATAATAGTCTCAGTGCGTGTAACCATTGCAGATAGTAAATCACATTTTATTTATTACTGAAGTTAATAATGGTACTGTATTTATGAGACTTACAAATGACATTTCCTTTATTTACTACAACTTACATGGCTGTTTCACCCTACCCTGAGCTTGCCCTGAGGAACCTGTTAATGATATTTATCTTTTTCATTTTAAGTAACCATTGCTTCTTCTCTTTCAGAAGGGCCTGGCTTTGTTCAGCTGCTCAGTTGCTGAGCCCTGCATTGAGCAGTGGTAGCACGGACCTGCACAGCCTCCCACCATGCTTCATCCTTCTACAAAAAAAAGTACACAGACATGTAACCATATGCAAGATTTACACTAGTTAGAGCACACATATTTTTATTCCTTGCGTAGGTTCATCACCGGTTTAAAGTGGATTTAAAATAAAGGCTCTTCTGATTTGGCATAATCTCCTACCTACTTCACACTCATCAGTGTGAGTTCACAGCTGGTTCAGAGCAAAACAAATTCAGGCATTATCAGCACAGATACGTTTTTACAGAACAAAGTATTGTCAGCATGCCACACTCTCCATGTTTGATTAATGTGCACATTCAATACGAATCAGGACAGTCCTTCAAAGAGCTCAGTTCATGTAATTGAGGCCAAATTTTAGGAACTGCTGATTGGTGAGGTGATTTTGAAAATGTGGCACTTTACACAGAGATCAGTGCCTGGCTGCTTTAATGTCGTAAAAGATGTCAGAGATCCTTTTGTGCAGATCTGTTGTTTGAAGATGCAGTCTTCAGATGCACACAAATGAGGGGGGCATCATCATTGCTCCCATATATGCTAAAAATGAATTATTGAAATATCAGAGCAGTTCTGTGAAGCAGACAGTAACACACTAGTCTGAAAGACTGGAAAACTTGAAGAACCCAATTGTGAAAGAAGACTAAATATCTTTGACTCCTGATTTGCAGTCCAAAATGCAGAGAAGAAGTTTGAGATGATCCATGCAAACATTTAAGTGACATTAATGAAGACCAGGAAGGTTCAGCTTACAGGATAAGAAGTCAGAAGAAGGAAGCTGGAGGTTCATGATAGGACAGGGAAACTATGCTAACAGAACAGATATGTAAGGGCTGTAAGTTACAAAACCAGAGGCTTATTTCATGCACACTTCTCTTTTTGGCCTTGTGGTCTAGCCACAAGACCACAATCCTTCTCTCCATTTATTAGAATGATTAGCATTTTAATAAAATTTACATAAAGGGAAAAGGTCAGAAATCTAGAAATATAAACAGAAAAATTTTAGGTGAAAAATTTGGGAACTGGAATCCAGTCAAAATATTTATGTATAAAAAGTTAGCTAAGAATTAATGAGATAGTTAATGTAATGAATTGAAAAATAGATTTTAAAAAATAGATAAAATCCATTTGGATTTCATGACTATAATAATATAGGTACATTGCAGAGGAAGAAATACATCCTTAAATGAGTCTAAATGTAAACACACCCTCACTTCCATTTGGCTAAATCAGAGAAGAAAGCATCTTTGTTCCACTACATTTCAAAGAGCATTAAAGAAGCTTGGAGCTGCATGTATATGAAAACCCCACCCTCTTCATTGCTCTCAACATTGAAATCCATTATATCCACTAAAAAGAACTTGGCACTAAAATATCTGAAGATTAAAAGTATTTGGCGATGCTTAAATCATCAACCTTTACTGATATTTACTTCAAGAGAAATCACCTAACATTTAGATCAGATACCTACAATCCAATCTGAAAGAAAGCTATTAAAATTGTTCCCTCTCTCCTTTGTAAGTTTGCCAGTCTCACAAGGTATGGTGCATCATGTTGGCATACAGCATGATGCTGCATAAACAACAAGACTGCATTGTACATCATCAGAAATATGTGAAAATTCATTTGGATCTGCCACCAGCTATCAATTTCGACAAGGAATGTATCTGCTCCAGCTTAATTAGAGAGGATGAAAGCAGGGCATATGGGTCAGCCTCCCCAGTGCTCTGTCACAGACATTTTCTCTATAAAACATTCCACTTCCCACTTCAGTGTCATCAGCCATATCTGATACAACACCAGTAGTCAAAGGCTGCAGATGCAGAGTGACTTAAAAAACAATATTCACATTTTGTTTTCCAGGTCAACTGGAGAAATATATACCCAGTGTCAGAGATGGGATTTTCCTGACTTCAGTGAGGACCTCCTAATTCAGAGCAATGCAAAAGAGACTAAACTCAAAATTCTGGGGAAAATTCTTCTTTGACACTGAAACTTGGTGTCATTCCATTTTGTAGCTAAGATACAGCTTTTTATGTTTGATATTTGTATATTTGTGTGGGGTAAATATATATATGTGCTTATATATAGTTACATATATACATATATGTACTGTAAAACAAATCAGGATCGTAACACTTTTCATATAGAATCTTCCTCTGTCATTAAAAAGAAAAAAACCTGTTTTCCTCTCCTTTCTTCACACATTTATTTTTAAGGCAGCTTTTTATTTTTTCATATATTTCCAAAATGGCAAAGAAAATAGATTTTAAGAAATCCTTTACATTTTCTTATGTCTTTAGCTTCATACTGTTTCCAGTGCAGTTGCATTTTGCAAAGAAATTGCAGTACTACCAGCCCACCGAGATAGTTTGTGACCTGTTCTTTTACTAGTCTAAAGGTGACTTTCATTTTCATGTTGACTTTACTTGGTGCCCATTTGGAGGTTTGTTCAGTGAAATAAAATTGCCTTGTAATTATTTCTACTTAGAGAAATATGACAGCTAGAATTTTTATGTTAATTAATCTTTGTGTTTTTTTCATTATTGTGCGTCTGCCTATCATAAATTTCCTTGCAATCCAGTTTTAATGCATTCTATGAATTATTGTGGTTTCTTCCAGGCTCATCATGCTTTGCAAATAGTTGACTTTGCACAGATTTCTGTTGTTTGCTGTAGTACCACCATATGTGTGATTCAGCAGGAATGGTTTGCATGTCTGAAAATACATGATTAGAAGGGTTACTCATCAAAAATGAGCCCATGTCCAGAGCGTAATCTTGTTATGAGTGTCTGTAAAAAAATTAAAATACATTTAAAAAAGCTAAAAAGTAATATCTAATCCAGGGTGTACTGGACTGAAGGGAACAAAGAAGGCATTACCATTCTTCTTGTTTTGCTGGCTCACTGAAATTAGGAAGCCACTGTTTCCTCACCTGCATGCCCAGTTAAGGGCCATCTGTTTCCTGTTTAAATGTAGTATCTCTTACACAGTTTTTCCAAAACCCCTCTTGTATTAATCAACACAATCCCAATAAACAGAAACACCAAATCTTGCTTATCTGTCTTACTCAAGAAAGCATTTTGGTAGTTGCGTCTACCACATTTTAACTTTACTGCAATGCTTTGTTTACACCAACACTCACTTTTTTTTCTCTACATTTTAAAAATTTCTCATCTAGTTCTAGGCTGATTTTGTAAGCTTTCTGAAATAGTCTGAACTCCCAAAATAATAATATGTTGAATTTGTTCACTAATGGTTTTAATCTGGGTCTGGTGTCATATGTAGGACTTAAAAGTCTTCATGAATGTTATTATAAATTTAACACTGACTTAAAGATAGTAAGGTCAAATGTATCCTTGATACGGTGCCTTTGATGAAGGTAACAAACAATGAACATGGCCTGTTCTCCTTATTATCATGGTTTAGATTTACAGGAAATCATTGCTGGATGGATACTCCTGGCAGGAAGAATCAATGAGCCAAATTGGTTACTTGGATTGGGGTGAGATTTACACAGAGAAATTATACCTTTTATTATATCAAATAATTACAGTATTATGATGCCACCACAATGAACGCAGACACTATAAATATCAGGTGTCATCTTTAGAAAATAGTCTTTAATAAAGTACCATTATCATTGATATCAGAAGACTTTTTCATTTAATTTTAAATAAAAACTAAGATTAATGAATATATGCAAAAAGTAAGGAACAAAAGTAGCTAATAAAAATGACCGAGTGAAGTACTTAATTTCATAAATACATGCACATACACACAAAGAAAGGCTTTGAAGAACTTCATTAAGGTTTTCAGAATCAACTGCTCAAATGCTAGAAAATATTGCTCGGGCATCATTGATCTGGCTCACTTTTTGCATTCATTGTGGTACAGCCCTTAACTGCACAGCTACCATCAAGCTGTGCACAAAGCCCTTCCTCATCCATCGCATCTGATGGACAACCCCCACCCCATGAGCTTTTTTTCCATATTTGTTTTCTCCTTGTTGCTCAGTGTGTGCTGTGGGGCTGTATTTATAGCATGCTTTTCATGCCTTCCCTGAAGCCAGTTGGTTATTTTTGGGCTCCTCTTGGGTGCTCCCTGGCGGCTGTAACAGCAGTGGGGAGAGCCATGCAACTGCTGCAGTGGCATAAGATGGAGATACAGCACCTGCAAGTGCCTGCCATGCAGTGCCTCCCACAAATCCTGCCCTGCCACCAGCGCGTTCGAGTGCTCGACCAATTCGTTTTTCACCAAAAGTCTCAGCATGTGGGCAGTTATGGTGCTGTTATTATTTACAGGCTAAAGATGAAACAAATTTTGATGAAAATGGAGAGCTTGCTCTAGTTGTCAACCAGATATACCTAGAATCTGATTTTTTAATCCTTGGGAGAACTCTCTGGCATCCCTGCACACATAAAACCCTCTTTCATTTTGGTTAGACATAGTGTTTTACCATTTCCACAAGACAGACGTCCCAGTCTGAAATCAGGACCCAGAAAATTAATATACTTGCTTAAGTAAAGGTCCAACCTCACTCAATCCTGACACTTTATGCAATACATTTTGCTTTAGTCCAGCCTTTTTCTCTGCTTTCTGAATCATAGAACCATAGAATAGTTTGGGTTGGAAGGGACCTTAAACTTAGTTCCAACCTACCCTCCTTGGCCAGGGACACCTCCTACTAGGCCAGATTGCTCCAAGTCCCATCCAACCTGGCCTTGAATACTTCCAGGGCAGCCACAGCTTTTCTGGACAACCTGTTCCAGTGCCTCATCACCCTCACAATAAAAAATTTCTTCCTAATATATAGTGTCATTTCACTTCCATTGTGCTCGCAGATATATGACCTTTATTATCCCTTGTCTGATGAGTCACTTGATGCCACTTTTCATCCTGAGGTCTGTGCTCAAGTCCAGATCACATGAAAGGTTGCCTGTAGCCCCCTGTGGCCTCCCTGCCGTGCTTCCTGAAGGCTTCATCCCATGGAGCAGCAGTGCATACATGTCACAGCGAGAACTGGGACACATTTTTAGTGAAGAATTGTTTTGCACAGCTCAGTTGCAGACCTGGGACCAGAAAATTTACACTGGCTGCACATTTGTGAGAAGAGGACTTATTTCTACATCAGTCTTGCCCTTCTATGTTGGTGTCTGTAAGACTCCAGCTGGAGAGCAGGCCATGGGAGAAAAGAAGAGTAGCTGACCTGCTTTCCCACCCTGACCACCTACACTGGCATATATCGCCACTTAAGGGGTCTGACTTTCAACTGCAGATCAAACTGAGATGACAGGAGGCCTTAGGCAGGCTAGCTTTGTCTTGTTTGTGGCTGGATACAAAGGTCACTTAGTCCAAGACATAGTCCATGCCTGAGTGCAAAGAAAAGGTGATGTTATTCACAGCAGTGATACCACTATTTTTCAAAATGAGCAATACAAGACTCAATTATCCTTGCTGAAATTTTGTCGAAGAATCCAGCCTAGGTCAGACAGAAGGCATATAACATTATTTTATCCCAAACAGATGATATTTGCCTAAGCTATAAGTCACTGAAATCAACAGAGTGTCTGTGGTAAATGAGAGGACGTGTTTCCAGTCCCACTTAAAATGTACTGAAAAAACAGTGTGAATGCCAAATGAAAGATATTAATGCTGGGTCAGAAGTGCATGGCTCAGGATAAGGAAGTTATTTCAGCTTGTGAGGTGAATAAGTAAGGATAATAAACAAGAGACTGGCATAAAGGGTTAAAGCTTATACAGCTGTTTCATCCTGAGTGTCTTGAACAGAGCTAATATTTTCAGTTGATTTAAGCGATTTACATTTCTACAAAATAGGGTAATTTTATACGTTTATAGAAGCAACAAAGAATGTAAAGGAAAAACCCTCTCAAAATGAACATTTCTGAAAGGAACAAGGATGCTGACAGAAACATGGGGCTCGGCTGATAAGGGGAACTTAGAGATCACAGTGCCTCCTTTGGCACCCGAGTCCAACATATAGGTAGGTATGGCTGGTACCTAATGACATTGCACCACCCTGTCTAGCACTGTAGGTACCTCAGCTTCCCTGACACCTCAAGAAAGCAAGAAGCTCCTAAATCCAGAGAGACCAAAGCAACTAGGCTCAGTGTCTATGTCTTAATCACAGGTAAGTCTTGCTCTGCTTATGCCACCAGTAGGACTGGATCTATCAGGCTTAGATAACACAGAAAAAGAGGATGGCAAAGTGACTGCATCCACATTTTTACCTGATGAGTCTGTGGCTTTTATATTAATTTGGATAGTGAAATATACAACTGTATATCTTTCCTTCCTGTTGGGCCCTTAGGTCACATCTTTTGGGTCCCCAGAGAATGCCCTTGGCTGTGAGGTGACCTGCAATGGAACCTCCTCTGTCTATCACGTGAATTTGTATGCAATAATGCAATATTTATTTGGGCCAGTGGGTGGATAAAGGCAAGAAAATGACTCTGTAATGTGATTTTTTAGACACTTGAATGAAATGACTATGAATAAAACCCTCTCCTTAAAAAGGTCATAATTCTGCTTTCATGAATGTGATTCTTCATATCCACCCCTTCCTATTCACTGTAGAGGGAGACCCTGAGAACTGATTGAATCAGGACTGGGAACTCCATTAGATGGCAGGATGCTTTAGCATGACAAAGTTCAACACAGCAGAAAATAAATCTCTCTGTTCACTTCCCCCTTGAGATGACTTCCTTCCTTGTTTCCTGTAGCTGGATATGTGCTATGCAGGAGAGGGGGCAGGGGACTACCTGGTGTAAATCCTTCTCTCCACTGGTGAATATCTTCAATTAAAATTAACCTTTCAATAGTATATCTGAATTGACATATTCCTGACTTCACACTACCTGTCTCTCTTCTAGTCTTCTGCAGACAGACTGGCAAAGCTGCAAGGCATCATATTATCTAACACAGTAAATGTGCAACCTTCTTCTTACAACAAGTCTTTCTCTGTGAGCCTCACATTAAGACCAAATCTGAAACCACAGATACTGGAAATAAAAATTGCAAATTTTATTTGAGTAACATTTCAACAACCTCTGCTTTTCTAGAAAAAACAGCTCAAAAAATATCTGCTTCTAAAATGCTTCCTGTGCCATGTTTTGGAGCAGTCTCCCCTCTCATTCAGGCAAAAGACACTAACTATTCCATTTAAATTCCTTCTAAAGAATCAGGGGAAGGTCAC
Source organism: Rhipidura dahli (assembly GCA_013399225.1). Taxonomy (NCBI): domain Eukaryota; kingdom Metazoa; phylum Chordata; class Aves; order Passeriformes; family Rhipiduridae; genus Rhipidura; species Rhipidura dahli. Next base: position 639,812 of record VXAC01000095.1, read on the forward strand.
TAACATGCACCAGTGCGGGTTCAATCATCTTGCTGCTTCACTTTATAGTTCTTCCCTTTAAATCACATTAACAAACTCAGAGTAAATCAAAAGGATGTAGGAAAAGAGGTAAGCTCCAGTGCAAGCTCTCACTGCTTTCATGTGCATGGTGTTTCTCGTCCAACTCTAGCTTATACAACAGAATGTACGACACAGTAGTCCCTGGGTTTTCATTTTTATAATTTCACAGTGGCCAAAGCACTGAAAAATACATCCACCAGCCAAACATTAGCTGCTTTGTTCTTCCCTCTATCTAGCTTTTTTCTTTCATCCCTTCTTTCTCTGTTGACCTTGTCTTACTCATTTCCAGTTCTTTGTCCCCCTTTCCAGTACTATAATGCCTTTCCCTTCTTACTAAACTTCAGTTCTACTTCCAGTCACTGTGGAACTTGTTTAGTTTTTCCTTCTTTTGTCATTTCTGTTTTTCTCTTTATAGCATGACCTCTCTTCCTTTTGCTAATACATTAATTTCTCTGGTCAACCAACTACTTCACTACTTTCTCTCTGTAAAGATTCCATTATCATTCTCCTTTTTTCTGCCTTCCATCCTTCCCTCATTTTTTCTTCTTTCTCTTTAGAAGCATTTTCTTTGTCTTAATACTCTCCCAGAATATTTCTTCTCTGACATTAATAGAAAAAGTTTTATTCATTGTCTTGCTTTCCTACAGGCTCAGTTCTCTCTCATCTCTCCTTTTTTGACTTCTAAGTACTTAGAAGCCACAAATACCCATCTAGCCACTGGAGTAACTTAGTTTGATCAAAGAGTGTTTGATCAGACATAGGTGAGATAAATGAAGAGTACAGCTGGACTGACCAGGAGCACACAGGAATTAGAAGTTCTGCTAACACAGAACTGCCCAAGAATAAAAGAACCTCACCAGTTTTGAGGATCTCAGGATCTCTACAGTGCTGTCTAGAGCTTAAAGACGAAACCTGAGGAATGGTGAAGAAATGGATGTGGAAAAGGCAGGGGAGATGAACTAGTGTAATATTAATTTTATATTATGTTTCTTTATGCCTTTCAGGTCATTAACATTTAGGGTCTGTAGAAGCTGCTTGAGAGAGCAATTTATATTTATTGTTCAAAACTTCTCAAAATTGTGTTATGAAGAGCATTTTTGGCTCTGTCAGGGTTATTTCTAACGTGGGAGAAAAGTTAATTCCTCCCAGAACCAAGTTATTATCATAATTTGCTAGCATATGTCTATCATAACTATGTTTTTTCTTGGAATCCTTCCAGCAGGTAATTTTGGGAGACCATTTAAGTCAGCCCTTTCTCTCTACTACATAATGGGAGCATGGGGATTTTGATTACTATTACCCCCTTTTTAACTTTTCAACTGTTATTTTAAAAACCGAGGGTTGGGTTTTTCATTCTTCCAATTCAGTTTTCAGAGTGCAGAATGAAGGTCTGGCACTCCAGGGTGTATGTTAGCTGCAGGATAATGTTTGTGGCAGAGAAGTATACAAGGCAAGAAATGGCTTTTGTGGGTGATTAAATACTGAAGTGAAGCTGAGGTGTTTGATAACCACAGAAGCTATTTATTGTGTGTATACTCCAGTGCCATGAACATTATTCCTATTATACAACAAGACAAAAGAAGATTCAACAAACCATAACAAGAGAAGGATGAAGGGGTTTTTTGGTTGTTGCTTTTTTGTTTGATGGAAGTTTGTAAGTTCTAATTCATTCTGTGCTTTTCCTAACATTGCTTTTCACGTGGAAGGGTGGCAGGGGAGGGGATTAAGGCCAAAAGACAGAGATTGGCCTGCAAATGGTGGTAGTAGGGACTGAACTCTGAATAAATATTGTGAGTTATCATAAACAGCAGTGCTCACTGTTTTGCTGGGACTCCAAAAAGACCATGCTAATAGTATTCATTAAAAGCATTTCTTTATGTTGTGACAAATAAGCTTAGGAAAAGAATCAAGTATTATCATGTATAAAAAATTCCAACAATGTGATATATTAAGAAGATAATGGTAATATGCAACTTCTACATGTTCTGCTAATACTCACAGAAGCAGTGAGACCTCAGGAAATGCTGTGAGACCACACTCAAAAACGTTACTCAGATTCTAAGTGGTAATTCCCTGTGGCTTGTTCCCTGCTTGTTTCCTGATATTTCTGTCCAGTATTTCGGTTTTTTGGGATGGCACTCAGTGATCTCCATCAAGACTCTGTTCTCAGAAGAAACTGAAAAATACAATGAGCTTTGAATTTAAATAATCCATCAAAACCAGGGAAAACACACCTATTTCACTGTCATTACTTAAGAGTTGTCAATTCCTCCTTAAATCCCTTGAGTAGTTAAAAAGAGCAGAAACAAAATGGTGTCTATAAAATGACCAGCTACCCAGTGGAAACCCTGAGCAGAGGAAATCAGTCACAGCCAACACTACGACTGGTCTTTTTTTGTAGATGTTGCTCATTAAACAATTATGAGCAGACAATGTATTTGTGAAGTGCAAACTCTGTTTGCAAATGGCTTGCCCTGGATAAACACAGCCTGCTTTGTCGAATCACGAAAAACAATTTAACCATCTGTAGTCACAGCAGCCTCGTGAGTAGCGGCTGTTTTTACACCGCTTCAGAGGTGGGGAATTCACAGAGAAAAATGTTTTGCAACAATGACAGAATGTGAATTAACTTCACATTTTAAAGTGTTAATCATGCTACAATTTTGTTTGCACATCTCCTAACAGGAAATAATACAAATTCCATGGGAATGATTGTTACTTTAATCAATTTACATTAAATGACTTTTAAAGTTGTCAACACTTGCTGTCTACCCACAGACATTCCTTCAGACCAGGCTGTTTCTAGAAGTTTTTTTAAGTCATTAAAATATTATCTGAGCATATTGTTGAGTACAGCTTTGAAAGGTGCTGGATTGTCATCACAAGCTCACCTAGCAAGGCAGATTAAGGGGAGTTGCACCTGCCAGCCACAACACAGCAGCAGCACATGTTCCTGCTGCCTGCCCTGAGGTCCCTCCCTGCCTCTGCTGCACTGGATGACAGTGAAGGCAGGTTCCATAGCCCTCTATCCCTTCCTGTTTGTGCCCAGGAAATACTTGCTCAGTATCAATATGTTAGTTGTTGCCAGCCAATTTTCAAACTCTCTTATTTGCCATCATATGTGGCTTAGCAGATCAGTGCCCTCTTCTGTGAGAATCAGTAGCTTACCAAGCACACCTTCTTATTTGGATGAGTGATTATTTTAAGTACCTTTGAAATGCAAGGGTACAGTTTTGTTCAAAAAGGAGGTATTTTCTTATTATTGCTTGTGTCCATGTTTTATATTATTTACAGCCATCTAAACATTTATATCTGTTGTTCAACTGTATATAAAAAAATAAAAATGCACTAATGGAAATTTATTTTAATGCATAATATAGCCACACAAAACAACAGTATGGACTCAATGATTCTTGCTGCTGTTTTTCAGGTACAAATTTCCATATGAATTATGGGATAATATTTCTGCTCTGGAGTGGAATGTGAGTACAGCTTCCTTTGTGGTATTCAGTGCTAATGTGCATATTTAAATGACAAATAAAGTTCTACTTATTCTAAATTATCTTGAATGACTATAGGATATGAAAACGTACTGTTAAATTCAGATGTATCATTTAGAAGAGGGTTTTCATTCTCCTATGATGTGACCTAATTTCAAAAAAATTGAGACTGGGAGTTGTGCTCTCTTTGTTTTACACAGCAGATGTTAATGCCAATATCTACTTAATTTGAAAGCTGCACTGATTTCCACTGCTTCTTCCTTTGAGTGTCATTGCTGTATAATAAAATAGTATCAAGTATAGCAAAGGTCATTTTCAGTTACACCCAAACTGCTGGCCTGACCTTACAAGTTTTTTAAACAAACCTGTTTTTTAAAAAATTATATGAATGTGGATGGCTCTAATGTGACTGTTGCATAAGGCTGGGTGGCATAGTAAAATAACAGATTATTAGAATAACAGTAGAATAACAGTCATCAGAAAAAAACATTGTAAGAAGATTCCTCATGGCCTTAGTGTCCCCTGATGTATGCACATTCTTGAAAGGAAAATGACATGGGGCAAAATAGCACTGGCCCATATTTTTGCATACTATTTTATTTCAGTAGTTTCAAGATCAAACCTGTTCAGTTTACAGGCCTACTTCAGAATAAACTATGCTTGCCTCAGGTTTAAGAGATTTAATGGTATTGTGGTCTACAATCCATCAGTATCTCCTTTCCAAAACTTAAAAAAAATCATTGTTGATGCTACTTTAATTTTCAGCATTTTTAATATCATAAAACTCCTAAAAGTCTACTTGCTTCATCCTTCTTCAAATGCAATGTATTGAAAAATATATTAATGCTTCTATTTTACATTTCATTTTGACAGCCTAAAAACTCAACTGCCAATTATATGAAATGTGAAATCATACCTCTTTGGCTTGTGGTCTTCTAAAGTATCAGAACCATCTAGTATTGGGCTTTATCAGTATTAAGTTAAGGAATCTGTAAGAAAAACAGGGGATGTGAATAGAATTGGTATTGATAATTCAGTGGGTGGCATTCTTCCTGTAACTGCTACAGATTCACTGGATCAGAATGCTAATGGAGGGATGCTAATCTTAGGTATGTGATTTAAAACAATTTCTCTACACTTGTGTTGGTAGAGACTTCTCTAAACCACAACAAAAATGTACACTAAATGTATGAACAAGAAAAGAATTAAGCAAGTAAACTAGAGGGTGCAAAGAATAATTTGGAGAACAAGTGAAAATTCCTGCAGCAATATGATCTTGAAGACATTGGTTACTGGACAAAATTATGGGCAGTGTCAGGTGGATGTTGAAAAATTTGTTCTCTATAATATACAAATTATAGTGATACATAGAGAAAATTATAGAGGCCCTACAGAGATAATACAGACCTTACATTATAATAGGTCCTGTAGAGAGACAGAAAAACCAGAGGGCTGGTTGAACACTAGCTGTGTGAAGTTTAAGAAACACAAGTGCTGGATTATGCTCCTGGGATGGGGCAACCCTGGATGTATGGAGGCTGGAGACCAGTGTCATGAAAAGGGACCTGGGGACCATGGTCAGGGGAAAGTTGAGTATGTGTCAGTGCTCTGAGAGCCAGGAGAGCCAGCCATGTCCTGAGGGGCATCAGGCACAGCATCACCAGCTGGGCAAGGCAGGGGATTGTCCTGCTCTGCTCTGCACTGGAGCAGCCTCACCTCGAGTGCTGGGGGCAGTGCTGGGTGCCACAATGTAAGAAGAATATTGAGCTATTAAAGACAGTCCAAAGGAGGACAACAAAGATGGTGAAGATATGAAATGTGCCTGGTGTCACTGGTTTATTCAGCCTGGAGGAGATTGAGCATCTTCTCAGTCAAGAGATTCCTCATGAATAAGATGTTTACAATCAAGGACAGGTCTCTTCTTTCTGATGCCCAGCGACAGGACCCAAGGGAATAGACTGAAGTTGTGTCAGGAGAGGTTTAGGTTGAATATCAGGAAACGGTTCCTCACCCAGAGTGTGTTTGGACCCTGGAACAGTTCCCCAGGGAAGTGGTCACAGCATGAAGCCTAACAGAGTTCAAGAAGTGTTTGGACAATGCTCTTGGGCACAGGGTGTGACTCTTGGGACTGTCCTGTGCAGGGCCAGGATCTGGACTTCGAACGTCCTGTGGGTGCCTTCCAGCTCAGGATATCCTATGAATATTTTGTGAGAGAATTGCTATGCAAAATGCAGTGTAGCTAAGAGCTTAAAAGTAGAAGGAAAATATATCTACTAAATAGTATCTGAAATTATTTTGCCATGTAAACAGAATTCACAGTGATGTCAGAGCTGAAAGAAAAAATCTGTTAATTGAAGTAATTTCTAATACATGAAAATTGCTTTCATTTTCTTGCAGAATCATGGTGAGATTTCCTAGAATTGTTTACACTGTAACTGGAAAGTTGCATGAATGCCAGCTAAATTTAAAAAGAGGTTCAAGCTGACATTAGGAGAGGAAGACATCGTGGAGTTTTAATATTCTCGGACTATATGATAAATAAAGGCAAAGTAAGTCAGCTTCTTGTCTCTGAGCTGAAAGCTGTGTAACTCTACAGCAACACATCCCTTCATTTCTCATTTCTGTTTATCATTGTATTGCTCAAAGCCCCTACAACAATGCCTTGTTATGCCAAATTCTTTTAGTGTAATAAAGATCAAACTTTACTTCTGTAAAATCAGGATTACTTTACATCTGCAATTTTTTTTTTCCTATGCATGTTCTTAGTTTTGGGATACATATAAGTAACTAAATATGGAAAATGCCTTACAAGGATAGAGATACCATTAAAAAAATCCAAAATAAACAAAGAAATTAATAGGTACTTAAGCCATGCAGTCAAGGCTGCTCTTAAGATAATTCCAAAGGTTTGAAAATGCTATAATGAGAAAACATTTTTATTATAATGAGAGGAATTTTTATTCATTTTTCTTGAGAAAATCTTATGAGAGCCTTTAAAACATGATTTCGGGAGACACTTTTCTAGGAACAGCAAACCATAGAGTGTCTTTACTGAACAGAAAATAGCACATCTCATCTCAGCTGTTCAGTTGCAGTCCCAAATCCAGACATTTTGGCAACCATACAGTGTGCAAACAAACATAAACTTTGTAAACACATGATTAGGCAGGACCCTTCTTCAGGATCCCATATTTAGGATGCTCATAAGATACTCAAACAAGGAATTAATGCATTTGTATATACAACCCCCTTAGAGACAGATTATGAAATTTTCACAGATAAACCCTCCAAAAAGGATTCATGATGAAACACTACCCATAGCATTAGAAATATATACCAAACCCATTCTTAGCAAACATTTGAATATATAATTTTCAAACAGAGCCCTCCATAGTATCCATAATATGTCTACTCTTTCAGACAACAGATTTCCCTCTATCTCACAGATGAAAATGAAGAAAATGTAGGAGACATCCTAGTGGTATTGTCTCTATATTAGCACACTATCTTTGTCAAGTTAAAGAATAGAAATTTAAAGGATGCAGAAAAGGATGCAGAAAAGATTTTGTAATCAGAAAAAAAAAAACAAACAAAAAACAAACCCTTAGAGATTAGGACCAGAATTTTGAAAAGATTTAGAAAAAATATATATTCATTTAAATTAGATACTTCATTGTTTTTTAAATCTATTTTGTTATAAAATAGGATTTTGTTTCAAATTTAAATAAAATTTAGTATCAGTACAAAATATATGTGGTTGAAACTGTCATAACAAAATACTTCAAGTGTAAGTTAAAGAAAAACACTTCAAGTGTAAGTTAAAGAAAAAATTCATTACACCTGGAAATAACATAAAAATCGTTGAAGTAAGAAAAAAATAGTTCAGGTTCACCAAAGGTAATTTTTTGTTTTCTTTACTTACATCCAAAGCTAAAAGAAAAATCACTTACTTGTATGGTTTGGTAGAAAAGGAAAGATTGCAAAAATATGATGACTATTTTGTTAATAGAAGAGTTGATTTTATTCTGAGGGAGAAGGTAAATAACACCTAACCAAATCAATGTATTGTTTAAAACAAATGAGTAAATGGACCCTTTATACTACATATAAAATGTTACTGGACATGGGGGTTTTTCCCTCTCATGACAGTACAAAACAGCAGATGTTCAGACAAGCCATACTCAAGGATTCATGTGAAAAAAATAATAAAACCCTAGTCCTTTGTGATGAGATATAACTTGCTAGTGATGGAATTATTCAAAAAGAATTATAAGAAGAAAATAAACATTGTGTTGCTAGATACCACAGACCAGTGTGTGGAACAGCAGAGACCTCTCTCAGTTTAGTTTTACTATGTCACTTGCTTAGTTCAGAAGCTCAGAGTGCCAAGCATTTACTGCAATTACATGAAGAATTTTTACATCCTTGTCTATACCATATAGGGTTCAGTAAACAAATGTTACTTACTTTGAAGACAAAATACATTTGGTGTCACTTAATTTATATTCAGATAACTTGAAACAGAATTCTACTGGGACAGTCCTGAAAGAAGTAGCCAGGATCACTTACTCCAATTCACTACAATCATAGATTATATGATTTATAATTTCTTTTATTTCAGCCTTTCATTTCAGCATTGCACTAAGCAGATATAGCATAAAGGATCATGTTTATCATATATTGTCAGGGTCAATCAGCTTAAAGTAAATTTCCATAATGTGCTCATGGGGAGAAAAACAAATGACTGTGGTTAAAGTTTCAGGCAGAAGCAAATTTAAATAAAATTCTGTGTTTGCAGAGGCAGGAATGATAGCACATGCTCAAGTGCAAAGAAGAAAAACCACTGCTGCTGCTTTTTTCACCCAAACTCTTAAGACAGATGCTGAAATATTATAGGCTAGATCTGTTTGGAGGGTAAAGTGAATGACAGAGGCAGATCTGCTTTTAATACTCTTTGATATATTTTTTGAAAAGACACTTTAAATGCTTGAGGCACAAGGGGAAGAAATTTCTGAGGTCTTTCCAGCTGTTGCTCTTCTCAGAAAGTCTTTTCTCTGGGCTTTCCTTTACAGCCATGCTTCAATTATTTCTACAAATGTCCTTGCCTCCTCTCCACCTGCTGATCCCAGCAGCAGCAGCTCCTCAACAGGCCTTGGTGCCCCCCCTCCCAGGCTCATAGACATCTGCATTTGCTCACATCCTCCAGGTACATCACTCACTTCCTTCTGGCTCTGTCTGTGACCCATGGGTTTGACAGTGGTCTATTTTTTGTTCTTAAGAACGGCTCAGGAGACCAACTGACCCAGCTTAATTAGTTTATTGATCGGTACCATAAAGTCCATAACCAATTAGTGAGAGTAAAATTATTAATGTCCAGTTCCGCAATAGTTTACTCTTGGAATGCAGCCATGCAGCAGAACAAAGCAAACACAAGATACAGCTCATCATGGGGCTCCATGTGTATCCCATTTCTTCCCCAGGTCACAGGAGAAAACCTTCCATTGTGCTCACTGCTGTCCTCATCTTCCCTAACAGAGACAGAAGAACATTCTGAGTTTATTCTGTCTTCCTACTATTACAAAAGGAATATCTGACCTAGCCCCTAGTAGAGACACTACAGCACTTTCACTGTTAAAAAGAATGACTGCTGTGGAATGGAGTGTAGCATGAATGCAAAACATTTTGAGAGTGTAAAACAGAGTAACAAGACTTTGGATAACAGGGCAATAAATCCTATTAAATATCTTTCTCAATGAGATTCAGTTATATCTATCATAAAAATAAGTTTTCTATACTGTGAAATTCACAGTCATATGCTAATGCCTTAGGGGACATTAAGTATGGTGGTTTACAATTAGTAGTTGACATTAGAGAAGGAATTATAAAATACAGCCAGGATGCAGTGATCAGCACTTGTGCTCTGATAGCAAGCAGGTTCTTCTTTCCCTATATATAAGGAAGAAAGCTCTGTGCTGTAAATGCTATATTGTTATGTTTTGAGGTGTTGTCTTTGGACCATTAGGCACATCTTCATAAAGGAAATTTTTATTCCTTTAATATGACTGCAAATAGCTGGAGGTATCAATATGTTGTATAATGAAAGGACTATGTTGTACAGGACAAACTAACATGATGGCTTCTAACAAAACCCAACAAGGAGCAATAGAAACTCCTCTCCATTGGAACATGATTGATTATGATCAGGATCCATAAGGCACATCATTAAATACAGTCCTCAGTTTACAATGATAGAGAGATTTCTTGTTCTGTTTCCAGGAGCCAGCTTATTCTGTCTCCTTGCTACAGTTTTGCTCTCAAGACATTTTTGATCATTACCTTTTGTAAGGATTACACTGCAATGTTCAGTTTAAGGAAATACAACAATTTCTTTCTATTCTAACTTTGTAACTTTATTGGGATTTGATTATAAATGTTTTGGTAGTAGCATCATATTTGACAGCATATCTCCTTGTTTTTATGTAGCTTTATGGTAGCAAGGACTTTGCTCTCTCCAAAACAGAGGCAGAAGGGGTTCTGCCTTTGAAAGGACTTCAGCAACACTCTTGGAGCTGAAAACAGATACATTGAAATTAGCTTGTTGAAAATAAGTTAACTTCCCCGTTTCATTGAAGAAAATTTGTTCACAAAAAGGGAAGGCAGTGTGTGTGTGTTGGGTCATTACTGCAGTATTTCTTGCATGAGTTCATTGATGCCTTGCTCTCATGTCGTGAGTTGATGCCTCAGCCTGATACCCTAATTCATGATGATGCTGCAGTGCAACTCATTTCTGAGTGTAATACTGTGCTAGTGGTTCATTCTTTCTCACCACAGAGTGGTTGTGCTCTTGGGAAGGGTATCATACCTTGAAAACCATAAAAACACGATCATAAGTGGCCTATATCATTCCTAGCTGAGATTATTCAGTGACATACAGAGAACATGAAAAAGCTGGTACATTTTGCTGTATTTTTCCAGAAAATGGGTTTGCATCTTGTGTAAAACCCCTGAGGAATCATTAAATAGATAAGGATGAAATAGTAAACTCTGATAAAGGAATAAATAGAAAAAATACTTGTGGAAATCAGATGTTTGACCCTTTGCAAACAGGAGAGCAATTTTTCAGTGGAACCAATGCTACTCTTCAGTCTGTGCAATTGCTTGTTGGAATGGAAATTTATTATAAAAGTGGTAGAACTGCATTTTTTCCCCCCTTTTTTTTTCCTGAGGTCTTCCTAGAAATTTGCAGGTGATGAGAGAAGCCTTCATTCTAATAAAAGAATAGGCCAGCTTACTGATTGGAGAAAATTACATGGAGTTTTTTAATCAAAGTCTCTGTGGTCTGCTGTCTGATTTTCTAGGCCAGATGTCAAATGTTTTTCACTGATGTCGATGTTGAAGTAATCACTAAGCCAATTCCAAGAATGAGTAAGTGAGACTGTAATAACATTTCATTTCAGTATTACATAAGCTTTTTTTCCCAGCTATGAACAAAGTAACAGGACCCCTCTGATTCAATATAATTACACAAACTATTACTTTGAAATTTGTGAGACAGTTTTATGTGTGGGCAATTGCTCTATACATATATATGGGAGGTTTCAGTACAAAATGCAAAAACACATTTACAAAGTTTTATATTTTTAAACATTTACATTTAATTTAAAACATAATTACATTTTTCATATTTAATCTATTTTATTAAGTTTATCTTTGCTGCTACAGTATTAACCAGTAATTTGAAAGGCAAGAATTTTCTAGAAAAAAGACTTTGCAATTTGAAAATGGGAAGAGAAAGAACTAGCTGGCTCAATGGATGATGTACCTTAGTGAGTGAATCTCAGATGAATATTGTGTGACTGCGACATCAAATATTTTACAGTTTTTATGTGAAATATAATCAAAGTTACTCATAGTGATGTAGAGCATTAGTCTAGTAGAACTAACTCAGAACTTAAGGAACACATTGGCTATAGTTTTTTCAAGAGGAAAGTGATGATATAATGAAGCAAATAAATATTTGTCACAAATAAATAGAGAAAAAAGCAAGTCTAACTAATATGAAACAATATATGATGCTCAGAGTAAGCATACTCTGTGGGTAAATTCATAAATTAATGGGTAAATTATTATGGGTATTTATTAATACAAAAGTACTCAGGTGGCACATTGAACCTTAGTAGAAACTAACAAAATATTAACATTGTCTCTTTCACCACAATTCATATCTTTATTGAATAGATATTTTGATTACATATCCTCTGCTTTATCCACTGCATATTTGGTGAGCAGCTATCCAATTTGCTGTTCCTTCACTGGTGAAGGGCTGCCTGGTTTCTTAGAATTTCATATTCCTTCATGAGCATTGCTATGGTGCTTGGTACTACAGTTTCACATGCAGTGACATCATGAGGTTTTCAGATTGCTTTTCTGATAAGCATCATTTATGCTCATTTTGCAGAAGGTGAGTATTTGCAGAAGGCATGGGAAGATTGACACAAATGTGTGTTACTGTTTTCTGGTACCCATCCAGGATTGGTTTTCGGCATCCTTCACCTTAGAACACACTTTGTCCAAGTGCTCAGCTTGCTCCCTACATGCAGTTGGGTTGTTATTTGCAATGTCTGTAATTTCAGCTCATGCCTCCTGTATACAAAGCATATGCACAAGCAGAGCATGTGTAGAAACCAAGGTCTTGTGGGACAGACAGAGTCCAGCTCCTCTTGCTGGGCACCCAGGACAGACTGCACCTCCTAAGCCTGCAGCCCAGGCATCACTGCTGGCTCCAGCTGTAAAACTGCACCTCTCAAGAGCCTGTGATCTGATCCAAATTCATTTGGCAATTAATTTCAGCAAGACAGAAAGACTCATTTCAAGGATGGGGGCACTAGATCTTTTAAGGAAAGGTCACTAGAACAATTTAATGGGGCTTGGCAGCCCTTGAAGAGATACCATGTGCTTTTCCTGAGATACAGTGGAATCCCTTTTGGCTCATATTTCCTAAGTTTATTCAGCATGAGAGAGCCACACAACAGGAAAACTTACATTTCAAAACCCAAGTTTAAAGTCTGAGAAATGTGTCAGAAAGTGAAGACAGAATCCTAAAATGGGAAGAGTCATACAAGATTCAAAACAAGCAGTACTACCAGTCCTGTTCCCAGAAACAGGCAGAATATAAACAAGTTAGACAAATATTGCAACAGCACAAATCATTTAAAAATATAAGAGCTTTCAGCTTAGTCATAGTGATCCCCAGGGACAATTCTCTGTCTTGCTCTCTGGACTTAGTCTATCAAGTACCTCAGAGGACAGTGAATGCAAGATTGAATAAACAGTGAATAAGTAGATTAGTTAGAAAAATTAACATTTCATTCATAAGCTCAAACATGATCTTCTACTATAGACCTATGTCATAATATAAAAATATTCCCATAAAGTGAGCAGCTTTGTGATTAAGACACAGGCAGAGGAGCTCCAGCATTCAGTGGTACCTTTCTGCTTTATCAGGCAAAACCATTTTCATGTGCTACCTATACAGCAAGGACCAAAAAATCTGCAGTGATTGAGATAGTCCACTGCCACTTTGATAGTGTAATGCTGAATTAAATGAAAAACTTGGAGACACATATGACTAGATACTATTGCATAAAACAACAGTTCTCCAGAACTGCCTTGTGCAAAAACTTTCCATGTGCAGAGCAGTCTTTGCACACTCAGGTGTTGGTATACAGACATCATAAATTTTTTTCTTACAGCTTGGGCCCTAAAAGAAAATTACAATGACCATACACTCTTTCAGGTTGGAAAAAAAAAATGGGAAAATTAGCATCACAGCTAAAACTGTTGGGGATGATAAGGTTACATTCCACAATATGGATCTGATTCCATTTATGTATACTTCATGAAAAGGAACATGTACCCTTTAATAAAAGTCACATATTGAATTGTCTAGCATTGTCAAAGACAATCTCTCTAAGGAAAACCTCTTGAAAATCATATCTAGTATAACTCCTTTGACCATGTAAAAAAATCCCTCCAATAAATAATGAATAATTTTCATTATATATCATTTTTTCAATATTTTTTCCTCTTCACTTGCTTGTTGAAAATAGCTTATTTTCTTTTAAGCTGTGTTTGAAATTGTTCACCCAATTTTTTGTGAATTTTTGTTTCTCCATAACTTCTTATTTCAGTTGTTTTCTTAGCTACAATGGGTCACTGGAGACTCATATAATTGTTTCTTACTCTCTAGTTGGATGTGTGAAATTGTAGATACAGAGCCTCTGATGTGAAAGCTCCTGGAAAATAAATACCTGCAATTGTTGAGCATGCAACATTAAAATATGTTTTATGAGATGTTCATGGCAATAAAAAGACACTTCCAGAAAGTATACGGGAAGAAAAGCCCTGGTAGGAAAACATCCCCAAATCATTTTTTATTTTGTGCAAGTATTTATGGAAATAGTATTTGCTGTAGTGGGCTAGAACTTACACAAACAATATTTTTCCTACTCTTCAGGGAACCAGAGAAATAACACATAAGTAAATCACCCAAAAGATGTTTTTTTTTTGTTAAAATATTGCTGTTTCAATATTTTGAAGACAGGAATTGGTCAAAACCTGATTATCATGACACAATCAAACATGTCAAAGCTCACACTGGTGAATGCAGGCTGAACATTTGAAACAGCACCAGTAAAGAGGTAGGCATATTCTTGTATTTAACATCCCCAAATTAAGGCTTTCAAAGTCTTACACACACATTGGAAGCAGAAAGTTTTGCCTGATTCTTGGTAAGAAAGACTGTAAAAACTACTCCAAACACATTCTTAATAAGGCTTTCCATAGCCAAAAAAAATAAAGCTACTACTGGGAGGTCACCAAAAGGAGGAGGAAGACAGAACAGGTACCTCATGCTCTGTGTATTGGCTCTGACCATGGAGATACTTCTTCCATCTCCTCTGCTTTCTCCTCTCTCCTCTCTCGAGCTGTAACACAAACAGCACAACCCCGGCTCTTCTGAGTGTGGATGATGGCGACTTTCCCAAATGAGCCTGCAGATCTTCCAGAGTTCTGTGAGCAGAGAACAGCTCGAGGTTAGTAACTACTTCTGGAAGATGGAAAAGCAAAAAGCTTCCTGAGGGAACCTGAGAATGAAGAGAAGAAGTTGCCATAGGGAAAGCATGGGGAAAAATAACATCAGCCCATTGCATGCTGAGGATGGTCACCTCACAAACAGAAACAGAGCTGAGGCAAAGGTGTTTAACACGATCTCTGCCTCTGTTTTCAACACTGAGGATGGACCAGGGAGGACTCAGTGCCCTGAGCTGCAGGACCATATCTGTGAGAATGATCAGCTCCCAGTCTACCTGAAATGTGCAGGATCTGCTGCTTCAGCTGAATCCCCACAAATCTATGGCGCCCCATGGGATTCATCCAGGAATCCTCAAAGAACTAGCTAATGTCATTACAAAATCAATTTCCTCCAGATCACCATGAACCTCATGAATCACTGTCCATTGCCCATTTTGAGAAAAATACAGGGCTGGCTGGCTGGCCTGTTTGATGGGGCTTGGACATAAAACATGAATATTTCTAAGTACCAAGACTTTTGTGAATGGGAAAATTGTGTTCAGCCCAAAGGCTGCCAGAATGTGGGTGGGAGAAAGGAATCTGTTTAAAAAAAAAGATGTGTTTCTGAAAGATAGAACAAGAAGTTTGATCTCAGTGAGATGCAAAAGCAAGACAACAGTGGAAAAAACAGATGATGATCATCAAGGTGCTAGAACAAAGGAAGAGAATGGTTTCTTGTTGCATTTTATAGTAACCGATCTTAGGGACAGTCAAAATGGTAGATGCACACTCATAAAGGTATATTCTATATATTGACGCCATAAGTGTGAATTGCAGGCAGTTTTAACCGAGAAGAGGGCTAAAGGAAAAATATCATTCTTCAACAGAAACATATAAAAACTAACGGTTTGAAAAGAGAAAGCTAACAAGCCCTTGTTGATGAAATAAGATGAATAAAAAGAGGTATTAGCTTTTGGAAGGGGAAGAAGTTAGGAACAGTCTCACTCTGTACTTTGTATTGAGCAATAGTATCTGTTTGCTGAACTGATCCACACATAGCATTGAGATTTGCTATTTCCTTTTATTCAGACTGATGATTTTGCTAATGCATTTTCCCCTTGGGTGTAATTTTCGAAGTGACTCCTCCCTAACTCCTGATATACAGGCCTTTCTGTTTCCAGCAAATGAGGTCATGACTTAACATCTTGGGTGACTGGACAACACATTCTTACTGGGACTGCTACAAAGCTGTGCTACTGCCCCCCTTCAGACCACTCCCGGTGACATGTTTAACCAGATTATACCAGAGGCACAGCTGTCAGTTGATTACTGTTTTTTTTGTGAGCTCTTTATGTATCATTGTGTTGCAAGCAGGCTCATTTCACAAAGCAATGCATCCCATCAGAAAGGCACCTTTGCTTACACTAGCTACAAAACTCATTTTAAACACCCTGTTCTAGTCCATCACAGCAGTATTGTGCACTTTGCATTAAGTAAAGGATGTGCCATTGTGGTTTCTTTGAAGATGCTGTGAAAGGTGGGCTAGGAGTACAATCCTGATCATGGTCCCACCTTTTCCTCAGTCTGAGTAATCAAAGCAATTCCACTAATCCCTTCACAGAGATGAGAGCGGCTTAGTTGTGTTCATGACAATGGCTTGCTGTTTTTCAGCTGGGGCTTTATTCATAAAATGGTGTCTGAGGCAAAAGGACACTTTGGGGGTGCAGCCTTGAAAATGTGGCACCTCAGTGAATTTAATATCTCTGCACTGTTCTGCAATATAATTTCATTAAGAGCTGAATCTTTTTGGTCATAACCAAAAGCCATAGACTCTGCAGGTTTCTCAGAGGAATTCAGTGCCTCATGATTTCAGGGAAAGACTGATTTAGGATTTGGGTTTTCTTATGGACATTTCCAGGAATGATTGAAAAGATGACTGCAAACCACGAACACCTTGTTATTAGGAATGTTCCAGGGGACATATTATACTTCTATAAAATCTTCTTGTCTCCCGAGATAAATAATAGTCTTCCAACATAAATCATGGTTAATGGCAAGCTGAACATGAGCCAGCAGTGCTCTGGCAGCCAGGGGGGGCACCCATGTCCTGGGGGGCATCAGGCACAGCATGGCCAACTGGGCAAGGGGATGATCCTGCTCTGCTCTGCACTGGGGTGGCCTCACCTCGAGTGCTGGGGGCAGTTCTGGGTGCCACAATAAAAAAAAGATATTAAACTATTAGAGAGCACCCAAGAAGGGTAGCAAATACGTTAAAGGGCTTTGAGGGGAAGCCATATGAAAGTGGCTGAGGTCACTCGGTCTGTTCAGGCTGAAGAAGAGGAGACTGAGGAGACTCCTCATCACAATCTATGAATTCCTCATGAGGGGAAGAGGAGGGGCAGGAACTGATCTCTTCTGTGTGGTGATCCACAACAGAACCCGAGGGAACGGCCTGAAATTGTATCAGGAGAGGCTTAGGTTGGATATTAGATAAAGGTTCTTCCCCCAGAACATGGTTGGACACTGAAATAGGCTCCCCAGAGAAGTGGTCACAGTACCAAGCCTGACAGAATTCAGAAGCATTTGGGAAATACACTCAGGCACATGATGTGACTCTTGGGGATGGTCCTGTGCAGGGCCAGGAGTTAGACTCGATGATCCTTGTGGGTCCCTTCCTACTCAGCATGTTCTGTGATTTTAAAGCTGAGCTGATATCTCTGTAAAATCTGCCAGTATATTAAAAATTAGTTACTCCTTCAAACTACCAAATATGATACGCATAGTACTGGTTGAAAAAAAGGATTTCTGGTGTTTTTAAACTGCTAAAACCTTAGTTTGACTGGCTTGACCTGTATTTGAGGGCTGAACAGTGCAGAGGAATTAATTTCCTCCTCTTATAGTCTCCTAATCACTGTCCAGGACATGTTCCAGTATTGATGACAACTTCAAGCCCCAAAAGAGGGCCTTTACAAGAGACTGCAGGATAAACAGCCCTGCAGCCAATTGCTCCTAACCCTCAGAATAGTGAAGATGGCTTCACTCCAAAATTATCACAACAGAGACCACACAGATGGGAAGATAAAAGTTCCCTGGGTAAGCTGCTAACAATGCAGACCATTTTGCTCTGCAGGGCTGGGATGCACAGGTAAGCCACCTGTGTTCTCACCACGTCACCAAAGTAAAGGCCAGGGCTGATTGCTTGATGGGTGCTCTTTTGTTATCATATATCAGGTGTCACCTGCAATTTCATGTCTCAGGCAGTAACAGAGAATCCATCTGTCATCTTCCAGTGAATCTCAGTGAAATTTCTTTTCTTTTGAAACTGAGACCATTGCACTGCTGAGGCAGACATAAGATAAGCCAGATGCTAAAAAATAATTCCAAAATCCTTATGGAATTTTTAAAAAAGGGTTTTGTTGGAATGGAATTGATTTACTGCCACATTTACTTCATGAACAGAGACTGTATTTCATTCAGTAAGATGCAACTAAACAATAGATATGCCTGAATTTATTCTGCTCATCACGTAAGGTCTCCAAAGGGTCTAAATAATTTGTAACTCTTTTAAGATTAATAGCTGAACATGCCAGTGTAAAATTGGCAGGTGAAGATAAAAAAACACACTCAATATTTTATACTTTGAAATTCCAGCTTTTCTTCTGGTTTGGAAGACTTACTGGTGTCACTGCTGAAATCCCAGGGCAGCTTTGTGGGACACAGGTCTCCCATACTTATTTTCTCCTGGATCCAGCAGGCTCCTAGATGCAGTGCCAGGCTTATCCTATGAGCCACTGCATCTCTTACATTGCCTGTGTAGCATCCACAGAAAATCAGAGGGAAAGCACGTCTCATCTGCTCCACATCATGCCCTGCTAGTGACAGAGAAGTTATGATCAGCTCTTCTCTCATTTCAAAAAATTTTCAGGGCTTAGAGAGTGTGTCCAAGGCTGATCAGGTGTGCCTCTTCAGCCATCTGTTCTCCAGTTGTGTAGTGGCAGGAGTATCGTTAAGAGAAGTAATAGTACGTGGTAAGACAAATTTCTGTGAATGCTTTCAGCATGATACTTAGTGAGATAAAAAAACAGCTGTAGTTAAGCCCAAATATTTTTGATGTGTGATTATTTTTATTGCAGTGAACACCTGGGAATTTTCTGGTACTGTTACGATTGATACTCTAAATTTCAAAAACTGCAAATTGTTGGGAAAACTTTATGATGTTATCCAAGATGCTGACTTACTTATACTAATAAAAGGTGGCAAAACTAATGTGGCTGAAATTAAATTTGTTATTTTAAAGGATATTTTACATTAATCTTGGAGCCTTATGCTCATCCTTAATTTTAGTTATAAAACTGTTTTTTGCAAAGGTTGAATTTTTATTTTGTCTTTATATGCACAGAAGCTTAATGCAAGAAATTAAAATAAATGAGGTTCAAACCTCACATTCACATTTATGGCTAAGTTTAGCCTCAGCTTAAGCGACTGTCTTGGAGTGACTTTACGATGTGTATCCCCTATCATCTGCTCTATGATTAGACACGAATCCTGTGCCTTTCTGTGCCTTTAAAACTGGGCCCAAGAGAAAGAAAAAAAAAAAAATCCAAAAGCATTTCAAAGCAGTTTTGTGTTCAAGGACACAGTTACACACTCCCCTGCCTTCTGCCCAGTAGCTCTTCTTCTGCAGCAGGCAAGAGAGTTACATTCCTTTTGCTTTCTAGCTAGCTTTTTGTTTTTTAGCTAAAGCCAGGAGGTTTTCCTGGGACTTTGGTTTCTCCTTCTTCTCTTCTGGACTGTTCAGAACACCAGAACACCAGAACTCACTGGGAGAGCTTTCCACTGAGGCCTGGAGGGACCCATGCCTAACTCCAGCTCCGCAGAGGAGAAAGCCACATCCACAGAGGACTCTGAAATCTACCCAGGTTCTCTCCACAGCGAGAGGTTTCATTACTTGGCATTATTCTTTTCCATGCCTGCATGAACTCTGCTAGTTAAAATAAATAGGTTTTTTTCCTTTTTCACTTTCCTCCGAAGAATTTTCTTTCCCAAACTGGTGGGGGAGAGGCGGCTGAAACTTGCCTTCTTTGGAGGGGATGTTCCTCCCAGAGCGTTTCCTTTAATTGGTCTCAAACCAGGATGGAGACCAAAAAGAGAAAGCTGAAGATGAGCTGATTAGAGTATCATCCAGGTTCTGCTGTCGAAAAAAAAATTAGGCTGGAACTTTCAACATTACACACAAAAAGAAACTATAGAAGAATACAGAGCCATATTTTCCTACAGTTCATTTTCTGCCCTTTTGTACCAGCTTTTCTTGTCTCTAAATTTGAATGTCATTGTGTAGATTGTGTACATTGTATAGATTATGCACATTTTTTAAGCTGAGAAAAACTTTCAACCTGGTTCCTCACTGCCTTTATGAGCTGTAACCAGCTGCACCAGCCTAATTCATATAAGCAATATGTGGGTGGAGCCACAGGTTGCATACACTGAGCAGCTATGACACTGTAAATCTTAGCTCCTTCAGGGGAAATGAGATATATATGACCTGGACTTGTCATTCAACCAGGAGAATCGGTTCAGTAGCCCCTTCTAATGCCCTGGGCAGGTAGTTTCAATGCTTAGTCCTCCAAACCTTTCAGCAAGCGGGAAAAGTTGGGATTGTATGACTCTGCTTCACAAAAGCTCGTGTCCACAGTCAAAATGATCTCTTTGGAATTGGAACAAATTAATAAAATTAGTGTTAGCAAGTCATTATCCCTTATTTCTGAATGGACCCAAATATGAAATGTAATAGTATTATCATATTATTAATTAGTTACTATATAGAGTCTGCCATTCATATCAGAGGGAAAAAAGTTATTAGACATGATGCCTATTTAACTGTAAGGTTTTAAAGAAGTCCTGGTGGATAGCAAAGTGGTATCTGTCTTACACACTGAGCAAGTTGATGGAATGCCATAGTAAAAAATGGTGTTATTATTAAGATATTCTTAAGACTAAGACACTTGTATTTTAAGATATCATTAATGTAATTACTATTATTAGATAGAATTTGAAAATTTTAATATGAAATTTGCAGAGAGAAATCATGTCTTACTAACTTACAGGAAAATTCTTTTGTGGAGACAGTGTTCATACATAAAAGTGACCAACTTCTCTAAGTATACCTTGAACACTAAAAAAATCTTCCAACAAAGAATTGTAAAATTCTGGACTCTCATGGTTCCAAGTCATCTAAAAGTAGCAGAAATGAATAGTTATTTTTTTACAGTGCAAAGGAGTTAACAGAGGAGTTCCTTCCAGATCAGTGCAGAGACTTTGTTATTTAACATATTTATAGGTATGGTGGAAGAGTGTTTGGTACAGAAATCACGGCCTAAAATTATTCAGATTACTTAAAATAAAAGCTGAGAAGACTTGTGGAGGATGTCACAACACTGTGAATGAGAAATAAAATGGCAGATGAAATTCATACTGATGAACACAAGGTTATGTGAATAAGAAAAAATTATAGGTTATAAGCTAGACTTTGCCATTCAAGAAAAATATCCTGGAGTTATAAAAATTATATAAAAACATAATTTCCTTAGTAATAACCAAAAAAAGAAAATAAATATTAAAAATTATTAGGAAACAAATAAAGAGCAAAGCAAAAAATGCCATTGCACAGACACACAGAACTCTTACATATTAAACAGAGAGTAATTTGGAAATTGTAATAAAATAAAATAAAAATGTAATAAAATAAACAGTAAATTATTTACTCTGAAAAATTATATAGTAGAACTAGAAAAAGTAGAGACAAGTGGAAAAAAGTATAAACTAACTTTTATGAGAAAAGACTAAATAGAAAATTACTTTTCATGTTGGGAAAGGAATGACTGTAGGGAAACATAAATTAATGTTCATAAAGTCATGAAAGACATGTAGAAAGGGAAATGAGAATGTTTATTCACTACTCACGTAGCAGAAAAACTTTTATCAATTAAAATTCTTGAAAATTTTTACACAGAAGGAAGTGAACTTTACACAGTTCACACAGTCAGGTCTACAGGTCAGGTGAACCCAGGGTATAATGGAGGCCTAATGTATTAATCCTTTAAAAAAAAAGCAATAGGCACATTTTTTGATGAGAACATTCTACAAGTATTTTCAGGCTAAAGGACATAGATTTCTCTTCCAGCTCAGAAAGTCCTCAAGACTTACATTGCTGGATAAAGATTATAAAAAGGGAAGATTTGCCTTGTTTTCACTGTGGAATCCTTTGAAAAGCAGACTCCTTTTCATGATCTGTGTACTCAGTCAAACCATGTTTGTGCCAGATGCTTCTGAGATATATTGCTGATGTTGTGAATTTCTAAGGTTTCATTGTTTCTGATAAAAATGAGTACTTCATCAAATTTATAAAAAATAATTAAGAATATGATGAATATGAATTTTCCCCAAAATGGCGGATTTGCATGTATGAAATCTTTCATTGGCTTCACTGTTATTAATCCTGTTTCCCCCAGTTCTGACCAATGCCATTTTTACACACAGGCATTTGAAACACCTCTTTTTTCATGCTTCTGCTTGGAACTGGTGTGGCACAGATGGGCTTGAACTCTGTCCTGAGCAGAAATGTCAATGGGAGAAGTAGGAACCCAAGGTTGTGGGTTCAATCTCTGTATGGGTCATTTATTTAAGAGTTGGACTTGATGATCCTTGCGAGTCCCTTCCAACACAGACTATTCTGTGAATCTGTGAATTTGGACACTGTGTCCCTTTCAGCTGTGGATCTAACAAGGCAAACAGTGTCTGAGTCTGCCCTCTATGCAGTGGACTTAGGGACAGGTGTAACAGAGCTGCACACCTAACAACATCAGATCCTACCAAAGGGAAAGCAGCCTGGATCCAACCTCTTTATAGTAAACAAGCAAAAAAGAAACATGCACATATATGCTTGTTTGGGGGGAGTTTGCTTTTGTCTGGGCATTGCAATGAATGATTATTTTCAGGAACACTTTCAAGTTTGATTAGATTTGGTTAGGGTATCTATGATAATGTAGGGGATGTGTCTTTATCAAAAACAAAATAAAGAAGTCATGTTGGAAAGACAGTGTTTCTGTTCACATTTTGAGTCTACTGTGTTACTCTCAGCAGGTCACTTCACTTTCTTGTGCTTTGACGGCACCACTTGACTGCCTTTGGTGATCCTTTCAAAACATTGTCTGTGTCAGCGCTAAAAGCTCCTTTGTTCACATTTTTATTCACCTGTAATCTCAGAATTAAGCAACCTGGAAAAGGAGCTATTGATGATGTCTTTCTGAGCTTAAAGAAAAATACAGACAATAATGTCTCTGTATAAAAGCAAATAGGTATTGCCTACCCTAACAAATACTTCTACTCTACTTCTTAATAAACAGGTTAAATTGTTTCACATTATTTTTTTTTCTTACTGTCTGATAGCAAGAGAAAACTTTTAAAACTTTTTTGATCAGAAATGCAAATTCTTATCCATCCTTGCTTTTTAATTAACTTTTTAATTTTCAAATACAAAGATAGTGTTGATGATGACTGGTAAGCTTGGGCTGAGAGATGTACTGATCTAGTGCTGTTCTTTTGAAATCTGCAGAGAAATGAATCTCAGGGTACAAATGAAATGATAATTGGGATTTCAGTTCATCAGGGTTCAATTCAACAAAATAAATGTTCAGTTTCACAGATTGTTTCTTAAGGTACTCTTCTGTAACACACAATTATTCATGATTCAAATGACAGTTAAATTTTTTATATTTTTTTCTAATATTACCACTGTCTCAATCCCAGAAAGGTACTGTCAGGATCTGAACCACACTGTGCTAAACTCCAGGAGGAAGAAGAAGGAATAGTCACCCTTTGTAAATACGTACAGATGCTTTTAGAGCATTAAATCACCTTCTGAAGGCTCCTAACTTGACTACATAGGAAAACTGGAGTCCTAAATACAAGTGCCTATACTTCATTTAAGTGGTTACAGCAACCTGAAGCAGACTATTTCAGCAACTGAATCCATATGCACCAGAGTCAAGATGAACAAAGACCTGTTCCTCACTGAAGGAAAACAGAAGCTGATAAAAATAAAATAGAAGCCCCTAATGTAAATTATTTACTTAATATGGCATGTCTGGACAGAGAAAGTAAGATGTGCCTTGAGATTCACAAACATCAACTGGCAGTGTCTGCTCTTTTAAGAGCTGGTGTTCTGGTGCTACATATCCTGAAACACAGGAAAAGTACATTTTCAGAAAGTCCAAAAACATATAATCATAGGAGCAAAGAGTCATTAAGGTTGGAAAAGACCTCCAATATCATCCACTCAAATCTTTGACTAAACACCACCTAGTCAACTAAACCATAGCACTAAGAGCCACATCCAGGCATTTCTTGAACGCTTCCAAGGACGGTGATTCCACAAAATCCCATTGTAGTCCATTCCAATGCCTAGCTACTGTCTCAGAGAAAAATTTTACATTATATCTAACCTGAACTTGTCCTGACACAGTTTGAGGCAATGTCAGCTTCTCCTGTCACTTGTTGCCTGGGAGAAGAGTCCAATCCCCACCTGGCTACACACTCCTTTCAGTGAGTTGTAGAAAATGATAAGGTTATCCCTGAGCCTCCAGGGGTTAACAAGCCCAGCTCCCTCAGCCACATCTCATACGATTTATCCTCTATACACCCCCCCATCTCCATAGCCCTTCTCTGGACTTGTTCCAGCACCTCAATGTCCTTCCTGAATTGAGGGGCTCAGAACTGGACACAGCACTCGAGGTGTGGCCTCACCAGTGCCCAGTACTGGGGGAAAATCACTGTCCTTTTCCTGCTGGCCACACCATTGCTGATACAGGCCAGGATACCATTGGCCTTCTTGGCCACCTGGGCACAGACACTGGCATATCTTCAGCCACCCATTAAGCAGCACCCCTAGGTCCTTTTCTGACATGCCTTTTCTGCCTTCTCTGCCTTTTCTACCTTTTCTACAGATTTTCAGCCACTCTGTCCCAGCCTGTAGCACTGCAGGGGGTTGTTGTGGCCAAAGCGCAGAACTTGGCACTTTGCTTTGTTGAATCTCATATAGTTGGCCTCGGCCCATCAATCCAGCTTGTCCAGACCAGTTAGCACTTCTATTTATTCCACATATTAAGACTTCAAATACAAGAAAAATCCACATTCTCAATTCATGATTCCAATTCCATCTTGTGTTTAGATAGCAGGTAAAATTTGAAGAACTCAGTGAATCTGGAGAATTATCATATTGAATTAGACATGAAAACAATTTGGGGAATTGATCACTGAGGGCTGAGATGGGTCCTGTTAGTGGCTGCACCACATGGAGGTGCCTGAGGGGTGGGTCCTGGAGGCAACTATCCCAGCAGCAGAGAAGGTTGAAAACTGGGGTAGCAGCTGGTGTGTGTGGCAAAGCTGTGAAAAATAAGGCTAGTCAAGGGAAGAATTCTAACCTTGATCTGGATGTGGTCAAGCAAAGGGATCTCCTTAAGACATTCAGAATAACGACTCAGACAAATGGTTTTAGCAGCCTGAAATGGCTGACTGGGAGCAGTGCATTAATGAGACCACAAACTTGAGAAGACAGAAGATTTATTGGGATGATTAGTCACAACAGGTAACTAATTTCTTCGATTTCAAGGAACATATTAAATAAGAATGACCAAAATAACACTATTTTTCATGAAAAAGCAGGAGGTCAAATTCCCATCAAACACAGTATCCAATTTCCAATGTGTCAAAGGTCTGAAAAGATCTGACTGCAGAATCTCCTCCATAAAATTTGGATTACTTTGAATACTATTAGTCCTCATCATAACTAATATCAATATGACAGCAAAGAAAAAAATCCCGAAGTTACAGTTTTTGATGTTTTTTGGGGTTTGGGTTTTTTTGGTTTTTTGTTTTTTTTGGTTTTGGTTTTTTTGGTTTTTTTTTTTTTTTGTTTTTTTTTTTGTTTTTTTTTTTGCATATAAATGTAGTATTACATCAAGAAGAAAAATCTGAGAAGGTCATAGTTGAGAACGCCCCATTAATGTCTGTCCCTGGGACACAGCAAACACAGTTACATACCTGAATCACAGAATGGCCTTGAAATGGGTTGAAAGAGATGTTGAAGATCATCTAGTTCAATCCCCCTGCCATGGGCACAGACACCTGATACTGGACCAGGTTCCTCAAAGCCCCATCCAACCTTGCCTTGAATACTTCCAGGGATGGGGTATCCACAAACTCTCTGGACAACCTGTTCCATTGTCTCACCAGCCTCACAGTAAAGAATTTTTTCCTCATATTTAATCTAAACTTAGCGTCTTTCAGTGTGAAGCAATTCCCCTTTGTCTTAATACATATTACATACCTATTTACATATCCTTGTAAAAAGTCCCTTTCCATCTTTCTTGTAGATTCCCTTCAGGTACTGGAAGGCTACAATTAGGTCACTCTGAAGTCCTCTCTTCTCCTGGCTGAACAATCCCAGTCCTCTCAGCCTTTCACCATAGGAGAGGTGCTCCATCCCTCTAATCAACTTGGTGGCCTTCTCTAGACTTGCTCCAACAGGTCAGTGTGCTTCCTGTGCTGGAGACCTCAGAGCTGGACACAGCATTCCTGGTGGAGAGCTGGGCACTGAGGGTATGATTGACCCTCTGCTGCAGGTTGCCAGGGTCCAGATTCCTTCAGGGTAACAAAGATCCTACATTCTGAAGGCTGCTTTGTAAAGGCACTCTGTTATTGAAAGCAAAAAATTACAGAAAATTAATGTAGAAAGGAACCATAAAAAAATAGCGGCTTAAGGTAATTCAATTAACATTTTTAAGTTAATTTTTAATTGGACAGAAATGTTGATTTTCTATTTGGTTTTTCAACTCTACACACCTGACATTTATTTTGAGACAAAAGGAAAACTAAGGAAAGGAATAAAGAGAAAATATTCTTGCTTGAGCAAATTCCTGCCTGGCAAAAGGCTGCATCATGGGATGTTGTATGTATACTTTTACACCCAGGTCACCAATCAATAATATAGGGGCTCAAACAATCATAATTAAGTTTAACTGTAGTGTAGACTTGTTCTATTTAAATCCATAGAAACAAAAGACATGGATGTCTATGGCTCTGCATTGCCCCTCTCAATAACACATGGAGTCCACAAAGTCTGACATTCCAGAAAGACTGTGCTGCTCCTGATCCTTCCTCATACACGGAAAAAAAAAAAAAAAGGAAGAAAAAGAAAGTCCCTGATTTAATGCTGACAATATATTAAATGAAGAAATTAAATGAAAAAATTCTGTGAGGGTATACATAATGATAAGAAAGTAAAATAGCAGTGGTTACATTTTCTATGGTAGACATAATTGATATGTTTGTTGTATGTGATTCACACATTATTTTAAGTTTCTGAGGGGGATTTTTATTGCAAAATATTCTGCATTTTAAATACTATTTAATTATGGTCTGTTTCCTTAGGGATTATATCACCATGTGACTTTAATTTGGTATATACCCTAAGGGGCAGCATATTTTCAATTATGAAATATTTCCTCCAGAAACAATAATGGTTCAATGATTTATTGCAGGATCCTATTATAAGGTGCCTCATACAAGTGAAATCTGAAATGCAATTGGCTTAACAATATAGTATAGGCAGGACTAAAATGCATGTGAACTGAGCGTATGGGCCTTTTTCACAAAAATCATATTTATATACTTTCATCCTTTGCATAATACTTCAATTATTATATCTTGAAAAAAGAACTTGGAAAGCTGAGAGCTATGAAACATTTACATTATTATCTCTTCAAAAAGTTCATTTTTGGACAAGTATCATTTGGATAGGGATTAACTTAATCAGAGATTTTGAATCTTCTTTACTTTAATTTTTAATCTCTTTTTAAAAATATGTCTGAATCTTAAAAAGGCCTAAACCTGTAGTCACAAAGCACTGCTTCAAAAAAGGGGAAAAAAAAGAAAAAAGAAAAAAGAAAGTTTTTAAAGCAGCCACCAGCTGTAAGAGAGATAGTGCAAGCAGCAGATTTGTGACAGAGTGGAGCATGAAACCCATCAGCTGATGAGTGAAAATCCCTGGTTTCTAATTAATCGAGGTACACAGGCCAAGGGATGAAGAGGATCAGGGAAATGAAATCAGGAAAAAGATACCATCAGTCATTTCTGCGGCCCATTGTCATACTTCAGAATCTGCTGTAATGAATCACTCAGGCATTCCACAGATACATTCAAATGGTGAAGAAAATTCATTGTCCAGTGAAGAGTGTTTGATAAAAATCTTTCTTTTCCCCCCTCTTTGTCAGAAGCCTATGATCAGAAAAGGAAATCCAGACAGCACAACAGGTGTGCTTTTGCAAGCCTGGTGAAATCTGCAAATGAACAGAGGCACTAAAGAATTTTTTTGTACTAAAATTTCACCAAAATGAAAAAAGTCACTTGTAAGAGCAGGCAGCAGTAAAATGCACTGAAAACAACTGAAGATTAAGGGGATAAAAGGACAAATGCTCTTCTTGTTAAGATTTTCTGTCCCAATAAAATCATTTTATATGGAAAGGGTGAACAACTACTCTTTTTAGAATATTTTTGACGAGTTTAGCATTTTCAGATATTGACACTTGTCTTTAAGAGCTACTAATCCAAGAGGAAGCCCAATTAAGACAGCACTAAACTGTCATTTTAAAACTTGGAGAGGGGCAGGAACGACTACCTTTTTTGAAAACGGGAGAGTTTAATTTTATTCTTGCAGTTACTTGGTCTCCTTCAAACACAAAACAGATATATTTAAGGGCAAAAGGGTTTTATTTTTTTTCCTCTCTTTACAGGCCTATACAAGCACACATTCATGCAAATACTGTGAACAAAGAGATGCCTACATTTTGGGTATCTTTTAGTTTCTCTCCTGGCAGACTTGTGCAAATTTTAAAATTTTTGAAAGGATTAGACTGAAACTCCTCACAAATTGAAATGCCCTTTATTTAGAATTGGGGACGATATATTTTTCTTCCCTTTTTTTTTTTTGTTTTATTTTGTGTTTGTTTCGTGTTTTCTTTTGTTTTTTGTTTTGTTTTGTTTTGCATATGGCTCAACTTTTTGACCCTGAGCAGTCCATATTCCAGTGTATTTCTTAAAGTGGTGTCCCCCATTAGGTGACACCAGAATATAATTGTTTTTAAATAATCAGGTGCTATACCAAGATGTATAAGGATGGCTGATTCATTTTAGATTTAATTACCATAATATAGGGGTTTGCTGTCTATAGTATCAATCACTGAGACACTTTATAGTTGATAATATTAAAATGGGTATAATGAGAATTCTGCTTCATGATGAAAATAATTTTAATCATGGGTAGATTACAAATCCATTTACTGTTACGGTTACTGAGAATTCTATTATCTGCCTCCTATTGTGAAAGATGTTGAAATTTGTTTTCAGGAAATGTAAAAGATTATAGAAGTATTCACTCTACTCAAAGTTTCTACCACAGCAGAGCAGCAAAAACCTGCTTGATACCAGGAACTGCTGAAGATGAAACTCGCCAAGTGAACTTGTAGCTGCATCTCTGCATGAACAAATGCCTGGCTATGCAGATCTATTTATAGGCTCAAGGACAATGTGGGTAACTGGTTTAGATTCTGACCATGATTTCTTCTACTCACCAAAAGAACTTAGCCAGCTGTTGACCTGCTGTTGCCTCTACAATGAAGTTGTTACTGATTACTAGCTCCAATCTAATGTATAGACATAGGTAATCTAGAGGGTACTTAGTGTTTCTGGTGGCTGTACCTCTGATGTTTTCTTGTGACTATGGACCTATCACCTCAATTTTTTCCCCCCTTCCTTTTCCTCTTTTATTAATAATTCCATTTAACACTAAGCAGCTACTCCTACAACAGGACTGCTGTCAGGCTGGGGTTGCCTGTGTCTCCTCTATAAACACTCTAAGGCTGGTACTACAGATTCATAGAATGGTTTGGGTTGGAAAGGACCTTAAGGACCATCATGGTACCAACCCCCCTGCCATGGGCAGGGACACCTGCCAGTAGAACAGCATACTCAAAGCTCCATCCAGCCTGCTCCTGAGCACTTCCAGGGACAGGACATCTGCAACTTCTCTGGGTAACCAGCGCCTCACCAACCTCACAGTGAAGAGTTTTTTCCTAATATCTAATTTAAATCTACCCTCTTAGTTCAAAACAATTACCCCTTGTCCTACCACTACATGCCCTTGTAAACAGTGCCTGTCCTGCTTTCTTGGACGCCCCCTTTAGGTACTGGAAATCTTATCTAATGTCTCTGCAGAGCCTTCTCTTCTTCAGGCTGAAAAACCCCAACTTTCTCAGCCTATCTTCAAAGAAGTGGTGATCCAGCACTCAGATCATCTTCATGGCCCTCCTCTGAACTTGCTCCAGGAGGTCCATGTCCTTCTGTTAGGGGCCCCAAAGGTGTATGCAGTATTCCAAGTGGGGTTTCACTGGTGCAGAGCAGAGGGGGAGAATCCCCTCCCTCAGCCTTCTGGTCACACTTCTCTTGATGCAGCCCAGGATTCAGTCGACTTTCTGGGCTGCAAATGCACATTGACAGGTCATATTGAGCTTCTCATCAACCAATAGCCTCAAGTCTTTCTTGTAAGAGTATCTCTTCACTTGGACATCAAGCTGTTGACAGCACCTTTTTAGCACAACCATCCAGTTGATTCCTCATCCATGAGTGGTCCATCTATCAAAGCCATGTCTCTCCAGTTTGGAGACAAGGATGTTGTGTGGGACAGGGGCAAATGCTTTTCCCAAGTCCACGCAGATTACATCAGTCACCCTTGCCTCATCCACTAATGCTGTGACCCTCTCATAGAAGGCCATCAAATTTGCACAGCACAATTTTCCTTTAGTGAAGCCATGTTGGTTGTGATCAATCACCTCGTGGTTTTCCATGTTCCTTAGCAGTTCACAGGACCACCTGCTCTGTGGTCTTTCAGGACACTGAGGTGAGAATGACTAGCCCATCATTCCCCAGATCTTTTTTCCTTTTAAAAATGAGGGTTACATTTTCCCTTTTCCTGTCAGTGTGTGGCTTCAATGCTTTCTCTTCCAGTTCCCTCAGGACCCATAGATGCATCTCATCAAGTCCTATGGCCTTGTGCACCTTCAGGTTCCTTAGATGTTCTTGAACCTGACCTTCTACTGCATGGGGTGGTTTCTTATTATCCCAGTCCCAACTTTTTCCTTCTGTTACTCAGGCAGTGTAACTGCAGCAGTTTCCCATGAAGCTTGGTGCAATTAGGGGGATAGTGAAATGAATCCCAGAGTCAATCTAATTCCAAAGTACTGTTGTGGCTTGAAGGGTTGAAGATCTCGGATCATTTCCTATTCACAAAATGGCCAGGTGTTAACACTGAACTCTAAATGCCCTTAGCTGGCATCTGTACTGGGAGAAGTGGCTGGGATGCAGAGAAATTGGACAAGGGGATTTCTCAGGCTAGAAGTGATTTTTCCTGGAGTGCACATGCTGCTGCTGCACCCCTGCAGTGCTGGAAGAGCTGTGATATCTAAGAGCTGTTCTGTTCCAATTTCATTTAAAACAAACAAAGAAACCACACTGAAGTAATTTTAACGCAGGATTTTGGACAGGGTCTTGTACTGCTGAAACAAATAGCATAAGCTTCACCCTGTTGAACCTTTTTCTGAAACCGTATGTGACTATGTGTGCACATATACATTAGCACTGCTTTGATTATATAATGTAATGAGCTCAGTGGATTTATTCTGGATTTACACTCTGGAGCCTCAGAGCAGCATTTGGAACAGTGTCTTGTCTTTAAGATGCCAGTTTTGTAAATGCATTTCTCTTCTTAAGGATACTGATGAAAATTTATTACTGATTTTTCATGCATAACTTTGCAATGGAATCAGATTTTTCTGTTCCAGCTTCATCACTGTTTCTGAGTTGGGATTAAAAATTTTTACAAACTTAGTAGAGAATCAGTTATCATCAAAGTCCCCAGGAGCTCATTTACTGGTGTGCAAACTGCGCCCCACACTGGTCCCCTGCTTTGGAGGAACTCAATGAATAAATTAAATTTCCAGAGACAGCCAGCTTTATAATCCTGGCCTACTGCTCTTCCTTCCTACTTGCATAATTTTTTATCATTCTGGGCTTCATTCTCTCTGTTAGGCCTCTGTTGCTGACCAATGAGTCCAGGGGGAGGGACACCAGGGCTCAGGAAGTCTGGGAGCATGACTAACAGGGAGTGATGGACAAAACAGGAGATGGTTACAAATGCAGCAAAACATATCTGTAAAATCAGCTGTCTATGGAGAAAAATTGAAAAAATAGATGTTTGCACCTTAATTTGCGTGAGATATACCTTTAGTAAAAATAACAATAACAAATATAGAATCAATCCGGGCTATTTTTACAAGAAACGGATTTCTTCTTTTTTATTATATCAGTCTCCTCAAATATATTGCTACTGAACCTTCTTAAACAATATTAAATCTGTTGCGATATTTTTTAGCTTGTGTTTAAAAAAGCTTGAGATGAAAGAAAAAGAACTTTACAGGTAGCACAATCTTCTTTGAGAAACAGTGAAATAGCAACAGCAACAAAAAAATCCTCTTAATCAGTGTATTTCGTACCTCAGAAAGACTATTTGGAAAGGTTTTCATCAAAGTGATTTTCTGCAGATAGCTCATAGGTGATCAGGATAAAACCCCACAGCTTCAGCACTTCAAATATTTATCATATATATGTTTGCTTGAATCTTGATAAGGGTGAGATTTGGGACTTATGGACACTGAGATAGGATGTCACCTGAGACATTCATCTGATTCTGAATGCAGACAGAAAGAAAGTGCCTAGGAGAGGCCGGAAAAGAGGGAGGGAGAGAGTAAGGGATACTAGGAATGGACAGCCCTTGTTCCCAGCTCTAATATCCCGCTGCAATTATTTTGTGGACATCCAC
Organism: Rhipidura dahli; assembly: GCA_013399225.1. Taxonomy (NCBI): domain Eukaryota; kingdom Metazoa; phylum Chordata; class Aves; order Passeriformes; family Rhipiduridae; genus Rhipidura; species Rhipidura dahli. The sequence goes on from VXAC01000095.1 coordinate 672,428, forward strand.
TCCTTGCCTGCACAGGAGATAGGGCTATAAGTGTATGTTATTTTTTAATTACAAGGGGGTAGAAAAAATCCTGATGATGGGCTGGAAGGTGCCATTGCATTGTTATTTTTTTCTCTCCCTTCGTTTGCTGATTATGTGAGCTGGGCTCCTTTGCTAGCCGATGATAAGCAGAATTTCCATGTTCTCTGCATAATTAATCCATCTCTGCCTCTCTTCATGCCAACTCGCCCGTTATCGCCGGCACATGCCTGAATTGCAAAAGAATCCGCTCTTCAATTGGAACTTATTGATATTCTAAGAAAAAAAAGAGAGGGGGAAAAAACTGAAAATCCTTAAGTTTAAGCCGCAGATTTTTAAATGGATTAATTTCGCTGCAATCGCAGCCATCTAAGGCGGGAAGGCAGGCAGAGCAAATTGAAAGCATCTCCATGTTTGCAGAATTGGGTCCAGAATGCTGAAATATACTGGCACGGTTCTCTTTTAAAGTCAGAAAATTACCATTCATTTACATCACATGAAATACTTTTTTATGCTAGAAATATTCAAGAGACGTTCCTTAAATGCCTGCTAATGCTAGATAACATTTCTAACTTTCAACATTTTGCTAGACTTTGATATGACATGATAGGAATGCCTGCCAGTGTGGAATATTATATGTACCCGTAATCTCTTTTTATCACATATTTAGATTATATCATCCTCTTCCTAAACCATCCTGAAGTAGTCTTTAAACAATGTACTCTGTGTCATGGGCTCCTATTTAGTATAGATATATGAGCCAAACTTGGTAGGGCACATTTAGACTTTGTCCAGTATGAAGGGTTTTTTAAAGTGGCAACACACGATCTTAAAAATGCAGTTCATCTTTTTCTACCTTTCACAAAGTTAAATGCATTTCTTAGAGTCCTTTCTACATTTAGAAATTCTGTTTTCACTCATTTATAATGTGTGATTTGTTTTGATATTTCGATGCAGCTCTTGAGGATTATACTTGTATTTTAAAAGGGCTCAGCTGTACTCCATACCAGCCTGGCACTGCATGTAGAATAACAAGAGCTAGTGGGAAGCTAGGACTTTTCTCTCTCTCTCTTTTTTTTTTTTTTCCAAATATTAACAAAACCCAAATATTTTTCTCCTTTTATTTCTCTAACACTAAACTCATACCCTTAATTTACTTGACCCTAGAAAGCAGCAGCATTCGGCAACACTGAGAGATTTCTTTAATGCCTCAGCTAAGCCACAATGTATCTGGCATTCCATGCCCATATGCTAGAAATCAGCAATTTATGCTGCTGTAGAAGGAAATGTTGACACTCTCAGTTAACAGAGGGGGAAAAGTTGCTACACTGACTGCAAATGGAGATTTAGCTGTTAAAGAAATCTTTGTTATTATTAGATAGATGTCTTTCATTTGAAAAATACATGTGAAAGAAATAAAAAAAAAAAATAGAGGAACTCACAGACACATACCAGAGAGGGAAAAAAAAAAATAAAAGATACATAGAGCAAAACAATGATATTTGTGGCAACATCTGTTTCAGATACAAAACTATGAACTCAGTACATGGTTGGGGCATCTTAGCCTATAAAATTAGCACTTGTAATGATTTGCATGTCACTAGTAAGTAAAGAAAATGACACTGTTCTAGCTTGGATTTTCAGGCAATAAAAAGCACTATACAAGAATGACTAGTGATCACATTAGGATATGTTTTTATACAGCAGAAAGAGAACAAAGAAGGTTTCCTGGTTGCTTCATAATGATTGACTTAATGACAGTCTTAAAGCACCACTGAAACTGAGGATATTTCTGGCATATTACAATTTTATCATTATGGTTTTGGGAAAATCAAAATCTTTCAAAATGCTTGATAGAGAAAGAGAGTTATGTTTACATTCAACTCTCTAGGCTGCTAAGAGAAATAGTTAAAACCACATTTAAAATAATGCAAATTTCTAAGCATCTCTGAAATTGTATACTTGGCACATTAATAAAATCTTTAAAGAACAAAATTTCTGTGTTCTTTCTGCATATATCTGTAGCATCAATAAGTAAATAATAAATTAATAGCCAGTATTCAAAATTGTTGGAGACATGCATTTCTAGTTGTGTATTATTTTGTTAAAAATAACAGTTTCCAACCTAACTGAGGAGGAAAAAAATAGTACAAGATCACATATGTGTACTGCATAATGTCACAGAACTTCCTAATCTCTCACAGTGAAATCCTGGCTCTTTTCAAGGCAATCACAAAATCCATATTGCCTTTAGTTACACCTGCATTTCAGCAAAATTTTAATAGTAAAATCATGTTTAATTAGGCTTATCCAACAGTCAGTGTTGATCATTTATATCAGAAAGTTTCTTCCAAGAATTTATACTGCAAGCTTACAGCACTGATATTATTAAACAACACACAAAAAATTCAAACATGCTAAACTTATTTTAGCTATAAGTAAAATTTTAGCTATTAATTAAAAACATATGCCTTTTATATTTTTATATCTATTTATATTCCACCTTTTTATTATTATCCTATTGTACATAATAGTATTCTGTAATAATTATTTAAGTAACTACAAATTTCCATACTGATTTAGGAACCAAAATTTCTGTACTAATACTTTGAAGGATTTTGTGGAATACTTTTTTGCACCTGAAAAGAATGGCAACAACCACAACGGTGAGGAAAAAGGGGATTTTTAGCACACAGCAATCTTCCAGTTATTCAGCATACTTCGGAATCTGTTTCACATGATAAATATAAATTTCTCAAGCTCCTTGTTATCAGTCTCTGTATTGATTTGGCCTTTTAGAATACCAACATATAGCCAAATAAAAAAAGAGATCAGTGCTCAGCAGAAATATACCCTCATTTAGAAGCCTAGATTCAGTGAAAATCAAATGACTGCAATTTATCCATGCATGGCATTGCCTAGCATTAATCTACACTCAATTTTATAACTGGAAAGGAACTGTAAATGAATTACCGATTGATTTGTAAATTTTACTTGGAGAAATTTCCTTTCTCCTTCTAAAAATATTACTTCTTAATTTAGGGTTTCTGGGTTTGTTCAGTATATGAATTCTATTCAGTGTGTGGTCATCTTTAGTCAGTTTTGCAGTGACACCTGTACCAAGGAATATGGGAATGCTTTTCAGTTCCCAGATGCGTGCCTGCTGCATATTGAGCTACCTGGCAGGAAGTACAGCATAAGCAACAGATTTCAACACGTATCAGCTACGGTCAAGAGATGAATCAGAATCCTACAGAATGCCATGGATGCAGAGGGATTTGACAGGCTGCATGCAGGATATAAAGGTTTTATTGTTTGTCTGGCATGCACCACCTACAATGTAAAGACTGACTGATATTTAGGATCATTGGAGAGCTGTTGTCCCTACCCACCTTCTACGTTTCTGAAGACGTGAAAGAAAACCCAAAGTCCTCATTATGATGGAAGTGTGGCAATGACAGTGGCTGTGTTATTAGGTGCCCATTGTGTTAACCTTAGTAAAGACACTTAAGAAATCAGTTGTGATATTCAGCCCACAAAGAAAGGCCCTTAGCAACCAAGGAGACAAAGAATTGTAGGGAAGCACAGAGTATTTGATTTGTCCATAAAAATCCTTGCATAGGTTCCATTAAGAGAGCTTGGCATCTTGTTATTATAAAAATAATTTAAAGAATAACACAAAATCATAACTCAGTCTGCACAACTAACCAACACACTACCCTGCCATAAGAATAAGGGGGTCGATGCAACGGGAGACTCTCTTTCGAGAGGAGCCTTGAAAAGAGTCCTCAAATGATCTCTGGCTTAAGAGATGATTGGTGAGATTACCTGCACCTGCAACCTCCTGCTGTAGATATGTAGCAGTAAGACCTTAATAGGGACTTCTGAGGGAACAAAGAGATTCAGAGAAGTCCAGCTGGATATATGTCACACTTCATTTTAATAAGAAAAGATTTGCATTTTCATTTTATATCCTGCTCAAAAGTGTACCCTTGACTCCAAATCTAACCTCGAGGATGAACTATTAGCAGCAATAGTAAATAAACAACTTGCCAGATATTATCACACGTTCTTGTATCTAAGGTAAGTGTTTAGGTCTAAGATAAGTGTTTAGGTTTAAAAAAATACAACATTTTCCTATCTATTGCAATATGGTCTACAAGGTATCTGTGGAATTCTTAGTGATAGGTCCAGGGAGCTTTCTCCCCCTCCTTACTCCTTCTAAATTGTTTTCCCTGGGACCTGGGAAGAAAACTAAAGCATGTATAATTCTGAACTCAGATCTATGGAACCAATGTGAATAAACTACACACAACTTTCAGTGAATATCAGACTGCCTCTTAAAAAGCACGAAGTTATAGGTAAAACATTGAGTTTATTTGCAGGGTACAATGAAATTTTTTTGCTACAAATCCTGGCATAGAGCTGCAAAGTGGTCGTTGGTATTAGAAAAAATATATGATGGAGTCTTCAAGAAGGGAAGTTATGGTTTAGACACAAAATGTGTATTTTTATCATTGTACAAAAAAAAAAAAAAAACAAAAAAAAAAAACCAGAAAAGTAGAGGAAATCAAAACCATTCCCAGCATAATATATTAACTCAGAAATATTTGCATGAAAAGCCCATAAATACATTCAACCTGAAGGTAAAGTTGCTGACAGAGAAAAACATAGAGAGAGCATTTCCTGGAACCAGGATTGCCAGTGTGTGCTTTATGGACTCACCTTGATTGTTTGTTATTTGCTGAGAGCTGATTGGAATCAGAATCAGATTCAGCCATCCTCTCTGGCCCTGGGGCAGTTTGACTCAGGAATAGGAGTGGAGTAAGCCCAATTTATAAAGAATGCTTTGTAACATTCACTGGTCAGTGATACACAAATGAAGTGGCACAAAACCCCCACTGCATTCACATAGGTTTTCCAAAACAATACTTGATGATAGGACTTGAAAATGGAACGTAGCCTTTGGCAAATAAAAAAGGGGCAACCATTCCAAAACCAGAAGGGCAAATGGATGCAGGCACTAAAACAGCAACTGCACTAATAACAGATGAGTGTTTCCAGCCTACTGCAAAAGAGGATGGTCCTTCTTGGAGTAAGTGGGTTTAGTGCTCAAGTGAATCACAAGAACAGGCCATCAAATATTTCCCTCTTGGTGCCGCATCTGCACAACTGTTCTGTTGCGTGACTACAGACACACCTCAACAGTGAAGCACAAATTCCTAGAGGAAAAACTTTCCACTGCAGATCTGTTCCAAGGCAGATTGCAGCCTGGTAATAGAAAAGGCAGAGCCGTAGTGTTGCCAGCATTTGACAAATCACAGTAAGTCTCTTTGCCTCAGTGAGATAGAGCAAGGAGAGCTGAACTGTCTGAATCTGTGGCATCTAATGAACAGGAACAAAATTACCTCAAACTGTTAACAAAGAAAAAATTATTTTTTCTGAAACTGAATGTACTATGGGTTATTGAAGCTCATAACAAAAGTAAAGCTAAAACCTAGACAGAACTGAGCATATTTTTTATTTTTCCATTTGAAACCTGGGATTATTTCCTCCAGGCATTTGGAAGGACAATGCTAGCAGAACCCTGTTTGCCAGTAAAGCTCGGTTTTGGAAACCACCATCAGTCAGCATGAAAATGGGTCCAGTGGTATGGAAATGAGCTCATTACTATTATTTTTTTTGCTGGCACACACACAATTCGTGCTTTTAGAGTTTTGAAAAGCGGGACATGAATTGCAAAGAAATAAATGAGTTAACAATATTAAACAGTCAGTTGCTAATTACTGAGCAATCCAAACCTGCGTCTGGAATGACATGCTCAGACATCCAGTTGGACCTCTGGCCATGTACTATCCTAGATCCTCACACACAGCTCCTACTACTGTCAAACACTGCAGTGTTGGGTAAAAAGTTCAGCGCACAGATTAAAAAATGGTCAGAGACGTCTATTTGTATATGCTTTAGAAAGAATAGTAAATAACTGCAATTTACCAGGAAAATGAAAGAATGAGAGTTGCAGACAGCAAGATAGGAAATCACTCTGAATCATTGCTCTTGTTTCACTCTCATTGCTTTGTTTGGAGCAGAAGTGTCCAATAACTCCAGTGCTGGTTTTTCTCCGTAAGGAGGCTACTTGCATAGATTTAGAATGTTACTTCATCCTAGTACCACATTTCAGCTGCCATAGATCACATTTGTAATTGTTCAATGTAAGAAATGAACTTTATTATCTACGTATCGATCCCAAGGTATAATACTTGGCAGAAAGAAACATAAAGAAAATTCTAATATAATGTAGTAAGTTTTAATGGTGTAATTCCAAGGATAATAATATTGCTAAAAATATTATTCCCCTAAGTATGAAAAGTCATTTACCTTTAGCTCTAGGTTTCTTCTTGGTCCTAGCTAAAATATTAACTTTTAATTTATTTGAATTGTATTTCTTATCATGTATTTTCCAGATAAAGACCACCTACATTAAAACGTGTACATATGCTTAACTAAACCAGATATTCTATGGTATCTTCTTGTAACAATGAAGATTTCATTAAGTATATTCTTCAGTGGTATGATTTCCTACATTTATGTCATACTATCTTGCATATAAAAAAACCTGGTCATAAATAAATTTCAAAATAATTCAGAGAAGTATTTTAAAAATATAGGTGTCTGATTTTCATTTGCACAAACACATTTGATTACACGTGTTGCACTTACAAATTATTTCAGCCTGAATCAGTGATTTGGTGTTGACCAGATCCGATGTTGTACATTTCCTGGTGATAAATGTCATGCAATCACTTGCAATAGGGCAAAGGAATCCACAAGTTTAGAAAAATTCCCAGGAACCAAGCCAATACCCTGCACTCCTTTTGGATATTTAGTTATAATTCTGATGGGCTTAAAATTGTGGCCAGGGAAAGACACATATTTTGTGAGTTTTTCATTAGGAAAGACTGAAGTGGCAGGACCCAAAAATACCCAGCAACTTACATCAAGACTTGCTTTCATGGTTCTTTCAAACACCTTTAAATCTTACTCATGAAAACAATACACAAGTGTGGTCATGTAACTAGATTCAAATGAAAGACATTTAAACAGCTAAGAATTAACGCAAGTAGAATCATAAAATCATTTAGGTTGGAAAAGACCTGTAAGATCTTCAAGTCCAACAATTAATCCAGCACTGCCAAATCTACCACTAAACCACATCCCTAAGTGCCACATCTAGGTGTCTTTTAAATAACTTCAGGGATGGTGACTCCACACTTTCTTGGGCAGCCTGTTCCAATGCTTGACAACTCTTTCTGTGAATAAATTTTTCCCAATATCCAAATTGCCCTGGTGCAATTTGAGGCAATTTCCTCTAATCCTGTCACATGTTACTTGGGAGAAGAGACCCGCTCTTACATCACCACAACCTCCTTTCATAGAGTTGTAGAGAGTGACAAGGAATCTCCTGAGCTTCCCTTTCTCCAGGCTAAACACCCCAGCTGCCTCAGCTGCTTCTCATAAGACTGGTGCTCCAGACCCTTCCCCAGATTTGCTACCCTTCTCTGGACATGTTCCAGCACCTCAGTGTCCTTCTTCTACTAAGGGGCCCAAAACTGATCACAGGATTCAAGCTGTGGCCTCTCCAGGGCTGAGTACAGGGGGATGGATGATCCTTGTCCCAGGTCTGCTGGATACCATTGGCCTAGTCAAAGCAGAAGCTCATAAAAAAGAAAATATCATAGCAGAAATATTTGGTTTATACACTTTAAATTCCTTCACAGGAAATAAATACTCCTTCATGTACAGATATATTAAGGACCTGGTGGCATCATTTAAGAACAAATCCTCTGTGATTTGGACTAATATTTTTTATGCAGCTAGTCAACACTGTATCTGTGAAATGTGAATTAAAATAAAGATTATTGTACTAGCTTAAAGCCGGATATTTATACATTTGCTTCCCATATTTATTAAACATTTTCTTGCAGAAAACAGTAAAGAAAAATCCCATGGAAAGCTGAAATCCTAAGCAACTCATTTTCCTCTTTAGGAGGAGTCTCAGTGATCGTTGTGAGCTTTATTATTGCTTTATTTGTGGGAATTACTAGCTCTTAAATTGTTCTGTTGTAAATCTGAAACATGCAATAATTTACATTACAGTAATATTTAATAGAGAACTGAGAATTGTGAGATAGTTTACAAGTGGAGCTACTATTACACTTCTTGTAACATCTTTCCATTAAGAAGTTAACAAACTGAGTTAATTGCTTTGTGACAGTGTTTCTTTTTAAAACCTACTGTTTCCATGCAGCAAAACATAAATGCTGTACACTGTACCAGTATCAGTCTGTTTTTAAATACTGCTTTTCTCTCACAAAAGTTTAGGGTGTACATACATAGTCTGCACTTTATTGCACTAATTCATGCTAAAATAACCTAAAATATCAGGAAACTTTAAAAAACTCACACAAATGTATGTGTGGCTTGTGTAGGAACAAAACCAGAGATTCTTCCAACTCCATACAGTCATAATAAATTTGTAGATTTTAAAATGTAATGCATGGCAGATATTATTAATTTGAAAGGGAAAATAATTTCACATTTTTAAACTGAACATGTGTTTACTTACAAATTACATGATAATTACATCATTTTGTCCTCCCTGTTAGTTATGCATACCAATAGAGAAACCTGGGGAGAAATCTGCCAAACACTTGATGAAAATGTAAATTATATCTGGCATTAATTGATTTACTTGAAAGTTATTAAAAAAGTTGCAGTAGCTAAAAGGTATTGATTTTTAAAATAAATGTGTACTTTAAAGGTGACAGCATGTAGTAGAATTATCTATTGCTTTACTATTAATCATCAAGTGCAGTTATTAATTATGGTATTCAATGTTTTTATAGCTATTTTCATATATCTTCAGAAAGTGTATTAATAGCTGATAATAAAAGTATAGATACTACATATAGTATAGTTCTGAAATAAACATTTTTGAGTGAATATGTTCATAATTCATTGAATATAGGATATTATTTATTTTTGCAGTAGATATAGATAGGATTTTTCTCAGAAAAAAAAAAGGCTGTTCTAAGAAATAGAAATTCTGAAGTCTGTAGTGTCATGTACTAGATAGTCACTGCTGCTTAGGACTGATGCAACATGACTCAGACAGCAAAAGTATTCTTTTATTTGATATGAACCTTTTGATTCCATTTTCTGCTCTATTCAAAAGTCGTGTTGAATATCTAGATCTTTTGCTTTGAAATTCCACCCTGAACTGCAGGTGAATGAAATGAAATCCAGTCTGTTGACTGTACAAGAGAAAGGTATGTGGACAAAAGGTTACAGCCAGCTGATAAAAATACACTTCTCGGTGGAATATGTGCAGAACAAGTAAAAAACTTCACTTTATAGTAGTTATGATTACTAAGTCCCATGTGTGGGTAAGTGAAGCATATCTCATGCACCTTGTTTGTCTTGCATATCCCTGCCAGCTTGCCATGCTTGTTTAGGCTCAGGAGTTCCTCCAGTGTGGAGGACGTGCTCCAACCACCTTAACCTGCATTTCCAGCAGGTGGACTGGGAGTGTGTCTGCTTGGCATGTGCCCTGGAATAATTTTGCTACTGCTACTCACTTGGTGAGTGGTCTGGGGACAGGAAAGAAATTGCCTGCATCAGGAGGAAAGATCTGCATCCTTCAGTTTGGAGATTTGTCAAATAGGACCCTACACTGGGACAAGTGGGTTTTCTTGGCAGGTGCTCAAACTATGTGTAAACTGTTTGTGACAGTGCAAAGTGCCCTAAAATTTAAGAGCCACCAAGGAAAGATGGTACCTCGTTAGGTGGTTGTATAGGAGCATGTTTCTAAGGTCTTATTTAGAAATCAGTTTCTAATTAATTTATTATATGTAGCAAAATATATGCTTTGATTTCAATCAGTGTTATAAAGTCAGGTCCCATTTAAGCAAACCCTGAACCAAAAATGATGCAGAGGGCATAATGTTTACCTTCATAAAATAAAGACAGAAGAATTAGTTCCTAACTGTACTTATAATCCCCCTGCAGGAAGTATCAGAACACCCTCAAAGATACTTAGATTGCTGATGTGCATTTTCTAATAAGCCTGTTTGGGCTCATCAACACTTAGATAAAGCCTTTCAAAAGGACAGAAGTAAATGGTTTTTTTATAAATACTCGACTGTGTTTCATAAATTATGGATTTTATAAAAATACATGATTTTTCACACTATGTATCTTGAGAAGCTTTAAAATATTGCATAATTTGCATCTTGGATAATGAAATTTTCATTAATAAATATATAAATCATAAATCATTTATTCATACAGTGTAATGTAGCAGTTTATTACATACTGCTTGACTTTTGTAATCAGGGAATCCCCTGATGAAAAAATAGCACAATATTAATTACCAGCACCATCTGTGCTAAACAATAGGAAAAACAATATTTTAATACAATGACTTCATGCATGTCAGTTATCTTCAACATTAAACCCTGCAGTTTTGTTGATGGGGTTTACCTTCTACTCATTTAAATAACTGATGTTCTTACAAAGGTTAAAACCATGAATAAATGAATTAAAATTAAATATAATGAAAAATACCAATACATACAGCATGGATCAAGTTCATTCATCAAATAAGTGACTATACAGGTAGAGATACACCTATATTTACACATGCATTTTTAAATTTCCCTACAAATGTTTCCAACAAAATTATTATTTTCATGCTTATTTCTCTCAGAAGACTAGTGTTCAACTACTAAGAGTTCAGGGGTTTTTGTGCTTTTTTTTGGTGGGTTGGTTTGTTTGTTTTTTAAATTAACACCATACTAAATACATTATCTTTAAAACATAAATATCGACTTGTCAGTATTTGAACCTAAGTTGTTTTGATGCACACAAAAATATTTAATGTTCATTTAGTATTCTGGGTATGTGAATTCAGGTGAGTTTGCTTTCTCTCACTATAATAGCAAAGATGTTACTCATATATTCAGGTGCTAATTTTGTTTAATAATTCAATGAGCTTAAAAAGTATGGTAGCTAAATCAAAGCTACACCTATGAATATATTTCCTTCTTGAAAAATTCTGCCGTAGGGGCCAGCCAGGGGTATTAGGATGATGACAGCATTCAAATTCACTGTTTGAGTATGCCATGGGAAAATCTTAAACACACATTCCTTATTTCCAAAGTGCCTCACAAGTACCCATACCTGTATCACCAATGTTCAACTTTCTTCTCTCTGCACAATCTTACTATTTATTTACTTCTGACACAATAATTTTCTTCCAGTAAACTGTCATCCAGTTCTAACTATAGTTAAGCATATGCCAATTACTAGAAGTTGTTTTTTCCATATCTATCATATATTGAGATTGTCTATTGACTTTCATCTTTCTCCATAACATCTGTTTTAATTTTTCAGTACTTCAAGACTCCATTGGCATTCATGGCCTTCAAAGGTACATGTCAGAATGCTAAGAAACCACAGTAGGCTGTGTCCTGGAACAGTGCTTTTATTTTTGCATGCATATACTTTTGGTGACAATTATTTATGTTTTTTATTAAGAATTTTCACTTGCTGATATAAACACTTCCATAAGTATTGTGCATAACATTGTTTGCAAGAATTTACCTGAGTGGAGAGAGTAATGAGACCCCCAAAGCTTTAGGAACTGCCCAGAGCATTTATTTGCCATAATAAAAATTAACTGCTTATTTACAGCCATCAGCTCACCTACTGAAAGGCAGTGTGAATTCTCCCACCCTCTGGGCAATCTGCTTTTCCCAGGCCTCCAGTGAGATGAACATTATTCTCTAGCAGTGTATAGGCACTTGACTGTGCCAAAGGCAGGCTTCTTCCTGCTCTCTGCATGGTGTCCCACCCATCCTGCACCTGGCCGATTTCAGGCTCTCAGATCTTCAAGTCCAACCAACCACCACTAAATCATGTCCCTAAGGGCCACATACCTCCAGGGATGGTGACCCCACCACCTTCCTGAGCAGCCTGTTCCAATGCTTGACAACCTTTTCTGTGAAGAAATTCTTCCTGATTTCCAACCTGAAACTGCTGTGGCACAGGTTGAGGCCATTTCCTCTTGCCCTGTTGCTGGTTGCCTGGGAGAAGAGCTTGACCCCCCACCCCCAGTCCTGTCAGGGAGTTGTAGAGAGGGCTAAGGTCACCCCTGAGACTCCTTTGCTCCAGGCTAAACACACCCAGCTCCCTCAGGTGCTCCTCATATGACTTACTCTCCAGCCCCTTCACCAGCCTTGCTGAACGAGAGAGACGATGGCAGACATCTGACATCTGCCTTGTGCTAGAGTTGGGTGACAAGCCAAGGAATCCTTTCAGACAGAACCATAATTCTCTTTAATGCTCTGTGTTAGAAACAAAGGGATATAGGAAGTCTTTGCACTTTTGAACTGTGACATGCTGGTACTCAGCAAATACCTTTAAAATAGCAATAATAATAATAAAATACTTTATTGTGACAACTCCAGATACAGTCTCAGGGATCCTGTAGCCTCTTGCTGTCAGTGGATTCATGTACACGCAAAATCCCTTCAGGTATTCATCTCCTTAACAGGGATATCCTGGTCTGCTGTGAAAGTAGTGAATCTCATCAGATACTCCCTAGGGACAACTAAGCATTGCAAATTCTATCTAATTTCTTTTTCTTCCTCATTTTGATGTATGCTTGTGGCCACTGCTCCATTTCCATATCAATAATTCTTTTCTTGAACCAGCCTGGCTATTCTTCCCTCCAAGTGTTTTCTGGGGATCATTGAAAAGATTTATTTCTCCTTTGAAATCTAACAGTTTTCTCAGTTGTGAACATGATTCCAGGCTGATACCTACTTCCACAACTGTATAACTCATAGCTTTTCTCATTTCATGTTGCTGTGATTTTCCTTAATTTATTAATTAAAGGGAACCTCCTTAGAATGATTTTTTTGGACTCCTAACTTTTTTTCTTTTTCTTTTTTTTTTTACCTTTTTTCTCAGAGAAAATGTCCTCCTCCAATTTGCCCAAGCTTGCACTATTCAGTGCTCACTTTTTGCAGTGCCAGTCCAGACTGCAAACTGACCATTATGTAGAATTCACTTATTGCTGTTAGTGACTAGGTGACTTCCTCTTTCTGCTGCCTGTACTTCATTATTTCCTTTTACTCTCTTAGACCCAAGTGTTTCATCTGGCAACAGTAGTTTTCTTACGCATACAGATCATTTCTATAGCTCTTTATATTTCATTCCTTATTATCTCATTCCAATACAATTTTACAGGCAGTTTTATTTTTGCCTATACAACATATTTTTCACTTTTTAGTGGTGATTTCTTCTATGTGTCAGGGCTTTTCTTCTGAGGCTTTTCAGGTCTCTTCCATTCTGTTTTCAATATATTTCTACTTTCAGATACTTACTTCCCCTTCTTTCTGGTTGGTTCTTCCTCCCAGTTGATCAACAATTATTTTCAAAATATTATTTTAATTGTTTATCTTTTTCTAATCTTCAATTTCTCCCCATCATTATCTTCTCTACCTTGCTTGACCAGGCACATCCAAAATCTGAGGCCCTCCACTCAACACCACTGGAAAAAAATATTTTGTCTCTATTGAGACAACCTTTCAGTGGTGTTTCAGGGAATCAGCTCTCACAGTTTGCTTTTTAGCCCTTAGTTTTATCCATTTCCTTCTTCATTCTTCCTCACTACTCGTATTCTGTACTTAGAATCACAGAATGGTTTGTGTTGGAAGGGACGTTAAGGACCATTTAGTTCCAATCCCGCTGCCATGGGCAGGGACACTTTCCACTAGGCCAGATTGCTCAAAGCCCCATCCAACCTGGCTTTGAGCACTTCCTGAGATGAAGGATACACAGCTTCTCTGGGCAACCTGTGCCAGGACCTCACCACACTTGCAGTAAAGAGTTTCTTCCATGAAACAAGGAAAAATGAGGACACGATGACAGATGCTTCATACAGTATGGAGCAGATCTCACTTGCTTTGAATATCCAAATAGTTACGCTGACAATACCTGAGAAGGATTCTGCCTTAGATATCTGTTATGCTACTATTAGAACAAGGTAGAAACATGAATGTTCCATTTAATGTTTAATGTCTCTCAAATAGAAAAATAATAGCGATAAAGTCCCTACTAAATAGTAAATTGAAGGAGTACAAATTCTGCTCATGCTCTAGCTTGTCAACCTGGAACTTGACATTTGATCATATTTGAAATATTTAGAAAATATCCAGTTGTTGAAAATATATACTTTTTGAATTATTACTACACTGCAAAATGCCTATGTTTTCATATAACAAGAATTCTACTGACAGTCTTCCAGTATAGGATTCAGGTATTTAATTTGCATTAGAAATTACAAAATGCTGTAAATACATTACTGAAAGATAGAAATGTTTACTTTAACAGATGAACCTTCATAGAATGGTTCAACTGAAAGCAAGTTTGAACTTTCTGTCAGTAAAGATTTGCAGCTGACACCTGGCTTTGCAGTTAGGTGAGAGAGGCAAATCATTATGAACCCTATTCAGAACTGCTGGTTAGTGACACTGAGTGCATAAGGGGCAAGGGAGAAGCGGTGCTGCAATGGGCTTCAAATAATTTCTAGTCCCTGGAGTACTTTGAATGTCACTGAGACCCATCTGAGCACTCCTGAAGAGTGAGTAAAGCCTTGTAAAAAAGTACAAGCCTTGTAAAAGCCAGATCCAGCACTCAGATGCTGCTGCAGGGATACAGGCAGAACAAATGTGAGACACAGCCTCCTGGTATCTTTGCTTTTATGGCTACTTATGGTGGTAAAAATCATTAAAAAGAGTACATTGAGAACTGATGGGGTATATGCATACATACCCAAAACATATATAGTGCTTATATAGAGACATATTATATGTGCAGGATTCATATTTAAGATTGTGAAGGAAAGGCCCAAATTAATCTTGTTCTACAATTACATAGTGTATAACCATACATAAAGACAAAACTATCTCAGTATTTAAATTCTGTAGCTGATAGTAAAAATTATTTTTTGATTTTATTGGTTGATTTGCTGTATATTTATTGATGAGTGTGCCTTTTAGTGATTCTTCAAAGACTTCTGATAGAACACTTGTATTAGAATCTCCTCAATGCATTTAAAATAGCTTCCCAATAATGAGGGAGTACTTTTAACCATACTTTCTCCAAAAAAGGAATACTTTTCTGAAGAATGCATATGCTGTTCAGACATTAGGCATCTGACTTGCTACCTGTAGAAACTGCACAAGAATCATGAACTAGAGGTCATTGTTTTATAAGTTGGGCTCCATTTATGTAAATAACACATTTAAGAATGCAGACTTTTTTTAAAGACTCATGTTACATCTAAGTAAATGTTTTTAGCTAATAGTCTGTACAGCTGACACTTACAAGTAAAGTATTTATATGTCTGTGGGTTGGTAAATAAATCACTTCTAATGAGGCTTTCTAAATAAGTCCTCTCTATTTTTTCCTTAGAAAACACGAACATTAGAAACAGGACAACACTGCATTTAGCTACCAAGTAAAGCTTAGGAGTCTTGGTTTACCAGTTCATTCCTTCTGAAAAGGTAAAATACTTTAAATGCAGCAAATTTTTTCATCATTCAGAGTTCACAAAATTGTCTGCATATTTAATAATATGACAGGATGAATTTTTCTTTTCCTAGAATCACAGAGTCATTTAGTTTTGAAAAGACCTGCAAGATCACTGACTTCAACCTTTGAATACCACATCGTCAACTAGACCATGGCCGTGTTCAGTTTCTTGAACACCTCCAGGGATGGTGACCCCACCACCTCCCTGGGCAGTCCACTCCGAAGTTTAACAACCTTTTCTGTGAAGAAAATCCCCCTGATGTCCAGCCTGAATCTCCCTCTGTGCACCTTGAGGCCATTTCCTCTCACATTGTTGCTAGTTCCCTAGGAGAACAGCCTGACCATCACTTGGCTACAGCCTCTTCTCTGCAAGTTGTAGAGAGCACTAAGGTAATTTCTGAGGTTCTTTCTCTGTAGGCTAAACACCCCCAGCTCCCTCAGCTGCTCCTCGTGGGACTTGTTGTCCAGACACTTCACCAGCTCCACTGACCTTCTTTGGACTCGCTCCAGCACCTCAATGTCCTTCCTGAACTGAGGGGCCCAGAACTGGACACACCACTCAAGGTGTCCAGTACAGGGGGAAAATCACTTTCCTAGTCCTGCTGGGCACACTATTTATGGTACAATCTTGGATATAGGACCCAAATATGAAATAACTTAAAAAAATTAAGGAAATAAGCTAGATGGCATTTGTGTACAGTTATTATGCACTCTAGAACAGCTGAAAGAAATAATTAAAATGATCAGATTTAATGTAGGTTAGAACAGATGCATGTTTTAAACTTGAATTTGTAATTAGTGTGGTTACCAAGAGATTGTGCACAAAATGCAAACTGTTTGCTTCTTGGTAATTTTGTTAAATAAGTCAATAAAGGGACCAAAGACTGAGCAAACAAGTAGACCTAGTTATCCCTTCTTATCAAATTCAATCCTTTTATCTGTCACAGTTTCAAGACATGATACTATCAACAGATTTTTTTTCAGAAATAAACATTCTGAAATTTCCAATCCAGATGGAAATAAAAGATTCCAGAGTGATATCCATGCAAAGAGAATGAAAGAGATGTCAGGAAAGAAATTTTGTATGCAATTTTTTTTTTTTTTACTGATGGCCTCCATGCCACAGTTTTTATGTTCAAGAGTGGAAGCAATAGTCAATTACCCTATCCTGGTGGATCTACCCACTCTTTGAGGAGATTAAATTAGAGGAATGATAATGCTTGCTACTTAGCATCCATGTTCAAAATACTGTGCTTCAGATGTTTTGGAGAAACAAATAATAGTTAATTGTATTCCAGACCCCAAATTTAAATGTTTCTTCAGAATAGAACCAGCTTGCAACTCAATGGATCTTTTTTTCTTTTATCCTGTTGGGCAAGGATGGTGTTTGCCCTCGAGATACTTCCAAAATTACTGTGCCCTGATTTTGTTTAAACAAAGCTGAAACATTAAGCAAGGAAATTTTATTTCTTATTCAAGTCTACAGAAACTTCATGAGCACATGGAAATACATTTATCATTTTGGAACCTTGACTGAGCTATTTATCTGCAGTTCCATGCAGAAAAAACCCTCCCAAATCGTATCACAAAACCAGATATTCCTATTGGATATTTAGACACTATGTATACTGGTTTAAGACATAAATGAGTGAATCTTAAAGACATTTATAGTTGCTTTACTGACAATCAGTTTTTCAAACCACTCTACCATCTTGCTTATTTTTCTACCATAGGCATGCAGTTTACCAGATCATAGACTGGACAGGAGA
Organism: Rhipidura dahli; assembly: GCA_013399225.1. NCBI lineage: Eukaryota > Metazoa > Chordata > Aves > Passeriformes > Rhipiduridae > Rhipidura > Rhipidura dahli. The sequence continues at coordinate 689,878 of VXAC01000095.1, forward strand.
CTCTTGTGCATTGTTGTTGTGTTGGTCTAATTCTCTTTTCAAAACAAGAAATGCCTATGTAGTGTTGATGGAAGATAAGGTTAAATTACTTCTTTACATTGTGTAGAGTATAAGTAGCTTAGTTTCCCAAAATTTTCTGGAACATCAAGTGAAAGAAATGTAATTTTCCTTGGATTTTGAAAATCCACACTACTCGGACACATCACTAGGGCTTGGGAACATACTCTAAAGAACATGCTTTTGCATCTCATCTGTAAGTGCAAGAATTAAAGGTGATCTTTTAGATTCCATTTTACTGCATCTTTGTGAATGTTATGAATGGCTTTATTTTTTTTTTTTTTTAATTCTTTATTTCTGAAATATATTATGTGCAAGGTTGGGGAAAAATCTACTCTGAGGTCATCTTCTTTTTCTTTTATTATGGTTGAATAAGGGTCATATATGACATTTTAGAAAAAAAACATAGTAAATGTATTCCTGACAATTATTGCAATTAAAAAAATCCAAACCTGAATTGGTTTGACTTTCATATATGATATTGTGTCCTATATGAAATGCAAATTAAATTAAATTCTTATGCTAAAAGGCCAGGGACAGGAACTGGAGGTAAAAATACATTTTTTAACAGCTCATATCTTTCATGCACTAAATCATAAATATCAGTTGCAAACATAAAAATAGATTAATGCCATGACTAGTGTTCTGATATATTTGACTCAGGAACATGGAATTTTAAGACACAAATAGTACTGAATGTTAGAAAAATCATATATGTTACACTAGGTAGGTCAGAGCTTCTTTAACATTGATTTTAAAATGGAATCCCAACCGGCTGTTTGCCAGACAGTGAAACTGAGGGAATCAAGTCTCTCTAGATTGGCTCGGAAAATCTTGAATCTTCAGTGTAGCGCCAAGTAGGCTTGAGGAGAAACAGTGCCTGGCATTTGCTCTTATTTAAACATCACATTCAGATGAGAATGAGAGAAAAGAAGAAACAGCATGAGCACAAAAGCAAGCAGTAACACAGCCAAGTGTTGCTCAGTTGTGCATGCTCTACCACTTCTGTACTCTCAGGTACTGATACCAGTTAGGAAAGATTTGTGTGTGTTGGATGATTTTAACAACATGCCACTGTAAGAAAATTAAGTTACCTCTGGTATACTAACTTAAGACCTGCCAACTTGGGCTATACTCACGACCCTACTCAGAAAACCTCTCTAGTGCACAGAGGAAGGCACAAATTGCAAGGAATAGAAAGGTTTTTTCTCAGGTCTTTAAAAAGAGCACTGGAAAAAAGCCTGAGAGAAAAAGACAGGAACTGTAATGGAAGAAGCAAAGTAGCAGGGGGGAAAAAACCAACAAACTCAGGGGGAAAAAAAAGATGGCAAAAAAATCCTTTTCTAAGAAAAACAGTATTTCCTACCTTCCATTTGAGAGAGAAGCAGTAGGCCAATGAGGACACACAGATTGTAAATAGAAAAACTCATGTTGCTCTGCTGGTGGCTCACAGCATTTTCCACTTCTCCTATTCCCAAGATTCACCTATACATGAGCTTATAAGGAAGAGATTAGTAAATGAAAGGCAGGAAAGGAAAATATGCCCTGATAACCATCATCCTTATCAACATTAAACTCCCAGAAACACAGGACAACTATTTTTTGCCAGTCTATACAAAACTTTATCTCAGAAATGGAACAAAGAGCAGAATTTGAAATAAGTCAGTTTGATCTGCATATTTCCATTGTTTCAAATATTTCTTGAAAGCCTATAATTGCACTATGTGAAGACTGAATAATATTATCAAACATCTATAGCAAAGTGGCAGTGGCTATGGTTAGGTGAATTTTCCAGCTTAGTCTATTTAATTTCAGTTTTACACATTTACTTTAAAATTTTGTTTCATTGAGTCATGTGTATAATCAAAGGCCTTTCTAGAAAGCTTTGTAATTTTATTTCATATTAATTTAATTTTACTATCAATCAAAGGCTGTAGTATATGGCAAGATTTTGAGTGCCAGAGAAAATAATCCTTTATTGCTGTTGCTGTTTCATCAACAAGAAGGTTACCATAGTGCACTACTTCTCTAGGTCAAGCCTACTGTGCACACTGGGGAGCCTTTCTTCTCCCCTCTAAGTGCACTGGCTACAAACACTCACACCCCCTGTAATTTGCCAGCTCCTTGCAGCTCCTCGAGTTCCTTATTTCATTCTAGAGTTTCTAGATATATCCCTTTTCTCCCAGAACAGGATACTCTCTTGTTTTACCTTCCTGCCAGAGTGTCTTGGAATCAATTCATTCAAGGATTTTCATATCTTAAAAAGCTCAAAACAGGTGCACAGGTGAAAGTCTATAGGCTGATGCAGAGGCACCTTTAGGTTCTGGATGTGGTAATCAGAGCTCCATCTACTTTGATTTTCCCTGTTCAACACATTGATTCACAGAAATTGATTAAATATAAAATTCCAGACATGGCCCAGTAGAAGTACGCAGAAATGCCATTGAGCTGCATGTTGAAACTTCCTTCAATTAGGCAGTTATGCTGCTGCTACTTCTTTGTACAACCTCTCTGCTATCCTATGGACAGCAGTGCGAAGCTGTTTTCCCTAGAACCATTTAAATACACAGTTAAACTACAAGGCCTTCTTAAAATGAAGTCACTGTTTATTGCAACTGTGAGAACCATTCTTTTTCAATGGTTAATAGCCCCAGTAGTGTGAACCCAGTTACATGAGTAATCGTATTTTTTGCTACTCTCAAGATATGCTTTTGTTAGTCTGGATAGGGAAAAGTCTTTGTCTGTTTCTCCATCATTTTTTTTCTACAATACCGTGTCAAAACTGACTAATGGGGAGCAATTTCTGTAAGCATACTCATATTGCTATTCAGTATTAAAAAGACTATCGATACATAAGGAATAACAAAATTACGCTATATGATTTAAAGAGAAATGTGAATACCTAGAACTTTTAATATGTCATTGTTACACATTTTTATTATAAATTGGTATATTATACTTAGTGTAAGATAGATAGCAACATTAATTTAGCCCATTAACTGAAAAACAAGTATTCAACAGGAAAACACAGTTAGAAATATCTAATAAATTATTTTATTTCCAAGGGCTTTCTATCAAGCTAAGTTAAAGGCTTCCTTGAAATGCATGCACTCTGTAGGTGTTACATATTTGGGCAGTATACAGATGATGAGAGCCACTGGATTTAATATATGTACCGAAATACAGAAAGGCATTATAGCCTTTGATTTGTATGCTGTATCTTTTGTGCAATTTTCTGTGCACACTGTTATATTTTTCTATGTCTAAGACACCTTCGCTGAAAAAAACTAGCTGGAAGACCAGCTGGAGATCTTTTCAAAATATACTTAATAATCTTGAAAGAAGGGCATTCTTATTTTTCTGGCCAGCAGTAAATTTTCTACCTCAGTAGCATGGCTTATGGTACAGTATTAAAGATCCAAGCTTTCACAGCAGGTTGTATTGGCTATGTAAGCTTACACTGATTAAGCTTCTAGGAAGAAACAGTCAAATATAAATACACAAAACAACAACACTAATTCTCAATTGAACTTAGCTAAATCAATGAAATGTGAATTGTGAATTTATCTCACTTTAATGTGCATTATACAACTAAACCCAATTTAATAAATGGTCAAATCCATGGCCTATAGATTAATCCATATTGATATTTTCCGTGCAGTGTTATTTCGACTTTCCAGCACAAGATATCCAATACTACTGCTCCGTCTGTTGACAGTCACATTGGATTCTTTTAATAAAATCTGGTATTGCATTGCTGCTAGACCGAACAAGAAGGGAATTTCCACATGGGAAATTCTGGAAGAAAAGTAGATGCAGGTCTTATTATTACTACACCCAAAGGCAATAATACATACTCTGTTTTTGACACATCAAGTCTATTGACACATACTATAGAAGTGAATACAAAAATCACCACTAATTACTGCAGGATCACACTTGGGGGATGTGGCCTGGAGCCTGGAGTCTTCCTCACCTGCTTGACTGTAAATTCCCCACTAGTGGCTCTTTGGAGCACACAGACTTTGCAGGTATCACTGTTTGTTTTGTAAACAAGGTGAGGTGACATCTTGCTGACATTTATTGCCTATAAAATAATTATTATATGAAAATTATGAAGATTGTTACAACACTGTTTGGCTCCATCCACTCCCTTGCCATGCACACCACAGAATTCTGTCACTGCACATCCATGTGCAACTCACAGCTGGAACTGTACTACAAAATCCAGCTCTTTGGCTTGATTTTTCTTTTGCCTTTGAAAACTGGTTAAGATTCTCTAAAGGTGCTAGGTTTTCCTTTAAAAAAAAAAGCCTACATTTCAAAACCACAATATTTCTTATGCCTTCTCTGTTTGGCAGACTGGTTTCCAATGAAACTCAAGAAGAGTTTCCTGGCAGTCCACATGGCGTTTTATTTGCCATCTGCTGGTGATCCCCAGCTTCCAGGTTCCTCTGTTTTAGCTTATTCTTCCTGTGAAAATCTTCCAAAAATGGGAGCTCAAACCCACAAATAGTCCACGTGGACTTTGATCAGAGTCCTGACGTTGACGTCTGGGAAGACCTCACTCACCACATATGAGCATGAGGACCTTAGTCCTCCCATTTTCCCTGGATGAGAGCTGGATCATCTTGCTTTCAAGGCACTGATCCCTCAGTGCTATCTTAGCTGCTTGGGAGGTCTGGCTCAGGCTGTGACTTCGAGTTTCCAGTTTCTCTGCTGTAGAGCCAAGGGGAGGCAGAGGTTGGCTGATTCACCTTCTCATTTTCATTTAGGAGAACATAGATACAAGACAAGCCATAAAAAGCCAGAAGGCTCAGAACTTGTGTCCTTGTTCATTTTCACATAGAATTTTTCAAATTCTCTTGAATGGAAATAAAAACTTCTGCTTTGATTTTGAGCAGAAATTCCAAGTTTCTGCTGAAACTGAGAGAAAGTGAAAAGAAATCTTCAGAGAAAATAACATATCAAATATCACATATATTTGGAGTCAAATGACCTGGATATATGAGCAACGTTTTCCTTTTTGCTCCCCTTTGAATGCTCACATGCAGTGTCCTCAGTGTCATTAATGTGCTGAAATATGCTATAATCATTTTTTTTCACTGTCCAATGGTCAGCATGCACATTAACTTTTCCTATAGCACAGAGAATAACACACTCTGTCTCGAAACCTTGGAAAATTAAAATTTTCCCTCAAAAAGTAAAACTTAGTACAGTTTACTAGATAGACAAAACAAACTACCAAAGAAAGACAGATGGTGTTTTTTTCTTTCCTAGTCTTGTTCAGGTATATTTATTTTAAAGGGTACTTACAATTTCAGAGTGGAAATGGGATTTTGAAATTGTTTTATGTTCCAACACTCTATGCCAATAAGTTGTCTTTTCACCTTTGTCTCAGCTTGGGGGCTGTATGAAAAGGCAAAATATACAAAAGAAAAACATCAGAGTACAAATCAATCTCCAGAAAATGAAAATATTCTACTATTGTAATTTGAGATAGATGGTACTTGTAGAGAAAACAACCCATTCTCATTAAGAATGAGATTCAGCTTTACTTTTTCACACTGAAATAGAACCTTAACCCTTGAGCAATCCCACAGAAAAAAATTCTATATTGTTAATGTTCAATATGAGACCCTGATCCCACTGAAGTAAATGGCAGAGATTCCATTAACTTCAGAAGAGTCAGATTAATTCCTGATCTCCTTGGCTGTTAGAGTCTGTCCTGGCATCTACCCAGCAGCATAAGAAAGTAAAGTACCCTCACAGAAAAGGATTATGTACCTTTGATGAGCATCATGCCATTTGGTAATACAGAGAATTTAAATCATGTAGTACAGATTATTAACCATTATCATACACCAGATTCTTGTCTTTGTTCTCACCTCTATTGACCTTCACATGTGTGGCATCTTTCTATAATATAATTTCCATCAAGTTCTAAGGTTCAGCTCATGCCTGCTTACATTTACCTTGTTAGCAGCTGTGGTATTGTTTAGTGTTAGGGTAAGCGTTACAGGAGGGAAGCTGATTAGGGATGCATGTGTTTGGAAAAGGAATTCTGTGGAAGGGAATACTCCTCTTCAGGGACTGTTTACTGTTCTCTTTTATGAAGGGTACTTTCTATGGCACTGGAAATGATGGATTCGATTTTTTTGCGGAAACTTGCGAACTTCCATTGTTCAGAGGTCTGCGGTGCAGGACACACTTGCAGACAAGTGCAGGCAGTTGGCTGGGAGACAAAGGAAACTTTTGCTGGAGATCTCACTTTGAAATGATGACTCCAGGATGTGAAAGTTTGGCTTAGTTCGAGTTGTGATGAGCAGATTTACATTCATTCAAGTTCCTTTGCAAGTTGTGGTTAGGCAAGGGAGTTTAATCATTGATACCTTGCAAGTGGACTTTCAGCAAATCTCAAACTGCTGTTATGGCTCCTTCATTAAGTGGCAAAATCTATTATAAAGTAGGAGGGAAAAGAAAAAAGTTTGTTGGTGCAGTACAGGCTTAAACCTGATCCAATATAATGTAGTATTTAACTCATCATTCTGTATTTTGTTTTATCCTGTGAGACAATGATAAGAGCCAGGCAACATTTCTAGATATTAAACTCTTTAAGGGAAGGAATATGTCTGTATGCACTTTGCAGTGCCTCCAACACCTTGGTTCTTTATGAATTGTAGTAATAATAATCATTTATTGCTATGCAGTGTGGTCTGGTTTCCCATGTACATCCAGTATGATCGGTTTTGCTGTGTCGCTGTCCTGTTCATCACCTCTCACCTTGCACTTACATGCAACTTCTATTATGGTTATTTTTAGAACACATAAGGCACTCAAATAACATGATTACAAGCGTGGAACAACAGCCTAGGAAATAGATAGGAGGACAGTTCACAGAAAGAAGCAACACACTACCTAAGCTGTGCAAGATCAAACCTGACATAAAATCAAAGAGAGAAAGTTTAACAGGAAAATAATGTTATGAGACTACAATGACTCCTGCTTTTTTAAAAGTTGAGTTACCATCATTTAATGAGTTTCTGGATGTATTAAAAAAATTTATATGTATTTGTCCACATATGTGTCTATATAGGCAATATATGTGTAAATATGTGCACGTACGTGTGGGATGTGTGTTTATGTGTGTGTGTGTTTTACAAAATACTCAGAAAATAGTGTGCTGCAGGAAACAAAAGGAGCAATTTTAAGCTCCTATAATAATGTTTTTACATTTCTGGAGAGAAGTAAAATGAGCACAAGTTTCCCTTTCATGAAATCTGAGCAATCTTCATAGAAAGCCTCATTTTTTGTCAGCTTCAGGAATGACATATATTTACATGCATTCAGACAGCTTGTGATGCCTGGAGGCAGTGAGTATCGGGGAGAGGTGCAGTGTGGAATGCTCTCCCAGCTCTGGCTGACAGAGGGTACTGAGAGTTTTGTTCCAGTTGTCAGTCGTTGGATCACCCCTGCGATTTCTCCAGCTTCGTGCTGAAGGCTGTCTTGGGTTCTTATCGCCAGGATGGTGCTGAGCTGGTGCAGGAACAAAAGAATCTTTATCTCCCCTCTTTACTTCAGTGTAGCAGAGGAATGAGCCCAGTATAATATGACCACTACAGGTAAAGTTTGTAAGTCTGTGTTCATCAAGGTATTTTATGATGTCTACCATGTACCAAGTAATGGAGAAATTTTGCATCAGATATAACTCTTACCCCTAATTATTTTTTTCTCTTGAACTAAATACTGTAATTGGTCTGTCAAAAATGCTGCAATAATATTTTGTTTCAAAAATAAAATGACATTAATTTTGCATATAACTAAATCAAATTTTAAAATTATTATAACCCTTCCTATGATAGGTACTCTTTACTATAATCCTTCTCTGAAAATGGCTGTTTGCCCTAAACCTGTTACGTTATCTATATTCACTTCTGCTGATGGCTCTCACAGCTGGAAGCATTACTCTAGTCTCTGGTCAACTTTACTTGCAGTCAGTATAGTCTCATTTATTTTTGGTTTCATTGTTTAACATTCTTTTTGATGCTCCTTCACTTGGCTCACCTTTCTCTGATCATATTAGGCCAAGGTGTGTATACAACTCACTAACATCCAATGGGACTCTGCATAAAGCACTGGCTGGAGGTTTTATAATTTTCTGAAAAGCATAAATTTATTGTTACATTTCTATATTGATGTTACATTACTTTATATCTCTCAGGGTAAGAAAATGTAGTTAGACATCATTCTAAATAAAGAAATTATATCCCTGTAGATTTTAATAAATTTTGAACCATTAAGCCTTGATATTTAAGTCAATGTATGCATCTAAAATAATTTTAACACCTTGAAGTAATGCAATTTTCACCTAAAACTATTTTTAATTTTAATTTTACTTCAAGAGGGATTGCTACAGGTCTTAAATAGTTGTCAAAGATATCCACAATAAGGTAACATCTGGATAAAATTAAATGTTTTAATAAAATAATTATTTTTAAGAAAATTACTCAGCCTGAAACAGATGAAGGTCCAGCCTTCTAGATAATTTTTAATTTTAATAATTATTTTGGAGAATTTCTAGTTATTGAGAGCAGAGAACATGGAATAGGGTATAAGTATTTCAGCTCTACTGCTTAGAAGCCCCTAGAATAATGTAGTCAGTAAAGAGGTGTCTGGGGACATCAGTTGACAAGGTCAAGTGGTTGGATTTAATCAAATTCATTTTGTAGCCGGAGATTTAGTCATGGTTATAAGACAGAGAAGTCATCTCAAATAAGGAAGCCTAACAAGAAAGCAATATACCATCTGCATGAAGTGAAATATATTGCACTCAGCCATTTAGCTTCATGTCAGAATTAAAGGAAGGTTTTGGAAGAACAATTCTAGCATGCACTATTTAAATACAAGTAAGTGATAATGTAAAGCAGTTGTGGGGGTTTTTTTAGTGATACTGTGAATCCCTGGTAGCTGTTAAACATTATTGCTACTGAAATACACTGATGTCATGAAGTGGTTCAGGACAAAGATCTGTATTTCATTACGAGTTGCAAAGTTTGTGTAGTTTTAACATAAGGAACTGGTTTTCAACACCTTCTACAGTCATCATGGAAGTGTAGGGCAGATATGGCATTAGTTTCACACAGAACTGATCTCTGACTTTCTTATGCTGTTTGAAAATGGAAGTCACTGCAGGAGCTCAGCTGCAGAAACAGAAGCTGAGCTGTCTTGTAGAGCACTGCTCATTACCTCAAATTAAGATTCAGGTCATATGAAATGTTTGAAGTTTACAGCTTTGTATGAGCTACCAAATTTTGGAACAAGTAGTCTGAAATTGCGATGATTTCAAGATCTGCAATCCTCTCAGAGAACTGGGGGATTTGTTATGAATCACTGATCAATAATTGTTCCTGGTCTAAAACTTGAACCAGAGTTGCTGTGTCTCATAAAGGACATCCTCTGGTGTTTCATTTTTTTTACTAGGTTCATTTAGTACATGCATGCCTTTGTGTTCTAAGATCAACTTGTTATAAATGTCTTGCTCTGAATTTTAAAAATTTGAATGAGTTGAACTTGTTTTCTTGCATTCAGTTCAAGACACTCTTTTCAAGACATGGGTATTTAAAACAATATGTGTACAACCCAAAATGAAATAATTAAAGAAAATAGATTAAAGCTGTGTATTTTTATAGAATGGAGATTTTTTGGAATTAAAGGCACCAGGAATAGGTCTGTCCAATTATATCACCCAGTCCAAATGCAGGAAATTTAGGTCAAATTTTTCTTTTTAAATTTTTTCTTAATTTAAGTGAATTTTTAAGCTACAAATGAAAGTGCTTCACCTTTGTTTTAAATTATTTTCATGATGCAAAATTTCATCATGACAGGAATTTAGGCATTAATTCATAATATTATACTTTTTTCAGTTTTTCTATGCATGGTAATCATAAGAAAACCACATCCACTTCTATTTTTAGGTATTGCAATGAGTTTTAATGTAATATTTAGATGAATATCTACTCAAGATTGTTGATCAGTCTCTAATTTTGAAGAAATTTTATACTTTGCACAACAGAAAGATACTAGGAAAAAATAGTACATCTTTGGAGATTTTATTATTAATTATTTCAGTAGTCTACTTCTACTTATCAATAGTTCAAACAATATTTTTCACGATACAGAACAAAATAAAAAAACTTAAGAAGCCTTTAGAATAGCAATTATCTTGTTTTATCATCACAAGCAGATGCATTCTGGGAGGCAGAAAATACAGCCTATAAACCAGATGTCCAAGTACCATACACATTAGGGGAACAGAAAATATCATGAAACTAAACATAAGTATAATGACAGGAATAATGACAGGAAATTAAAAAAAAAAGTTTGATTTATTAATTATTTAGAAAGAGGTAAATTTTGCATTCCGTCATCCTAAAATTCTCAGGCCAGAAATAACATGGATTCTCACATGGCTGACATGCAAACTAAAATGATGGATTAAAGAATCAGGGCTCTTTGGGAAGCTAAGTGGTGACAAGGCAGAGGAAGCAATGCTGGTAATGATGTAAAAAAAATAAGAATCAGACATGTGACTTCAAAATAATAGAAAAATTCTTCATTAATAATTCCAGTCTGTAATTCAGGAAATGGATGAACATGAGCAACACATACAGAATTTTGCTTTTTTTATCTGCACCAGTCCTACAGAGCGAGTGAAAGGGAATTTAAAGTAAGTGCAAAACTACATTGAATAAATAAGCTCATCTGTGGCTAGATGAGTCTATTTAACGTAATCTACCATTTCATAGCCAGAAAGTGGTCATAGGAACAACCTCCAGTGAAAGAATCAGTTAAACACTGAAAAAAATCTCTTTAGGATTTTGTTGGTCAATGTCCATAAAACAGGAAAATACAAGCAGGAATACACGATCCATAAATTAGATTGGTGTTCATTATAGAAATACTTTCAAATAAAGGGAAGATGATTTGAATGCAACAAACTCTATACACAAATAAACTCATAGATCTGACAGCTTTACTTAGTTGCTTACATCAAAGTGTAATGTGTACAAAGTAATTTGTTTTTATGACTGGAGAACACTGCTCAGTTGTATTGATGAAAATGATTTTATAAAATTGAGGGCAACTTTCTCCCTTGGGTTCTTGATGGGAAAAGGTTATGGAGTGGTTATTCTTCAGGATTTTTATTTGGAGAGCTTCCACCTTAATCCTTTTAAAATCAGTGGCTGGGAAACAATAATGAACTCAGATTTTTCTCCTTTTTATGCTGGTATAATTCCTGACTATCAGTATCAGTCAAAGGATTGTCTCTAGAGCAACATTTTTGGAAGCAGCTTGATTCAAAATTTAATTTTCAAGAGGGATTAAAAAGGAAAACTGAAAAAAATTCTAAGTTACTGAGCCACCAGAAAAATCACAACTCTACTTTTACATTTTAAAGTGCTATGTGAATTTTTGGATGTTACTTGTGGATTTTAAGAGGAGAGGGGAATTTGAACTAAATTTTGTTGTGAGCAGATATAATATGAAGGAGTTAAACCCCATAATACTGCCAATATCTTCAAAGTCAATGATGCATTTAAATCAACCAACTTTGAGAATAATTTAGCTTTACTGTGTTGTAAAGTGGGCTACTAAAAATCCCATAAGTTTTCTCAAAAGCATATGGGGTTACAAACTACTGAGGGAAACTGTACTTACCCATTGTTTTTTCAGTCTACTGGACTATTAAATCTTTCACTTATTTTCTAAGTTTGCTGTGCAAAGTAAGCATCTGGTTCTGAAGGCAGAAAACCTTAGGGGGTCAGGTCACACTTTCAAAAGACTGCTTGGAAAGATTGCCTTTCCAACATTGTCAATTCTATTTGTAGGATAAAGGCACAGATTATGAACACACCCTTTTAATAACCCAGAACATGTCCATGCTGCTGAGAGGAACCTAAAATCTCAAGAGAGTCTATGCTGGCATAGACTTTGAAGCTCCAACACATATTCCTGTTCATGATGATGATGCATAGTTTTATATACACCTCAAAGTAGTAAAGAGTAGCAGTTTTGATACACAGAGAGGACACAAGTACAGATGATACCAGATACTCTACCAGCTGTCACTATGCACTTGTGTCAGAACATCCATTCAACAGATGTATAGCAGGAGAAAAACTTGTTGAAAAAAGTTGAAGAAGTCAACTATCTTATAATGACTGTCTGGTGACTGTCATTATAACGACACAATGGCAAACTGGTACAACGACACCTATAGAGGAATCATGATAGACGTCTCCAGTTTTCTGTTTTTAATGTCCTGATCATGGTTCTACGAATATTGTTGAGATGCTAGTGTGTATGCAACCTCCTTCACTGAAACTGGGCAAACTGATATGCCCATAATATCTAATTTGGCAAGAGCAGAGATGCTGCCACTCTTTTCAAGTGCCATATAACAGTTATGGAAGAAGACCAAGGAGAAGAGAAAATGCTATTTTACTCCAAATTCTGCAACTAAGGTTGTATTTTATAGTCGTGTCACTACTTTATGAGACTTGCACTCTGAAGTCATAAACAGTAATTTGACAATATTAATGTTATCTTTTCCGTCTTAAGCTATGTTTACATGAAGTACTGTTGTTGGGTTATCTAAAAAGAAATTAAGATAGAAATAAAGATTTTTAAAGAACTACAGGCTGTTCTTTCCCTTTTTCCTGTTTCTTCTATTCTACTATTCCTTACCTTTCCTTCATTTTTCTCATATCTAACTCTGAACTCCTCCCTTTCTGGGCTTATAAGCTTCAAGAAAGTTCATGTCACATTACTGTTTGCATGTCTCCAAAGGTGCCTCTCTCAGAAGCCCAGACTGTACAGTGTTAAGACTGTTCTAAGGGTATTATGTTCCTGGGGAGGGTAAGGTCATGGAAAGCAGAGAAGTTCTCTGAGTTATAACAAAACTGGCCTCTGAAGCCCACACACATGCCAAAACAGTAAGTTACTGCTGCCATGGGCTGCAGTCTTGCTACAGCCAGAAATCTGCAGTGTGGTGTGGGATTATATATGTTTCAGTACATTTCTAAGTTTTCAGTAGCCATCTGTAAGCAGTGGGGTGAATGGGCTGCATTTCAGACCACCAAGGCATCCAGGAATATTTCCTCATAGGACACTGCTCCTTCAATCCCATACTCCAGATGCTGCCATATGTGTGATACAGTATCTTGTTGTGAACAGGCATCCATATTTTCATCTTTGTTCAAAAAGCTTTCTCTAGCTGTGCCACACCTACTGAATTTTCTTTTCCAGCTGAAGGCACAGCACACGGCAGGTTAGCTTGTGTACGTCAGTTTTGCAGTAGAATCTTGCTGATATTGAGATATATTTTTTTCTATAAGGAGAGCATGGACCTCAAAATTAGGAGCTGAGTTGCATGTGTAATTTCTCAGAAAGAAATCAATTTTTTTTCCAGGCATTACTACAATCCTGAGCAGTAAAAATGAGTATTTTTACATTATTATGAAGATCCTGGCTATTCTGTGATTCTGATTTAAAGTTGCCCAAAATGTCTAAGCAGTTTGGTAGACTATCAATTTGTTCATCTATAAGATTACCTGAGCAATATCAGAGAGCATCCAGTCAGGAAATGAAGAATAATCTTTGCCACTATTTTTGGATAACAAAAAAGATATAAATTTTAATGTGAGATGAAAAGTATCTTGCATAACTAAACTATCAAAAGAAATCAGTGATTTCTGCTCTAAATAAATACATGAAAAGAGACAGCAAGCTGACACCACGAAAATGCTAAGCTTTGCACCAACCAAAAATTAACTTAAATTCAGAGAACACCCTTTTGAGGAAAAGTCTGCTTAGGAATCCAGAAAGTTTCTGAGGTCACCATTTATTTCTATGCCATTCTTCCCTCTCCATATGTAGTGGACACGGGTTTTGGCCTCTAAAAACTGGCAGATGTCCCAGAATGGATGCAAAGGTCTGGACTATCAACGTGAAGTCTGACTCAGCACTGATTCCAGCACTCTGTGAGTCTGGCTTCCCACATTGCTGCATCCATTGAAATCCTGTGGCCAGGAACTTCACTGTAGGGTTGTGATCATTCCTAGGCAGTAAAACATTCACAAAAAAAGGTAGTAGCAATTTGGTTCTAACTTGTCTACAGGACTGGTTGAGAGGGCAGTTCATATCCATGGTCTTGGATATCCGGAGATCTTCTGTAGGTTCCTTTGCATGTGAGGAATCTGCCTTGCAGCATTTTTCCTATATGTCATTTAGAAACACATTGGCAGTGTTTTTTCTTCTTTGTTTCAAAAGCCAGAGGAAGCTTTACTTCCAAATTCAAAGCTCAGACTGATCATCCATCAGCTGATATATTTAGGTCTATTTTCTTGCTGTCTTAGAATATATGTATGTCTGGCATGATCACACAGAAAATCCACACATTGCCAAATAAGAATAAACTGTAGATTTTTCAAAGAGCTGGGAAAAGGGTGAATTGTCCCATATTCATGCTAGAGGGGTAATAATTCTGAGCCTTAATAATTTCATAATCAGTCTAGTTAACTATTTCACTATTGACCAATGAAAAGGAGGAATAAAGTTCTAAAAAGCTATGCCATGTACTCTTTCTACTGCTCTAAATGGATAATTCTTGGAAAAATACCAGCTTTTTCTTTTTCATTAAGAGCTAAAGAACCAAACATTATGATTAAGATCATGGAAAAATCGAAGTCCTTACTATGGAAATCACAGCCTAAGAGTCCAACAGAACCTATGCAATTATATTTTTAGCATTACATACTATTATCTGGGGTTATGAATAGTCAGAGCTCGATTATGTGTACAACACAAAAATTAAGCATATTTTCTCTAAAATTAAATTGCTGCCTAAACTTCACAGTATCTTCATTATACAACAGTATCTTTGCGTACAATAGCCTGTATCCAGATTTATGTAAGAATTCTGAAATTATTTCCCTCAATGTACATTCTTTTTTTTTTTCCAAAAAAAAAAAAAAAGAAAAAAAAGAAAAGAAAAAAAAAGACAGGAAATCCATAAATGCTAGTCAAGAGGTTAGTTTTGCTTCCAAGAAAATATTTCAAAATTTTAGTATTTCCTCATTTCAATAACAGAATGGAAAGGTTGTTCTAAGAATCATTAAGTGTTCTCCAACAAAGCACATTGTTTTTAAAATCATGCATATTATCTGTGTGTCAGAAAGTTGCTAACACTTGAAGATCATGAAATCTAAACTGCACTTTTCCTAGTTTCTTTGGCAGAATTTAAGTTTTAAACTGTAATAGCCATGCAGTTAGAGGGTTTCTATAAATCTTTGTAGAACCTTATCACGGTATAGAGAGTTGGAAGTGATGAAAGTTCAAGATGATTAAGAAATGAGCCTCTGTGGAGGTTATTTTCTTCTTCTTGAGAAATTGTAATTAACTAAGAGCATACATCTGCTGGACTAGTCCTATGCCACCACTGCTCACATCCAGTTACCATTTTGGTTGAAGAAAGAATATACGTTCTTATACTATTCTTACTGCATCATTTCATAATTATCTGTCTGTACCCTCAGCTTTTGGACAGATGGCCACCACTCCCTCAGCACAAAAACTGGACATATTTTTCCCCTGCTCCTACGCTCAGATGCTGCAGTTGCCTCCTGACTAGGGCTACTGGTCCCCTGGCCATGCTGGCAAAGCACTGTGACCACTGTCTGCTTGCTACAGGCAACATTCAACAGGTGAATGTGAAGTGAATGGTACAGGCACTGCACCTTGGTGTGGACAACACTGTAACTGCACAGCAGCTTCTATAGCAGTTCAGAAAATTATGCAATTAGTGAGGGAGAGGTAGTTTGTATGATTTCAAAGATCTACTCTGAATGACTCTCTCTGCAGGTTCACAGAAAATGCTGGGCCTATTTTTAACCCCTGAGGGAGAGCTTCGGCTCTTGACTCGTGTTCATGCGACTCAAGCCCCTGCCACAGCAAAAGCAAGTGGCCTTGCCCACACAGCTTATCGGAAACAGCTCCCGGTGAGCAGCACCGGAGATTGACTCAACAAAAACACCGCGTCAGGGATCACGTGCAGAGCTCAGGCTGCTCCCTGGCCCAGCCTCAGCAACTACACACAGCCTGATACAGATTTTTTTCCTCTGGGATGTACTACGGGCTACTTGTTCTGCCAAAGAAAATGGGCAATTTCCATGAAGTATTAAAATGTGCTAAATAAGAGTTCCTCTACGAATTAGAGAAAATTGCTCATTAGTTTACATCATTAATTACATTAATACAGCAGGCATATGTATGTTTCTTTTTTGGCATTTCACAAACAACTTTTTAAACTTTAGGCAAATAGGTCCAAAATAACCTGAAATACACAGAAATGACTAAGTGTAATAATCCGTTAAGAGATCAAATATGTCTCTGAATGGCCATCGAAATAATACAACTTTCTATGAACTCTTTTGAGCTGATGAAGCAGAAAACAGCCTTAATGCCTCCGAATAGACAAAATACTTAACTAACAGTACTATTTAAATATTAACAAAAGCAGGAGTCAGCACAAAAATGATGTTATGTAATTTACCCTAAACAGCATTTAAGAATAAACACTTAGAGATTCTAGCATTACTTCATTCTGCATTGCTGTTTATCACTTATTTGTAACTGGTTTGTACCACATAAAGTGTATTAACTTTTAAGTTCCAGTGATAGTTTTACAAATTACAGTTCATATATTGTTCAAATGTTGGAAACAGATTACTCAACCTCATTCTTTTACATTTAAACAACAGTAGGTTTAAAGGCAGTATCTGTCAAATTGCCTATGCAGACTTAAAACTGTGTGAGAGCCTGGGAACAAAATAGAAATAAACAGTCAACCTATATGAAGGAAAAGATGTTGCTATTTCTAATTAGGGAACCAGACTGCAATTTAAGAGAGTTGAGAATGTTGAGAATGGATAAAGATCAAATATTAACTTAAATTTGGAAGATGGGTTCTTCATTCTCATCCATGTAAGCCCCGTTCCGAGCCTTGTTCTGCAACAAAACCAGAGCAGAGCATTTCACTCGGTGGATTCTTACCATGTTTATCTACTGCCATAGAATTCCTTCCTGAAAACAATACCACTGTTACACTGGCAGTTAACCAAGGGCCTATACACCTCTAGGAAAGAAATTGACATACAAATGGGGCACACCACAATCACTTCAACTAAACAAAAAGCACTTATTTACTCAAATTCTTTAAAGTATCTGAACAACAACAGATATTAAATATTGTTCACAGATTCCATCATATTTTTTCTTTAATAAAAAAGTGGTTTTGTAAATTCAGTTATAATTTATAAACACTGTTTTCTAACAAAATATGATGGAAAATTTTAGTACATCGCCATTTTAGAATTCGTGCTGCTTAGATAAAGACTTCTGCAATATTGCCCAAGAAAGAAGCACTGAATGTGTCAAGAGGTCAAGTCAAAAACTGCTTCTGTGGAGAGTTTTTTGACCACAGACGTAAGACTGAAAGCAATGCTTAACAGTTTACCTGAACATAAGTCCTGCCAATGAAGCTCTAAAAACACTTACTGTTGTATTACATTCATGTGTCAGATCTGAAATTCATGGAAACACAGTAATAAAGACATTTCAGTACCAAATGTCCTTCCTTGGCATCCATGAAATCAGGCTGATTCTCTTTTGTTTGTGTAGATTGTGTTTTTTTCCAGAATTTCTTAAAAGTTAGTGTTTGACAACACTGAGAACGTGGTAATGGGCGTGCAGTGCTTGGCAATGTGCTGAGATACAGAGAGCATAGTCTGTTCACAGTGGGTCACTTATAACTATGTATGTAAATGACATTATTCAAGTCATTGAAACACAACGTTGAAGAGAAATTTTGTCCAAAGACACAGACTGTAAACGTGGGCATTGCTGATAGTTTTAGCTATGTCAAAACACTTAACTAGGGTGAAATGTTGGCTTCTGCCGGGCAAGAAAAAAACGCTCACTATTATCACTGCTTCGAAAGGCGAAACTAACGAGACCGAGGGAGTCAGTCGGCCGGCTTGTCTCCCTCGCTCACCTACGAGTCAAAACCCGAGCACTCGGGGGGCGCGGAGCAAACAGCGATGGCTGCACAGCCAGGACTCCCCAGGCTACCGCTGCTAAGTGCAAGCGGCCAGACAACCGCAAGGGAGGGACGTTGGCAGCTCGCCCGCCCGTCCGTCCGTCGGCTCAGGCAGCGCCCGGGGCTCCGGGCCGGCTCCGGCAGAGCAGCCCGCGCGTGACGGCACCTGCGAGGCGCAGCAGGACCCCTCCGTCCGGAGGAGGCGGTGGGAAACCCGCCCCGAGCTCCCAGCCTCGGGCCGTGCGGGACCTCCCGGCCTGCGGGCAGCGCGGCAGGAAGCGCTCGCTCCCGCCGCGGGCAGCGCTGAGGCCGAAACTGCGCGGCCGAGCGTGGGGACAGCGCCTGTGCCGGACACCCCGGCGGGTCCCTGTGCGGGGAGAGGGCACTCGTGCCGGCTGCCTGCCGTCACCGACTTTCTTCGCCCGTTCGCCCGCCGCGCCTCTTTCAGGAAAGTTGCGGCTCTCCCCGCCACCAGAAGCCCTGGCAGCGCCGGGACGATTGAAGCCTCCCGCCTCGACAGCCCGTGCCCCAGAGGCAGGAGGCGATTTGCATGCGGACTTGTCGCTGGTAGTAGCCACTGCCCGTCAAGCCTGACGGACAAAACACCCCCCC